>BMAU01019414.1:575000-1175000 GCA_019973935.1 Trichonephila clavipes | reverse complement strand
CCCCCCTACAATACATCACATAAGCGGGCCTACGAAGAAAACGGTGGGGATTGGGGAGTGGATCGTGTAATTTTTAATTGACCTTTAAGGAATAAATTAAAAAAACCGTACAAATTACTTAGAGAAGTGCTAATTTTTGTATATAATTTTATATATGACAAGCCCATGGGGTCAGTGGTAATTATTAAACTTGTACTTAACTTTTATAGTTAAATTAATTATAAAATACCTTGCATAGAACTGATATATCTATAAGTGTATTTGATCAGTGTAAATGTTTATTTTATATTTTATTATATCAGAATATATTTGTTTATTTACTTTCAGCAAATTAATATATTTTTTAATAAACTTTTGTATTCGATTTTTAGTATGCTCGTGCCCCCCTCGTAGGGTTATCTCGTCCGCTAAAGGCGCGCACTTTTCGGATAACACAGACAACAAGGAAAGGATAACACGTGATATTGGTAACGTTTATAGTACCATGTTGAGTTGTGTGGGGCAAGAAATGCACTATCGCATTGATGACCAATGACCAAGGGTTCCCATATAGAATTCCTACAAAATTTGAAAGTAAAACTAGAATTTTTTCTGTGTCTTACAAATCTCCTGCTTTGCTGTATTCATCTTAAACTTTACTACAGCCCTCCAAATCCTTGAAGAGAATTATGAATAGCCCTATATTTGTTCTTTCAAAATTTGATTTTAACATTACAAATACATTTCTTTCTCATCCTATATATGTATATATATATACCAAACTTCAATAGTTGTCTACATATATCAGTATTTAGAAATATAATTTTAAATTTTCTGATGAGAAATAATAATTTAACTGCGCACAATATTGATAAATTCAAGAATATCCAGAAATTTATATTGTGTTGCATACAGAATGATTATCCCATCAACTTCCTGAGAAAATATATAGATCAGAAATATTTCTTAAAAATATTTTTAAACTCAGAAATGCATAAATCCACCACACAACATTAGGTCCACAAAGTCAGCTTGTTAGTGGTCCAGCTGTGAAGTATTTGTGCATTCCACACACAGGATGCATTTTAATACACACTTAGACCAATATTTACACGAATACACACCCCACTTATCGGTCCTAAGTCCGATAAGTGGGATCCGATTGCACTTGGATATTTCATAAATTTTTATTTTATTTTATAATTTTTAATTTTGTTTGAAAACGATGGACTTTTATCTTTTATATTCGCCATTGATATTTTGAAATGGGATTTAATATTATAAGATTCATATATTTCAATTTTTTGATAATTGATTTATTTTATATTTATGATTTATTTTATATATTTATATATATATATATAATATTGTCCAAATTTTCAATCGTTAATAAAATATTTTTTTATATTCATCCATTCAAGTTCAAATACAATTTTTTTAAAACTTGTAGTGGATGACGCTTGATGTTAAAACAGTTTTTTCAAATTTTAATTCATTAATTAAATTTTTAAAAATGAATAAATAGTAACAAACAAAAAAAATATTCCAACAGCATATATAGAAAGTAAAATTGTTCTAATCCAAAGCGCGTTGGACTTCTAATACAAAGGCCGTGGGTTTGAATCCCACCTGGGATGGCTTAATTTCTGAGAAAGTGATTTCTTTTTTATTATTCTATTTTAATAGAATTATTTAATTACTGAATAAATAGTAACAAAAAAATAGTCCAACATCTTTTATAAAAAGGAAAATGGAAAATTGTAAGAAAAATCGCTTTCTTTTTTCTCCCTTAATATTGTGATTTTGTTATATGTATATACGTATTTATACTAATTGTAACTATTTAATAAAAAGTAACTAAAATAAAAATTTTCTTTGTTGATCTAAGTAGGAATTGACTTAATTTTTTATATTACTTGTTTTATATTTGTTTTATAAAAAAGGTGTTGTATTCCATTTAACTGTATCATACGAGGGCTGTTCTATAAGTAATAAGACTAAAATTATAAAAAAGAAACAGAATACCTTTAATAGTCATCATTTACATGGTTTTTTCAAAATAACTTCCGTGGCCTATGTTTTGTCCATTTCTTAAAAACATGTAAAAGTCTGTTTTGTGAGAAATATTTCAAAATCGCCTCCGCAGCCTTTACACATGCTTTGTTGCTTGCAAAACGTTTGCTTCGTAATGGTTTCTTAAGTTGAGGAAACAGCCAGAAATGGCATGGAGTGAGATCAGGACTGTACAGAGGGTGTGGTAAAATCTCTACGCTATTCTGCTGCGAAACATCGTGTACGCAACGAGCAATATGTGGTCGGGTATTGTCATGGTGCAATAAGAAGCCATTTCTAAACAATGGACGTTTCCTTTTAAAGTGTTGTACCATTGCTCGCAGGACATTCGTGCAGTACGGATCGACAGTGTTTCGTTACACAATTCGTTCATAATAAAAAAAAGTATGGCCATAACTTTACCAGCCGATTTCACAGTTTTTGCTTTCTAGGGAGTAGGTGAAGATGGATGTTTCCATTCACAGCTTTGTTGTTTTATAGTTGGATCATAGTAATACAACCAAGCTTCGTCTGCTGTGATAAAGCGTTTTAAGATATTGTTGCCTTCTTGTTCCGGTTTTTAATCATATCGTATCATATCAAAGGTCTCTGGTGCTGATGTTTGCTTCCATGACGACAACTGGCCGCGTCTCGTAGGCGCCCACAAACACGCTTCAGTTCGATCACGTGATACTGAAGAATACAAGTCTGTACACTCCATCTATCAGTAGCTTTTGTTAAAACAGGTAACAAACTTTTCTTATGCTACAGAAATTACCATTCCGATGAGTGGTTTTACGACACTAAAATTAGTCTCATTACTTATGAACAACCTACGTATATTAATTTCTTTTATCTTTTTTTTGTCATAGTTTATATTTTTCCTAAATTTTAAATGTAGCCCTTTTTTAGAAGCAGTAGTCGGGGTAGTCTAGTGGTCAAGGTGACGATCTCGTGGCCGGCGTGCCACGAGTTTGAGCCTAGTGCCACTGAAAATCCACCATGTAGAGAGAGCCGCTGCACGTTAAATCTGGGTAGGCTCAAGCGCCCTCTCATTGATACGGTAGAGAAATTAGGAGAGGATAATGCCAACTCAGGTGTCGTCATCGTCTCTTGCCCATGGTTCAAAATTATAAGGTCTGTTGCCAATAGCCCTCGTGCTGCTTTTTTGTGCGACATTAGTAAAACTCTCACTCATTCACTTTTTAGAACCATAAAAATATACTTCAATATCAACTTTGTAGTATATGAGATAAATATTTTTTAAACTACTTGAATAAATTTACATTTTAATATAAAGTTCTACAATTTGGGAACAGTTCTACAATTTTATTTCATGAAAATAAAAATAATTTTTGTGTGAAGTTAACTTCTTATGACATGGTAGGGAAAAATTTTTGTTACGCGATGAACGTAAGGTAGGGAGGGATGTATGAAGTTCCGACTTTCCCCACGTTTTTAAAAAAGCCATCTAATTCTTATTATCTAACTCAGACAACAAATAATTACAGAATCGGATAGATCATGTTTTTTAGCCATGATATCGTTATTGTTTTTACAAAATAATGACGTTTTCTAATTTTTACGATTTTTTCTAAAATGAGTCAAAATTGATACGTTTTTATGAAAATGATTTCTAAATCGTTCCTTTTCAATTTCCTTTCGCGTTAATGAATTGATATTCTATCCAAAAAAGTTCATGCTTTTCTCTTTTAAAATCAGTCTTTAAAAAAAATTCCTACAACTTTTTTTTTACGATTTTTCAAAAAATACTCAACACTTTAATTAAATATTTATAACTTCGTTATTTATAAAAATAATCTCTCGAAACTTTTTTTTCATGTGTAGAATAATATTAACTGTAATTTGTACAAAGATTGAAAAAAATGGTTAAAGATTACAGCTTTTAAAAAAAATGTGTTTTTCGTTTATTAGCCTTTTTACAAGAATTTTTTACTAAAGTATTATTCTTGCATTTTTGTTTAAAAATTAACATTTTTTGCAATCGATGTGTAAAGTTGTAATCCATTAACTTAAAAATTAAGCCAAAATTAATTAATAATAATTTAATAAATTTTAATAAAAAACGCGATTTTACGAAAAACCAAGGTTTTAGCAACGAAAACCAGTTTCACGCCAAAATGGCTATCAACATCTGCTTCATCACGTCCACTTCACATTTTCTCAGGGGTTACACTGGAAAAATTTGCGACTATAACAAATGAACATCAGCGAATTTGGCGAGTAAAAAAAATGTGAATGAAATTTTTTTTTCAATAATGGCATCTTAGCAACATTACATAAACTAGGACCCATTGCAAAAAAAAGAGAAAATATAATGCCCAATGAAGATTTCTATCAATTAATGAGAATGTCAAACGAAAAACAAAAGGGACTTTTACCCTCATGCTATTTCGCATCTTGAAACATAAGATGGGACTCAATTTCAAATATTTTTACCAGCCCTGCCGGATGGGGTAAAACGTTCGTCATTAAACTTTTGATGGAAATTTATTATCGCCATACGGACAATGATGGATACTGTCAAAGCTGTAAAGCAGCAGTAGCTATTTCAGGAATGACTGTTCATACAGCTTTAAAAATTTCTTTATCAAGACTACTTCCGTTACATTCCGAAACTGCTCAACAATATAGAACGCTTTTCAAATACACAAAACTCATAATTATTGATGAGATAAGTATAATCAGTGCTCAATTATTATTGAAGGTTGATTCCAAATTAAAACAAATAACTGGAAATTTTCAGATCAATTTCGGTGGCTTAGATATTTTTTTAACAGGAGATTTACGTCAATTACCACCAGTTTGTTTTACACCCATCAATAATCAACCGAAACAGACCATCGTTGGACCGATTTTATAGCGAAATCTGAAATTTTATGAACTAAATGAAGTCATACATCAAGCGAATCAACAATTTTCTTCTATACTTACAAAAATTGGAAACGGCGAACAACTTGATGAAATGGTAAAAACTCTGATTGAGTCTCGTTTTTGTAGTGTTGAAAAAGCTTAAGCAAGGTGTCCTCAAGGTATACGATTATTCAACACCAACGATTTAGTAAATGAGTATAATTATAAAATATTGAATGCTTATGTGGACAGAATATCTTCAACTGCAAAATATCCATAGATTGGTTGTACTTCAAAAGAACAAGAAACTTTCGTAAGTCAAAAATTACATAAGATGTCATTAATTGATACAAATGGATTGCCTTATCAAACAGTTAATGTGAATAATATTTATTACATGACTACCACAAATATTGATGTGACAGATGGGTTGGCAAATGATGCAGATGGAAAGCTAATTCGTGTAGAATCAAATGATGAAGGATTAGTTAAAACAATATGGCTTGAGTTTCCAGATTTACCTCAAATAGGGGGAAAATTAAGAAACAAAAAGACAATTTTGCCTTATCTCTACAAAATAACAGAATGATATTAACGACAATATCAAATACTACGATTGATGCAGTGTTTTCGAGATTCTTAAATGATATTAAATACAAAACCTAAATTTCTTACTTTGGTTACCATAAATCTTTGATAACAAAAGTATGTACTGAAACACCGATAAGCATAATGGAAATAGACTAATAATAATGATACTTTTCCATAAATGTATACAATAAAAAAAATTTAGTGTTTTATATATATATATATATATATATATATATATATATATATATATATATATGTATATATTTAATTAATTTATTTGAAAACTCCCCTCATTCTCCACATTGAATAACATGAGGCTTATAGACGTAAGTGGTAACACAATTATATCATTTAAAACAAACTTGGAAAAAAAACATTTAAGACAAAAGCATAAAATAAAAAGGAAGAGTGGAAATACACAAATATAATCAAGGAGAAGTACCAATCAAACTTTAAAAATCTATACAGTAAACAAATTTTCTTAAAACATTTAGACTTTCAGTATAATTGACCAACAAAGACAAAACAATTAACGTGTGTGTGTGTGTTTTTCAACTCCTTTTTAAAATTCTCTCTTTTACAGAAATACAGTTTACAATACAACAATACATGTTCCACAGTTTCAGCATCCTGACCACAAGAACAAATATCACTACCAATTAAATTAAATCTAGATAAATAGCTCTTAAAATTTCCATGTCCTGTTAATTATATATTGAAAATGAAAATTTGTTTTATACTTATACCTTTTCCATCCTAATTATTTTTTGAGATACAGTTTGAAATAATAATGATAAATTGGTTAATCTTTATATTTAAAAATCTTCTGTGCGTGTGTTTGTCACTAAACTCCTCCTAAACGGCTGGACCGATTTCAATGAAGTTTTTTGTGTGGTTTCAAGTAAATTCGAAAATGGTTTAGATTCACAATTCGGTCCGATATCGCAATTAGTTAAAAAGATATTAATTAAAAACATTCAAAAAATACAACTCAACATTCACCTGCATTGTTGTAACAACGCTATTGTTATAAACAAGTAATATAAAAAAATTTAATCAATTCCTACTTAGATCAAACAAGAAAAAAAATTTATTTTAGCTACTTTTTATTAAATAGTTGCAACTAATATAAATATGTATATACATATGACAGAATCACAATATTAAGTGGTAATTAATTTTTATTCATTATCATTAAAGTTTCGTATTGTCATCCAAAACAATCGTGTATATAAAATTTCCTTTCAACTGAATGCTTTAACACGTGAGAAAAAAACCTTTTCAAATTTTGACACAAGTCGCCAAAAGGGTCACTAAGTCGCCAACGTGGCTGTATTTGTAATTTTTTGAATAGTTAGTTTTAATCAATTAATTTTTATTAATTATAATTAAATTATTGTATTGTCATCCAAAATAATCATGTACATTACATTTCAGCTCAATTGAGCGCTTTAAAATGTATTTTATTAACGATTGAAAATTCCACCAAGATAAATAAATAAATAAACAAACAAATAAAATATATATAGAGATCGTGAGCTAATAGTAGGAATTGAAAAAGACGTAAGTAGGTATCGAAAATTGTTTTTCAGCCAAACTGGCCAAACCCGGTCTTTATTGCTACGAAAATACAGACGATTCACGCTTTTTATCGTTTTTAATTAATATCTTTTGAATTTAAGATATGTGTACAGGACAACGTATGTCGGGTCCTCTAGTTATATATAAGATTACTTTAAAATAAAACTTAATTATACAATTCAATGCATATAAGCCAAAGAAGTTAAGTTCTACTACGTGTCCACACTGATAACACACACATTTTTTGACTACTTTAAATCAAACTATTAACAAGCAAATGTAAAAAAAAAACCTAAAAACTACTTTCTTATTCACTTTATTATTTGAAACATTTGGTTTAGATTCCATTTGGTTGAAAGTTCCGAAATTCTTAGTTCAAAAGATACTTTTGCCAAATATTGAAGTTTGGTGTCATAAAATTGAAACACTTTTTTTATATTATTATTCTTTTAAATGTTCTTATTTTATTTTCTCCAAATAAGTTTATTTCAAGTAGCTTTAACATTTGTGATGAAGGACAATTCTCTTAACTGTACGACAATACATCTTGTTTGTGTGTGTCATTTTTTTATTCATTGCCGAATGGGTCTTGTAGGGACTTTCAATCCATTTTTTCCCTCCTTTTCTTTTTCTTGATTTGTTGGATTTATGCATATTTCTGGAGGCAAAACTCATTTGCTCTGTGCACCGACTGTGAAATTGAAAATTTACTCTTGGCCATTCGTTTTCAGTGAGCTTTCCCCCCTCCTTCTCTTTTCCCTTTTCTTACCTTTGTCTTTGTCATTCTTTAAGATTCATCATGTTTTAAGCCAATTTATCAAAATGGAAGAAAAGTCGTCAATTCTATTACTTTTGCTACACATGGTTGGAAAATTTCTAGATTGTATCTTTGGATGTGTTTCATTGGGACACACTTCACATGCATTGCCAGAAAAGGATTTCTAAAAGACTTTTTGAGCAAATTCTAGTTTTTCAAATGTTATTTTAGAATGGAACTTATTATTGAGAAAAAAGAAGAAAATACTTGAAGGAATATTAGATTGTGACCAAAATAGCATTCGATAAAAATATCTTTTTAACGAGAGATATTTATACGAAGAAAAGTTATTTCTCTCGTAAAACTTACGAGAAAGTAATGCTTTTAACAGACTGGGGTAATGATTATAATATTTTGACTGTAAATTTATTCATACGCAAACATGCTAAAGCAAACAATGAAATATTTCTTTAAAAAATATGTATTAGAAATAAATTTAAGCATTATACTAATTAAACGTTACTAAGCAAAACAAGGTGTCAAATAGTTCAGTGCGAATACTTAACGTTCAGAATTATTTCATATTTTTGAAAATGCGAGAGAAATGATAGTTTAAACTTAGCAACAAAACAGATAGTCCTATAAGGTTCTAGATTTGGGAAACTAGTTAATACTCATTGAAATAATGTTTTTAATAATACAAACAAAAATACACAACACACAAAATTATTTTTGTTACCTCGGTCTAATGATAATTGAAACAAGCAAACATAAGGATTTGTCTCCTGGTTATCTTGTTAGAGTTAATTATTTATGGTAAAAATAATATGAACATATTTAAAGTTGAGATATGGGAGGAATTTTTCTTTATTTTTCTTTCCTAATTCCGGAAGGTACTCGTTATAAAAAATTTTGAACACTTAGATGCAATTCTTGAATTTTTGTATTTAATAAATGAAAGTTGCAACATCCAAGTTACGAATAGTTTTTATTCTGTCAGTCATTTGTCCATTTCTACGTTTTATTAACTTACTTAACCCTTTATCTACCAACGGTACTTATAAGTACCACTCGCTTTAAAATTACATATAATAACCATTTTTACAAATACTCTGAAGATATTTAGCAGGAATATTCCTTTAGATCCACTCTTCCAAGATATATGGCAGCACGGGTTCCCTGATGGGTATTTTAGCTGGGAAAGCGAATCGTTTTATAGCAGAAATTGCATTTTCAGCGCATTGCAAAGATTGTCATTTTTGTTTCGAAGAAATAGTTGATGTCAAAATGTAAGTATCTAATGCTTTTGTATGTAAATGAAGACCTTAGAAAACGATTTTACTATTTATTTTAAGTAAACAGTGTGTATAATTAATTTTACAGTTGATTGTCTTTAATTAATTAGTTAGCTCTAACGGGTTAAATTTCCCAAAGCTGAGTATTTTTTTATGTATATCCCTCATTTTTCAATACAGAGATTCAAAGAGAAATATTGCATAAAAAATACTGCAGTAAGTCATAATGCGGTAGATAAAATAAAAGGATTAAACTGTGAAGAGTTTTACGCAATAGCTTCTAACTATAATAATAATAATAATAATGTTTTGGGTCATCAGGCTAAGTTATATGGTTGCGGTTGCCAAGAAGTTACCGCAGCCACATAACTTAGAACTCATGTTAATAACGTAGTACATGCTATACTCGCAATCAACTTTGTCGGGTTGAGAATTCAAATCCTGATGCCAATAAAAATTCTCCATGATGTCGGCTTGGTGTCTGTGAGGTAACGTGCCCGCCTCGCGAGCCAATGGTCGCAGGTTCGATCCCGTCGGGTGTTGGTAGATTTTCTGGATGTGAAAGTCGTAGGCATGCATGTCATATGATTATGCAGAAAGTAACAGCATCCGAGACGAGCGCTTGAATTAAAATTAATTCTAACGTTCAATTTTTGTAGCGGAAACCTCCGCTAGGAGGTGCCACCTATGAAATGGCTTCCACTATTGGGAACTTGCCGTGTCTGCAAATGGCTTAGCTGCCAACATGCAGTTCATTTGAAACAAACGCCCGAAATTCTCAGTGTAGAGGGACTGATGGGTATTAAATCTGTTAAGGGCTCTAAGTCCTTACGTTGTAGTGATATAGAACTTTGGAGAACTAAATG
The DNA here is from genome assembly GCA_019973935.1 of Trichonephila clavipes. Taxonomy (NCBI): domain Eukaryota; kingdom Metazoa; phylum Arthropoda; class Arachnida; order Araneae; family Nephilidae; genus Trichonephila; species Trichonephila clavipes. The sequence continues at coordinate 1,165,005 of BMAU01019414.1, read as the reverse complement.
CCAACTCAGGAGTCGTCATCGTCACTTGACCAATGGTCAAAATTAAGAGGTCCATCGCCAGTTGCACCTACGCAGTAATATAATATTCTTCAAACACAAATAGATCTTTGTTGCGAACGCATATGTGTATGCTTACTTATTCTTTTTTTTATTCGTAACTAATAATTATTCGTAAAGTTTTGGAATTAAAAGCTGACTATACTTAAAATGAAATCCAATTTTTCTTATCTCAGAAAACTGTGAAGTATGATTCGAAAAAAAGAAAATAAAAGCAAATTAAATAAATTATAAATAATTTTTAATAGCAGAAACATCAGGCTTTTGCTCCCATGGTGTTTAAAATTAATTATTACGATAGTAAATATTCTTTTATGATAGACTTCTGTTTGCCTCTGAATATTATTCTTTTAGAACCCCATAACAAATGGATTTGCTCGAACATACATCTAATTTGAAGTAAAAGAGTTAAATAGATTTAAAATTCCGTCTTCTTCCCTTTTTTATTAAATTCTAAAATTTCTTCTTTAAAGTATATTCTATGTTCAAAATTTCCTCTTAATTCTTCAAATTATTAATAAACGTAAAAGATAAGGGAGCATTAAGAGTAAGGAATTGCTGTTGTAATTTTTAAAATAGACGAAAACCAAGTTGTGTGAATTTTAAAACTCTACAATTCTACATACTTTATTTGTTTAATTATTTTTGTTTAGTAAGTTTAAGTTCTCATGTTTCATTTGCTAGATGAAGAATCGTCAAAAAATTGTTTATAAATTCATGCTTTCAAATTACATATAAAGATACTTAAAATCCTTTTAATTTCAGCCGAACGTTTTAAATTCTTATCTGGGATACACGCACAAAAAGGAATCCAATACTAACTACCTAACCTCTAGCTTTCAAATTTATGAAATATTTCCGTTTTGAACAAGCAATTATATCTTGCTTGGTAACAGTTGCAATTGGATGATAGCTTTGTTCAATTGTTTCCATGGTATCAAGGGGTAAATCTTCTAAAATTTAATGTATTAAAGTATAGTTATTAGATGATGTATTTGAGTAAAATATAAATATAAATCACTCTTGCATTGGTATTTTCATTCGTAAATGTCAACAAACGTGCAGTTACTACTCGAATTTTTTGAGATATAAATTATTTTTACTATTATTAAATTCTAAAATAGAATAACGCAACATTTATTTATTATGTTAAATAAGATTGTGGATTGTATATATATATTTAAAAAATCAGTATACATTTATACAAAAAATAATTTGATTAACAGTTGTAAAAATGCTAAACAACATTCATTTCACGAATATTTTTCTGTGAAATTGAATAAGGAAATTTATGAAGTAATTTAAATTCAAATGTATTCATCATCATTCTAATTAATTATAATTACCAATATAATTCTGTATTAAGGTATCCGACTACGTTCGGAACCGTGATTTTGCAAAAGCTTATAAATGGATAATATATATGATATTTAGTGTCACTTAGATTAGAAAATATATATAAAATTGTTTTAAGAATGGTATTACAATGCAAAATTATTTAAGTACAATATTTTGACAAAAAATGAACATAGAATGACCATTTTTCAAAATATTCTTCTTTTGTGAAAAATGCTACCATTATAATAATATTTTGCCTGTATATAGCTCAGACCTCTGTACAGAGGCTCAACTAGAATTTTTGAAATATATATCTTAGAAGTGTGTTTATCCATGTTTTACGACAACAGAAGGAAGAAATTTTAAGAAAAAAATACCGATAATTATTTTCAATTGGTTGTAACTCTGAAAATAATGTGAATTTTTCAAAAATCATAGTTGAGCCTCTGTACAGAGATCTGAGCTATATACAGGCAAAATATTATTATAATAGAAGCATATTTGACAAAAGGAGAACATTTTGAAAAAAGGTTATTCTAAGATAATTTATTGACGAAATAGTGTATTTAAATAATTTTTTTGTCAAAATGTCCTTCAAACAATTTTATACATGTATTCTAATCTAAGTGACACTAAATATCATGAAAACTATCCATTTATGCGCTTTTTTAAAATCACGGTTCCGAACGTAGTCGGATACCTTAAACGAAATATAATTGCTTTTACGAAATCATTTCATTATTGCTAATGCGCCATTAAGCAATAAATATTATTTTAGTGCAATTCACGCTTTAAAACGTGAATTAAATTTATCTCTCTCTATATATATACAGGGTGTCCCACAAATAGTGTCAAACTCTGTACAGCCAGAATCCTCGTTGAGAATACATAAAAAATACCCAAGGAACTGTAACTGTGTGGTCCATAATTTATCAAAAAAATGAGGTAAATGATGAGAAATTAATGATGATGCATGATGGTTCAGGATGGAGCTCCGTCGCTTTTCTACTCTCCTGTACGTGATCGACTAAATATGGCATACATCTCTACTGGATCAGACGTGATAGTCAGGTTATATGGCCAACACGATCACCAGATTTTACACTGTAAGATTTTTTCCCTATGGTGCAAGCTCAAGGAATTGGTATATTGAGACGTGTGACTACACAAACGGATGTAGTGGCTCGTCTGCATGCTTATTGTGCTTCTGTGGACACCGCCCAACTGTTGCAGGAGCTTTCATCCATTCCACTCCGCACTCAAGCCTGCCTCGATAATCACGCCGGACACTTTAAATATCTGCCATTTTAAATATTTGCAATTTTTTAATTGCTACGCCGTACTTTGTTGTTCCTACTCTTCTCGTAGTCTATGGAACGTACAGGAACAGTTCTTTGGCTATTTTAATGAACGTGGAACTTAGCTGTGTAGATTTTGGGACACAATGTGTTTTAATATTCTGCATGATTTTAGACACTACGCCTATACTTTCCTTTTCACTCAAAATACTTTTCATACGAGAAAATATTTGTTCACATACATTTTCTCTTCAAGAAATTAAATATCTCCAGAAATGGCGTCCAACAATTTAAAAAAGCTGGCGATTTATCATTAAAGTTAGACTGTAGAATTTTAAATAATTCCGTATAAATTTTCCTTTCTATCATCCTGAAAATATTAGTTCAATGAGCACCATCAAAATGATCAACTTTACTCAAAAACGTGTGTGCCTGGGGGGAACATCTCTTCATCCACGTGACCTAGATTTGTGGGAAGAAATGATTGATCACCCAAATTTGCCATAAAAAATTCAATTTATTATGATCAACACAAGTCTTACTATTGGAAGGCAATCAGGAGTGATATAGTGCATTCCTAAATTCTAAGTAAATAGCGCCTGGAATCCTAACCACTTTATTTTAAGCAAAGTTATCCTATGAATCTTTATCTTCCTTAATATCTTTAACTCGCTATAAAGCCCGTTCTATAACTACGCTTCTAAATTTAATGTCTTACCAACTGCTCGCGGCGTTCAGCATCTCAGCTTCCTTCCCTCTTCTTCCTCGCGATTACAAAACCTTCACTATATATCTACTAACTAATCTACATGTCACAGTTTCTTCTAGAGAGAGTTGGCTATGAATTAACTCAATGCTGTTCCCAAAGATTCCCTAAGAGGATTAATAGGAAAAACGCGATCAAGCCCCGTCACAAACTGACAAAATTTGTGAAGAGGTGTAGAGTGCCACTGAAAATCGCACTGTGAGCCATAGATTACCGACCCCCTGCACTAACTTGTTCAACAATGACGAGATTCTTCTCATATAACCTGGCATTCAACTCAAATTCAATATTAATTAGAACAAAAAATTCACACAACTTCTACATGCCAAGTAATTTCGTTTAATTAATGTTTTCCCCCTCCTTATTGTATTTGTTTATAATTTCATCTGCAAAAGTAGATAACTTTTTGCAGTGCACTGTGAACAAACGCCGTAGCGAACTCTCAAATTATCCGACTTCGTATAAGAACACACAATGAATCGATTTATTATGAGAGATAAGACTACGCTGCCATCTATTCTAAATTATTAATACTAATTTCAGTTTAAAATCATATTTAATTATTTATTTATTACTGTTAAATACAATTAATTCCTGCAAAATTTTCGAAATCAAAGTAAATAAATTAAGTGCGTAAAGAGGCGAGATATAAATTGCGTTAAAAATAAAATGCTTTGCGATGGAGGCACTGATTTATTTAAAATACATCTAACAAATAAATAATTACCGATAAAATAAACAAATCGTGAATGAAAAACTGTTGGAAACTATTGTTAACTTTAGAATCAAAATATTTTCAGTACTTTTCTTAAATCATAAAAAAGAATTATTATTAAAGCAGTCGTTCACAGCATTCATTTTTTCTTCGCAATGCATTGAAGGGGCGTTAATGTTAATACATTAACAAATTTAATCAAGCGTGATCTAAATATGTAAATGAAGGTGGAAAAAAATGGTTGTTATTTTTTTAACAAGGTAAACAATTTGTTGTGTTATTTTTCTAGATTCGTAAAAATGCTTTCTCAAAAAAAGTTAAATATATTTTTGCGTGATTTATTTCATTATTTTTTTTTTATTTTATCAATTTTTTTTATAAATTTAATCTGTTTGCTTTCGTTACTTTTAGGCTTTTTTTTAGTCAGAAATACCTTGCTTATTAAAAGACAAAGATAAATTAATAAACACTTTATTGTTCCAGAATTATGCAATTTTCTTTCTTATTAAAAATACAATCTAATTTATCGTTTACTTATGGTTGTAACTTTTTTTATCTTTGAATTCTATATATATATTTCAAAATTAAATTGACTATATATTTTATAAGAGAACAAAAAGAGAATCTCGTAATTTTTTTTAGTTTTAAGAGAAGATTCTCCTCTGTATTTATGGGAAAGGGGATCAGAGCTTTTCAAAAATTTTCTTTATGTATCTAAAAAAAAATTTATATTTACCAATATTACTGATTTAATTATTTCATAGAATTGAAATACAGATTGAAGCCCCGTCTTGAACTGTAGGGGATTTTAGAATGGGTATATAAAATATCTGTTTATTTATAAAAAGATTTGTTTTTAAGTGTCACATAAATTTTAGTACTATTAATTGTATTTAACTTAGATATAAAAATACAATTGTGTAGAGCAGTGGTTCTCAAACTTTTCACCTCATGGAAAACCTAGCACTTGAAGGCGCTTTCGTGGAACCTCTAGAACAGGGATGTCGAAATGGTGGCACGCGTGCCATCCACGCGTGCCATCAATGGCACGCGAGACAATATTTTGTGCGCGCCAGCGATCGAAATGTTTTTGCATTTTATTTCAAAATAACAAAGTTCGCTCTGAAGTAGTACGAACAAACGCGAGGGAATGGTCGCGGAACGGCTGGGAGCACACTCGTTTGTTATTGTCTTGCCTTAGTTACTTCGTGGACTACAGTTGCTTACGATGCAAAATGTATCTACGCATAGCATAGCCAATGTCGTTGACACAACTGTATTTTAAAGTTTATTTGTGTTATATTTACTATTTTTAACTGTTATTTTTAACATAGCTAGTTCAGCAAAAGACAAAAAGATAGTAAGCGTAACAAAGAATTTCAAGCTTGGTGAATCTAGAAATATGGCATTATTAGTAAAAGCGACAAAGCGGTGTGCGTTTTGTTCTGGAATAGTGGTATGCATAACATCGTCTGTAAAACGGCATTTTGAAACAAATAACAAATCCTCTTGTCAAAAAAGTGAACCACAGCAAAAATGATTAATTGCTTATAAGCAATTTGGCAGATGACTCCAATTCAGCATGCATTCTACCAAAATATACGTCTTACAACTCAAATATAAGTTATTTGTCATCCAATCTGCAACAACATAAGTCACGCTAATGTTACTTTAATTTGAACTACAGACATAACTAAAATATTTACAACTATACAGTGCAAAAGGTATTTTTTCGTAATGAATAAAGAGTTCTGTGAGTTGCTCCAATATTAAGTTTTATAATTTTCCCACTAGTCACAAGTCAAAATTATTTGACGGCACGTCCATATTTAATTAAACACTTCTTTAGAAAAAATGACACGCTGATCCATAAAGGGGTTTGCCAACCCTGTCCTAGAACTAGAAAGTGTTTTCATAGAACGTCATTCCATACACACACACACATACTTCGAAGAATATGTCTCAAAATAATATTTAAAGTAGATCAGCATGTTATGGGCACTTTATGTAAAGGCAATTAGAAAAAGTATTGAATTTATTATTAAAAAATTATTATCGAATTTTTTAATATAAATTTTCTCATTAATAATTTTAATCTGTGGTCCAAGTGTCACTTATCCATGCATTCTTTAATAACTGGAATACGTGCTTACTTTTTTTCACACAAACTGTCGAAGTCTAGGTCTATTGAGATTAAATGCTATCGCATTAATTATTCAGAGTTTAGTTTGTTTTATACTTTGTTTTTGTAGCCACTCATGTTGAAAATATATATCACTTAAACGCAATGCTCTGAAAGGGCTTAAAATGTTTATAGCTGTATGAGAAAACCCGTGAATTTCGTATGAATTTTCAACCCAAAATTTAGACATGCTCCTCTTGTTAAATTTAAATTATGACATAAAATCTGTCGATACGTTATTTCTTCTCCTTCATTATAGGTGTTTTTACTACAAATACAAAATGTGAATTTTCCATTAGAAAACTATTTAGTTTTGCAAGGAATTTCATTATAACTAACGAGTAGAAATTCTCTCGTGGAATTCGAGATAGTAAACAATAGAATATTCTCAATCTAGTAGGAAGTAATATATATATATATATATATATATATATATATATATAATATGTATAATATTTATATAATATATATATATATATATATATATATATATATAATATATATAATATAATATATATAATATATATATATATATATATATATATATAATATATATATATATAATATAAATATATATATAATATATATATATATATATATATATATATATAATATATATATATATATATAAAGATAAAGCATTTCAATATTAAAAATTATATAAAATAATAGTTTAAAAAGTGTTGCATAATAAAGTTATTACATATAAATAAAATTTTCAGTTTTAATGAGTTGGACGAGCTATAGATATAATTGTAAACTATATAAACTTGATAGAGAACGTGAATCCACACATTTTGAATACATATTTATTTCTTCTCGATTTTTTCATTGTGACTCGGGGAACCCCTGGGTATGCTTCATGAAATCGCAGGGTTCCACGTAACACAGTTTGGGAACCACTGTTGTAGACTTCTGTAGCTAAGTTTTAAGTTGACTGCCAACAAATTATTTAGGGGTATCTCCAAAAATTCGCAAATTAATCGTACTGTGAGCTAGGTTGTTTTTTAAAGGAAGAAAATCTATTTACAACTCTCAATTTAGGAGGTATACCATGTATAGCTTTTTGCCTTCAAAATTTTCCCTTCCCTTCTCGGTGACAGCACTTCCTGATGTGTTTGTGTGTTTCCTATAATCTTGTCATCAGAATTCTCTTTTCCGAAATTTCTTTGACCTCTTTGCCCCATCTGTCAGGTACGTTTCCTTTCCGTTTAGTCTGGCGTGGCATGGGCTTCTTCCGAGAGTGTAACTTTATTTCCATGGAAATTTTCCCTTTCGCTCTCGACGCCAACACTTCTGGATGTGTATATATGCGTGATGTGAGTTATTTCTGTATTTATATCAATAAAACTTCCTTTACCGAAATTCCTTCCACTTATTTTGCTTGTCAGACAGGTTACTTATATCTCAGTATCGCCTGGCGTTGCACCGGCATTTTAGTGTACAAAAATCTCCCTACACTGTCTCCTCCAGGGATAAGAACATTCTTCATATTTCTAATTTTGATTAATAATTTGTGAAACTAATCTGTGCGAATTTATTATCAAATAATTTAATAATGCATAATAGAAAGCGATACTGTTTTAGATTTTCAAAAACTATTAATTTATATCCCTTTTCGTTAAATAATGATCCAAAAAATTCTTAAGCTATCAGAACGACTGCTTATTTCCGCTGGTGATTTTGGCAGTTTTTATTGTTGCATTTTTACCACTCCCCGAATTGGAAAAGTACTTTTTTTTTTTTAAAAAACCATTTCATATATAAAAAAGAGGCAGGAAAATAAAAGTTTTCAAAATTACAAAATCCTTGTAAATTTTTGAATAAGTTTTACCATATTCCGTTTCAACTTTACTTAGTAGCTGGGAAAGGTAGAAAATGAAACAATCTGCATAGGAAAAAGTTCTATCATTTTTAAAAAAATTAAATTAAGGATATCGGTCGAAATTTGTAAAAAAAATGTAACACATTGTAGAAAATGTGATTTTAATACTATATTTCAAGTTAATCATATTTTAAAAGCATTTATTTTTTAATCAAATTAAGTGAATACAGTCGAAAGAACGACGGCCATGAAATACCGGTTTGGCTGAAAACCGATTTTTGACGCCAACTTACATCATTGCTATAACAATAAACTTGTTACAACAGTACAGGTGAACCGTGCTTAACGTTTCTAATTAATATATTATTAATTAATTGCAATATTGTAATTAAAAGGTCAAAATGGATTCTTCGAAATATTTCCAGTCTTTTGGTACCTTACCTTTGGCGCGTTTTTGCGTTCAGCGGTTCGTGAGAATATAGCCTCACAAACCGCTATAACTTAGAAGTGGGTTTATTCATATTTTACGACAACAGAGGGGAGCAATTTTAAGAGAAAAATGCGAATAATTATTTCAATTGGTGGTAACTCTGAAAATAACGAGAATTTTGTAAAACTTCTAGTTGAGCCTCTGTAGAGAGGTCTGAGCTATATACAGGCAAAATATTATTATAATAGAACCCTTTTTCACAAAAGGAGAACATTTGGAAAAAAAGGACTATTCTAAGTTAATTTTTTGCCAAAATATAATATTTAAATAAATTTTTTTTGTCAAAATGCTCTTAAAATAATTTGATGCATGTATTCTAATCTGAGTGGCACTAAATATCATGAAAATTATCCATTTATGTGTTTTTTTAAAATCACAGTCCCGAACGTAGTCGTATATATACCTTAAAACAAATTCCACGTTTGTATTCATCTTGCATGAACACTTCTAAAGCATCCTTCTTCCTTTTATTTTGTCTTTCAATAGTCTTGGCATCTTTGCTGACTTTTTGAATTGTCATTTCGGCTCATAAATTCTAACTTGGTTAATTTTTCGACGGCCTTCACAAGTGTTAATCAGAGAATTTATATTTTTAGTTCTCTTAATACTTTTCTTCTTGCGTGTGCACCTTCATTAAAGCATATCACCATATCACTGCGTCCATTACACCAATTTACAATTCTTTTTTCTTCACAAATGTGTTTCTTGGAACTTGATTTCATGCACATTTATTGGAGCTTTCTTTTGGATTTTGGGTAAGATCATGCAAATATTTCAGTAAAAGTTCTTTCGCAGTCAACTTGCTAAATATATGTTTTAAAAAATTATATGTATGTTTTTAATATTAACAAGAACTGTCTCTAGGAGGGAATGTTTGTAAATGTACTTTTCTACAGATACAAGATATTTATTGTAACCGTAATAGCTGTAGCTTACATTTTAAAACTGCAATTTTACTCGGATATTAAGCTTTAAACCTTTACATGTTATACATTTTTGGAAACAGCATTAAATTGGATAAAAATTGGAAAATTTATTTTTTGAAGGTTAAGAAAGTCTTGGTTCTCTTAAGAGGACTTGGTACCCCAAAAATCACAGACCTATCGTTTTTTTTATTTTCATTTAATCTTATTCTTTGCATTATTATCTTTCGATTGATATTTCACTTGTGCATGTCGGAAAGTTAGAAGTTGAATAAAACTTCATTTGAAAACAAATTAGGCAATTCAGCCACACCCCCTTTATAGAAAAAAAAGCTTAAAAAAGCGTTTTGATAAAAAAAATCTATTTTATAAAGAGAAATAATAACATTAAAAAATAATGTGTAAGATATAAAGCAGAATATTTCCGAGGCAATACATACAATCATTTTTCTTTCTTTGTGAAATGTGTGCATGTAAAATTTTTAAATTAAGACATTTTATATTAATAATTTTATAATTTCAGTTCTTATTCCTAATATATTTTTCATACAAATGTAATACTTTAATATTATAAGAAGAAAAACAGCTAAAATCTCTGTCGTGACAGAAAAAATTTTTTAAGGTTTCTCTTGAATTTTCTTGTGCAATTAGTACTCTCTAAAAGTTGATCATTTATAAAAATGTGTGGGTTGAAAAAATATGAAAATGCAATTATTTTAAAGAAAAATGTATAACTAATATCTTAAAGGGGTATTTTAAGTTTAATTTAGCTTATAATAATTAATTTTTTCAGAATTATAAACTTTAAAGTGGTTTTTCTCAGTTTGTGTTTTTCAAAACCTTAGTGCATATAAAGTGATACTCCTTCGACAATTATTTACCAATCACTTCAATTTTTTTCCTGCGTGTTAAAAATAAAGCATGTACTAAAATTAGTAATCCGTTTTGCTATAAACTGAATACTTTAAAAAAATAATAAAATGTAAAACTTGTTGGCTTTTTTGTTGATTTTTACCCTGTATATCAACATTTTATCTTTTTTCTCGAAAACGAATAAAGTTCTTTTAAAATAGATCCCTAAAGTTGCTTAGAACATCCATAAGATTATTATAAAAAAATTTCATTTCAAAAAATTAATTTTTAGAAAAGGAGTAGGATTTTAAAATTTTCCAAATTTTTTTTCTTCAAGGAATTTAAAATTTTAAAATTGTGTGAATAATATGTTAAAAATTTCATCTCGTATCATTTTCTTGAATAGAAACATTGTATCAAATGCTAAAATATAATTTTTAAATACATAAATAAAGAAAGTTGCTCAAAGGGTACCAAGTTTTCTTAACATATGTAGAGTTTAAATTGCAGAAGAAAGAAACAAAACACAGTTCCCCATTTTGTTGTGTGCGTGGGATAAAGAGAAAATACTTTTCTCTATTCCTAAAATTGATACATTGTTTGCATACTTTGTCATAAATAAAAAAAAGAGCAATATTTAGAAAAAGCTCCAGCTTTTTTCCAGCAAAAAGCTTCCAGTTTTTTTTTTTTTTTAAATTAAATGCAAAACAGGATACCAAATTAAAAAGTTATATTTTTCTCACATTCAGAATCGATATCTTATAATAACCTCTTTCCAATTTTATAATCAAAAATTGGAAAAAGGTCTACCAACCTGAGCTTATGAAATACTCTCTATACCAGAGGTCGCCAAAGGGGTGGGCCGCGAGAAAATTTCGCTGGTCCCTATAAAAATGTGGAATATGATTACTTATCTCGTTAAGCTGTGTTTTAATAAGCATTGAAATATAATTCGATTCATAACAATAATTTAACACTTTAAAAATCGTATTAGTGGTCCGCGGAATTTAAATTTCGAATTTTCGGGTCCGTGAGATCAAAAAGTTTGGCGACCGCTGCTCTATACAACGCATTAAAATGTACAGACATTAAGATTAAATTTCTCTCTCTCAATATTCCTTTTCATTACTGTAAATAAATCGGATGTGAATATGGTCTTTGTTCAATCACTACAACATCCTTAGAAAAACTCTGCAATGATAAACCGCCTCGTATATTCCTGATGTGGCTTGTCTATTCCCAAAAGGCTTCTTACCGCCAATTTTCATAGAGAATTCTTATTAAATTAAACTCCTATCAGAGATAAATTGGGATACAAAATTATACCGAATAGGAAATTCTTTGTTAATGTACCATGTAGCTTATATATCGATGAGTAAATAATAAATTAAATTTTTCTTGGCGAATTCGCTTTAGTTAAAACTGCATTAAATTAAGATTTCGTATCCGCTTTCGTTCGATTTTAATAGTACGCTTAATTAGTCCTTTTGCAGTTAGTTCTACGCAGGCAGCGCTTTTCTTTGAGAAAATGATAGTTAATACTGGAACTGAATTTGAATAAGCGAGGAATGAATGAGAAAATCATTAAGACTGCGCGTCTGAAAATAAAAGGAGCAAGATCAGTCGGTAATTGAATTAGCTTTATTGTTTTAAGATGATGGAAATGGAGAAGAATTCGTTGGAGGCGCCAATCAGAATTATAAAGGAAAACAGAGAACCCTTTTCTCTAATTTTTCTTCCTATTATGAGATGTTGAAGAGGAAAGACAATTGCGTTTATCAAATGGATACCTGGTGGGTTATACCGATAGTTCGGAGTATATTGAGTTTGTATTTAGGGGTAATTCATTCGCACTTTTCTAAATCAACAAGTGAAGTTTATTTTAATTTCAATTACTTAGGATCTGAGCTATTTAGAAAGGGAGAAGTTTCGCCTTTAAGTTAAAATTGAATTATTGTGTGTAACGAAGGTGCTAAACAGAGCGTTCATTTATATTAGTGTTGAAGGATATTGAAGCTGTAAGAGCAGAAACAAAAGGATTGTGCACTTTATAGCACAAAAAGAGATATACCAAGAAGCAGTTATTTGAATAGAATTGAAATCAATAGATAAGGTGTACCTATATATTTGTGAAACGGTAAGCTAAAACCATCATAAAATTGATTTTTTTTTTCAGAAGATACAACAAAGAATAAAGAAGAATCCTTCATAAGCCCATCTCTGGCCTTGAAACAAGCTAATATTCGGCTGCCATTTACACGCTGCGTTGGTGGTTATCATCTCGCGTAGTTTCTTATCATACACGCTCCAATCAGCGTGTAAGATCGTGAAATTCATGAAAAAACATAGTCACTTGCTCATCACATCATGAACCTTGTCTATTAGGAAAAGACCTGGCGATCGCGTCGTCTACGAAAGTGTTAGAGAAGCAGGAGGACAAGCAGTAGAAAGACATTTTGTGCGTGGTTGCAAGTTATTCTGTTCAAATGTAAGATGTGTGTTCCGTCAACGGAGAAGGGGCAGAATCTCGTCGATGTACCAAAGTGTTATTAAAGAGTCATGAATAAGAAACAAAGAGAGTTCACTATAATAAAAAATGGTACTAATACTATACTTCTCAGTTGTCGAAATCACCTGGTGGATGACATTCAGGTGAAGATGCTACGACTTTCTTGGATGTCTCGAAACACGTGTTTGTTAAATATCGGCTCAAATCGAAGCCGGACTCATTGCTAAAAATAACTCTATACCAAATTGGGAAATTCCAGGTCAAATTCTCCCCAAAAATGGGCCAGGCGATGTGCAGTGGTGAGGACTAATCGAGAGTAATGATCTGCGTTATCAGCACCCCGTTCGTCCTCACGTGATCCTACCCTACTTTCATGACTCACTGTACGGCCATAGTTCACACTTTCCTGCCAACTTCATCAAGTAGCGTCACTCCAACTCAAATGTTGAGTGATCATGTGATTTGACTTTCCTGCTTCCTTTAGCTCAATTGCAATATACGTTAAAAAAATTGACATCGAAAATGAAAAAAAAAATTCAAACTTTTATTATAACTGCGTTAATTATTTAAAACTAAACTCATGGCGCAACAGCCCATGAGGGGGCTTACGGTGCCAATCTCAGTATACGGGACTATTGGGTGCTGAAGTGCATCAGCAGATGTCCCGATCAGGGTGGTCAGTTTGAAGCGAAATCCCCAGTATATTTAGTTCCCAAGCAAGCTTGGTACTCATTTATTGACCCACTGAAAAGATGAAAGGTTGAGTCGACCTTGCCCATCCCGAGGACAGAACCCCAGATCTAGGGTGTGGAAGCGCAATACGCTATCACTTGGCCACTGGGCCCACTTAATTAATTAATCTTTCAAAATACTTCGTAATTTTTTTTCCTTTGAGCCATAACGCTGATTACAATCTTCTCAAGCTGCGATGAGGATTGCGAAAGTTATTAATGATGTTTTTTTTACAATTGTTGTTGATCATAAAAGGCTTCTTCGGCCAATGTCTCAACCTAACTCGGAGCACAGTTTCAGATATTTAAATGTCTCAAATTTCATGGAAATTTTCAAAGTTTAAATTCAGACATCTAATTATTATAGAGTGTTTTCAAAAATGTTGTATTCCAAAAACAAAGAAGTTATCCTTTTACACCTACAATAAAAACTCATTTAACATTACGGAACAGAACATGAAACATGGAATCCATTTTATACCAGAAAAAATGGAACAACTTAGAAATCAGTAATATAGAAAAACTAGCGGTTACCTTCCCTCTCCGCGGGGTATTTAATGGTGTTGTATCAATATGCGTTGTTTATATACATTATTGGTATCCTGGCATTAAGACTTCAATTGCATTGAAAAGCATTCTTATAACACTCAGCTCTTGATTTATAAAGGAAGAGACTTGAATTTAAACCAGAAGTATATTTATCTTTTACAACCTCATAACCCTTTCCCTTTGGAGTCGGTTTCCGCAAAACCTTTCTTAGTGGATCTCTGCTCAAGAAAAGAAGCGTAATTCCCAAATTTCAAGTCTGTAGAGGTTTTATATCTCAAAAACGGTAATTTTTATGTACAACGCTTCTTGGTTCCTTGCAACCCTACCCTTTGGGAGTAGATTAAACCAAAACATGCTCTTAGCGAATCTTTATTTAACGAAAGAGACAGGCTCATCTAATTTCTCGTTTATAGCTATAATAGTTCACAATACAGAATTTTTGTCTGTGACTTCCCTCTTAAACCCCCTGGGGAGTCAATTTAAGTAAAACTCATTCTCTTTTAACGGATATCCACTCAACATAAAAATCCTTACCAAATTTCAAGTCTGCAGGTCTAATGGTTCGAAAACGTTAATTTTTTTTATCTATAGCACCAATAACCACTAGTAACTGCCCTTGGGGGTTGATTTTCACAAAACCCTGTCTTTGAGAATTTCTACTCCACGAAAGAAAAAAATTGTGTTGCATTCCAAATATCAAATCTGTAAGATTATTAATTCTTGAGATATCGTGATGAGTGAGTGAGTGAATGAGTGAATCACCTTTCTCCTTCATACGTATAGAGACCCTGCACTTCTTCTACAGGATAGCAAAGTCGGAATATTTAATCGATAGTGAAGTACTCCCACTCCTGAAAAATTGTTTCGATTTCGAGTCCTATGATTTAACATTACGCGAAGATTACCTAACATAGCTCTCATATAGCGTCTAGTGTGATATCGAGTTAAACCCACCAACTAAGCAACCAACAAACGAAACTATTAAATTGAAACCACTGTATAATTTTTTAAGAAATACAACTCAAATAACATTTAGTTACAATTTGTATTTTATCCTTTGATCTTATAATAAACTCTTACTAAATAAATTTTTTTAAATTTTAAATAATTAGAAGAAACAATTGCATCCGCAAGGAATAATCCATCTGTGTTTTTTTTTAATTACCACAAGAAAGATTTGTTTTTATATTCATTTTTAAGCACAAAGATAAATTAATATCTTGTTGTTTAATTCTTATTAAAAAAAATTCCTTGAGTTCTTATCGCTTTGTCTTTCAACGTTTTTTTTAATTAGTTAATACAATTACTTTTCAATTTTTATCACGCATGAATTCTTATTAAAACTTGCTGAGTTTATTTTGCTGTAAATTACACAAATTGTTCGAAGGTAACAGACCGTTTTTCCGAAAAAAATTCAATGCATTATGTCAAATAATTGCTTTCAAATTGCTTTATACATAAGCTTGAGTAACTTTAATGTATGAACATGAATCAATACAAAAATTAGTTTCTTGTTTGTTTGTTTTTTAAAAAATACACTCTCTTGAAAATTATGAATGCGGAAACCAGTATAATTTTCTGAAGCCTAGAATTTAATTGAATGGAATTTCGAAATAAAGTTAATTAACAAAGTAGATATATTTCAAAATAGAAACTTTGACATTCATGTCTATAATTAAATACAATTTAATTAGGTTTTCACGCACACATGAGTCTATTATATTGACAATGTAATTTTTAATATAACATTTACTTGATTGGTTCATCTTATTGGCACAAGGACCCTTTCTCTAATATTTGGCTGAACTGTGCTAAACACTTATTTTACGTAAACTTTATGAATGTTAATAAGGGAAAAAGAGACTAAGGACCAAAAAAAAAAAAAGATTGCTGGGTCATCCAGGTGGCGCAGCACTCGTAGTATTCAAAAACTGCAAAATTTTTTAGAGAAAAGAATGGTTATAAAAGACCTCACTCACACACACACTATAATTGAAAAGTTATGCAACGAGTTTCACATTTGGAGATCACATTTTAATGTTGTTTGTTAGTGAAAAGGTCACGTTATTCCCGTCATAAGAAGGATAAATGAAAACTAGCACATGTTGGAATTCAATAGCAGTATGATCATGACATCGAGAGTGTGGTTTATCATTCCACATTATTGCTAATCCCATTGTTTGGAATCCAACGACTGGCATGCCAATACGGAATTGAAGGAGGATAATATTGAACGCCAGTCAACTCCGGTGGCTTTGAGGTAGCGTGCCTGCATCAAAAGCCTAAGGTTTCGGGTTCGACCTCACCTGGAGTTAAAGATTTTCTGGATGCGAAAATCGTAGGCACGCATGTCATATGATTATGTGGCGTGTAAAAGATCCTTTGAGTATCAATTTGGCTCTGGTACTCTTGACAAAATTAAATCACAGCGATATTTAGCATCCGACGAGAGCTTGAAATAAAAAATTAATTCAAGCGTCCAAATTTAGTAACGAGGCCACCAACAGATGGTGCCAGCAAGAAATGGCTCTCAGGTGTAGGAACTTGCCTTGTCAGCAAAGGCCAAATTGCTAAAATGTAACCCCATTGAAAAAAATCTTAAATGTCATAGAGCACACATCTCAATGATCTCCTGCCATTATGATGCATTGTCCAGGTAAGTCGTACAGGATCATACAGCTGCATCATGTTACTTGAGTCAAGAAATAGGCATTTGCAGCACAGCAAGTATCCGCACAAACAGTGCGATAGTGTCTCCAGAAACACTAACTGTTTTGTAAGGTGACCATTATTGCGACTTTCCTTGGCACTGCAACATAGAGGAACGCAGCGACAATGGGGCGAACAACGATAAAACTGGATACAGGAGTAGCACCACATCGCCTTTCCAGACAAGTAATAGCTTTGTGTGCAGTATCATATTGGATATGACCGTTTCTGGCAGCACTGAGGAGAATCAATGCTGCCATCTTGCGTCGGATATCATCAAACTAGCCACGGCATGGACAGCCACTGTGTACACACACGACATGGAGTCTTCATGCTCTCATCGTTGTTAATCTGAGGTCGGCAATACATTTCTCAGATCTTAAGATCTATCTCACTGTGTCCTATTTTTCAGGCCTGAGAGACGTTGTCTATATCAACAAAATAATGTAAGACTACATGTTGTCCATTGTATCTTGACCTACCTCGATACAGAGGGTGTTTGACTGTTGCATTTGTCAGCCTGTTTTCCAGATCTGTCATCCATTGAAAGCTTCTGGCCATGGGTTGCTGATAGATTGAGAAACCACCACTCTCCAGCCTCTTAATTATGACGTAAATTTGAAGCAGCATGGAATACCTTGCCCATGATATCCAAACCCAGTTCGACTCAATGTTTAACAGGATTAGAGTCATTTTAACTTCCAGAAGCGGCAGTTGTATGTAGTAATTTTGAACCCTGTACACCCCCAAACTGCCAACAAATTGAATCATATTTTCTTCGTTCTGTGATGTATATGCATAGTAAATAACATTTTGTTATTTGCTTTCCTTCCTGGTGTTGCAATGCTAATGGATATCAGAGTATATATGTACTATGCGTGTCCGTAAACTATATAAGTACCCCCCCCCCCTTTTAGAAAATCTCACACATTTTTTTTTCAAAAAAATTTATTTTTACATGAAAGAGCATGCCAGAATCTATATCAAAACAGAGTTACCATCTTTGTTCGGACATTTTCCATATCGGGAAACCAATTTGTTTACACACTCTTCAAAGGGGGATGCCACCAGTAAAGAGAATTGAAATTGGTAGAAACTCATTACAATTCATTCTTATTGTGCTGTGTTGTGTTTTCATGAGTTTTTGAAGTTAACTTCTTATGGCATGGTAGGGAGAAATTTCCGTTACGCGTTACCAGTTACGGTTAGCGATGAACATAAGGTAGAAATGAATGAAGTTCCGAATTTTCCCCCGTTTTAAAAAACGCCATCTAATTCATACTATCTATCTCAGACAAAAAATAATTACAGAATCGGAAAGATCATTTTTTTCGCCATGATATGGTATATTTTTTTTAAACAAAATAATGATATTTTCTATTTTTTACGATTTTTTTATAAAATGAGTCAAAATTGATACGCTTTTATAAAAATGGTTTCTAAATCATTCCCTTTAAGTTTCCTTACGAGTTAATGAATTGATATTTTATTCTAAACAAGTTCATGCTTTTCTCTTTTAGAATCAGTCATAAAAAAATTACGGAATCTGTTTTTTTTTGCGATTTTTCAAAAAAATACTCAAAATTTTAATTAAATATTTAATAACTTCTCATTATTTATATAAATAATCTAACGAAACTTTTCTTTCCATATGCAGAATAGTATTATCCGTAATCTGTTCAAAGATTGAAAAAATAGATTAAAAATTACGGCTTTTAAAATTTCTTTTGTGTTTTTCGTCTATTAGCCCTGAGCTAGCACCCGCCCCCTCTTCTCATTCAACAGCAGCTTTAACAATCCTTTCCTCTTTTAGCTTTCCGATACATACTTTGTTTTGTTTTTACGTTACCTAAAAGTCAAATTATAAGCAATTTTAAAATTTAGAAAAATCGGAAGTAAGTCTTTAATCTACCCGAAGAAGGCATTTAAATGGTTCAAAATCTGTCAAAAATTAGTTTAATGAGAATTTGTTGGATATACAGTTTTAAAATTCTTTTAAGGAAATAATACAAACAATCTATTATTTAAAATTTAGTGGCAACGCAACATTTCTTCCAATAGTTTGGCAATAAAAGATTGTGTTAACTAAATTTTCAATCGAAATGGACAAAAAAATTATAATTGTAGCAGTATATTTTACTCCGAACAAAAAGTTGGATGACATTATCGAGTTCCTTCATCGATCATTATTACCATACACATCAAGAGGTTCTGCTTTAATTAATAAAAATTATGATAAAATACCTACGATTTTAAGTTTATATTTTAATGTTAATTTTGCTTTAGACAAATCTCTACAATTGATTGAATTTTTAAAAGACAATTTCACCTTATCTCTACAAAACAACAGAATAATATCAACGACAAAATCAAATACTACGATTGATGCAGTCTTTTCGAAATACTTAAGCGATATTGAGTGCAAAACCTTCATTTCTTATTTTAGTAACCACAAGCCTTTGATAACAAAAGTATGTACTGAAGCACCCATAAGCATAATGGAAATAGACTTTAAATGACGTTAATTTTCTCAAAATACATACAATAAATTTTTTTTTAGTATTATGTATTAAAAATGAAAATTTTGTCTATACTTATACCTTTTCCATCCTAATTTTTTTTAAATACAGTTTGAAATAATAATGATAATAATAAATTTGTTAATTATATATAAGATTACTTCAAAATAAAACTTTATTATACAATTCTATACATGTAAGCCAAAGACGTTAACTTCTAACGCGTGTTCACACTGATACACGTTTTCTTTTTTCATTCACTGTTTTAACCAAACCAGCATTAACAACAGAATGCCGCTTCCTACGTGCTTCGTCAAGAACGTTGGTGAGCCCATCATTAAATTGTCGAACGTACGTTCTCACCATTTTATCACTCGTTACATCTTTCCGTACAAGTCTCTATAAGTTAGCAATGAATTTCAACTGGCTTAGCATTCCTTACTTTAAAAAAGCGGATTATAGATCACACTTCCCTTTCAGCGGGATCGGCAATTGTCTTAACTATTCTGTACGTTCACTAACACGAGTAAAGGCAATACAATCTGACTGTATGGAATCATTGAACGGACAATCAGAAACATGTGTGCACAGGCGTTGAACTTCAATACTACCACAGCGTTTCCGATAGAATGAAACGGAACGTAGTTTCCGGACTTGCCTCGTATGTATGATGTTGAAACAAATAGCATTGCCATTATTTTTTATTTACTTCTACGTAATGTAATGAGAGCTCCTATGAGTGTACCAGTTCCCCTTTCAGCGTTAAACAAAAAAAAAATTTAAGGTATCCGAACGCGTTGAAAATTGCAAAATTCGGTCTAGACAGATATTTTTGTTTTTTATTTAATTCAATAGAGTTATCTTTTGGCTTTACAAAACATATTTTGTTTTGTTTCTACTCTACGTAGAGGCCAAGCTACAATCAATTTTATTAAGTCAGAAAAACCGGAAGTGGGTATTTGATCTACCAGAAGTGGGCATTTAAATTACTCGAAATCTACCATGGCGAGTCTGATTACTCAAAATATTACAAATGTATTTCTATAAAACTTTTTGAACCTGCTATTTATGCTATTTTCTAGAGAATGTACTAAAATATTTCTAATTGTATGAATATTTTTTGAGTTATGTCTTGTTATTTATAAATGAGTGTCTCCTAAAGAATGTTACATTTCTCATAATGTTTACTCAAAAACCTCTAAAATTTTCAAATTTTAATAAAACATTAAAATTTTAGTACATTTTCTAGGTAAATGCATCTAATTTGCTTTAGTGATAATTTTACTAGTTTGTTTATTACTTTTTCCTTCAATTGTTTTGAAGTTTTTCAAAAATATTGCTAAAGTTTCATTTATAATTGATATTTTTTAAATATTTGGGTAATTTATTTTAAATACCGTTAGTTAAATATTAGTAAATATTAGTATTGAGCTCCTAAGAAAGCATTTTTGTTGTTTAAATATGCTATTTTGTTAAAAAAGTGCTCCGAACGTGTTCGGATACTTTAAACCTGGAATACATTTATGTTTATTATTTTAATCCATTCCATACAGTATCTATATATAGACTTAATATGTTAATAGAAATGATTTTAAAACTAAAGTATCAGTTCTTTCTTTAAGTATTATAGAAAATCATTTCACTCAAATCGAAAATCACAAGATTTATTCAACTCGACTATCGACCTTTCACTTGTTGTCACATTTCGACCGAATTCCCTCAGGCTCATTTCCATTGCAAGATCAATGCTTGAAGAAGAAACGCAAAGGACGTTATCCAATTCTTCAAGTACTGCTAGTGAGAGTACACAAGAAATGGGAAACTTGTTTCAGAGATATTCAACCTTCATTTGGTGGTTTTCCAGAATCCATTTTTGTTCTTTATCAAGAGTAGAATATGTCACATGATATTTTTTTTCCCATTTTACGAATTAATTTTTTTAGAGATTTAAAATTTCCACATGATCTTGACTTGTAAAACTTTGAAGTATTTTTCGAAATGACTAACTTATCGCACACACACGCAGGCACAAAAAGAGAGTTGCCGTATTTACTCGAATCTAAGTCGCAACCCAAATCCACAAAAAGTCTGTGAAAAATGGGAAATAGCGTAAAATAGTTTGTGATAGCCCATGGGCTTTGGGTATCATCTCTTCATCATCTACGCAACCTAAGTATGAGGGTATAAAAGACTAACCACTCAAAGATTCCATACTGAAATTAGTTTATTGTTATCTCAATTTATATTCAGAAAAACAACACTAGTCTAGAAGGCCTATGATCAGGAGTGATATGACATAAATGGCAACTCTAACAAATAGCGCAATAAACCACCGAATCTATATTTATAGATGATTCCCTAACTTACTAAATCCGCTGTAGTATTAAAGTTTAATGCAATCTATCTTACCGCTAATCCACTGCGAACAGCTACAGTCCTTATATCAGCAATATAATCCTTGATCCAACTTGATCCGACAAATGGATAATCTTCGGGCTTCGAACCCACTTAGAACTCTCCTTCTTAGAACCACTTAACACTCATAGAACTCCCCCAGCACTTCCTAGAACTTTCTTCTCTTAGAACCTCAACTCGAATACTAAAGCTCCAATATATACACATTCCTAATCTGCAAAATCGCCTTCTCTTCTTGAGTTGGTGGGAAAAAATTGCCATTCTGGCCCCAAAGATTTCCCAAGAGGTGTTTCAGTTATAAGGCGCGATAAAGCCCCGTCACAAGTTTAGAGCCTGTTATTGCTCTAATTGCCCATCCAAAGCATTTTTCTAATTCGATTCTGAGCCCCACCTGATTCTCAGTAGCTTTAATATTAAGAAAAAAATGTGCGGCTTAGATTCGAGGAAATACGGTATCTTCCTTGTTACAATTTATTTGAATTTATGATCCTCTAAAACCACAGACCGACGACAGGTGTCTGACTACATGTGGCATTCACAACAGAGCAGACGAAAACTGTCCAGCTGAGGTCAGTTTAGAGGATAGTGATCACCATTACGTGGGATTTTATTTATGAAATATTGTCACTGATTAGGAATCCATATTTTAATCACTGATATACCTTAATCTTCTACCTTACTATAGGAAATACCTCTTTTTTTAAGCGAATTATAATTTATTTGTTTCATAAAGTTTGAAAATTAGAATTACTATATCTATCGATATAAATATGTGTGAGCGAATGTCATAATTAAAAACCCTTTATATTTTGTAATGAACGAAGCACAGTGGTTGAGTGGTAGTGCATCTCGCTTCCACAACATTGGTCCGAGGCTCAATCCCTGGTCTAGGCAAGGTCAACTCGGCCTTTCATCCCTTCAGTGGGTCGATAAAGGAGTACCAAGCTTGCTGGGGGTTTTGCGTCAAACTGACCACCTGACCGGAACATCTGCTCATGCACCTCAAGACCTAATGTCACGTACACTGAAATAGGCACAGTAGACCTTGGCCCTCATGTGTTCTCTTAGTTTTAGCACTGACCCTATATATATATATATATATATATATATATATATATATATATATATATATATATATATAATAGGTGTAGAACTTTGCTTCCGCCGTTTTTTTTCCGAAATTCGAGGCTTTATTGTAAGAAACTGATTACACATTTATGATTCAAAGTATTGTCCATCACTGGTCACTACTTTCTCCCATCTTTCGGGCAGTGTACGAATCCCGCGTTGAAAAAAATTGGTTATCTTTTGAAGCGATCCACGAATCGATCCAATTTTTTACTTCTTCATAAGACCGGAAGTGCTGGTCAGCCAGACCATGTGCCATTGATCGAAACAAGTGATAATCCGGGGGAGCAAGGTCTGGAGAATACAGCGCGTGGGGTAGGACTTCCCATTTCAACGTTTCCAAGTATGTCTTGACCCCTTTTGCAACATGGGGTCGAGCATTATCATGCTGTAAAATCACTTCATCGTGTCTCTCGTTGTATTGCGGCCGTTTGTCTTTCAATGCTCGGCTCAAACGCATTAATTGCGTTCGATACCGATCGCCTGTGATTGTTTCAGTCGGTTTTAACAACTCATAATACACTACGCCGAGCTGGTCTCACCAAATGCTGATCATGACCTTGGAACCGTGAATATTCGGTTTGGCCTTCGACGTGGAAGCATGGCCGGGATATCCCCATGATTTTCTGCGCTTGGGATTATCGTAACGAACCCATTTTTCGTCCCCAGTCGCAATGCGATGCAGAAATCCCTTCCGTCTTCGCCTTTCAAGCAGCTGTTCACAAGCAAACAAACGTCGTTCAACATCTCTCGGCTTCAACTCGTACGGCGCCCAATTTCCTTGTTTCTGAATCATTCCCATGACTTTCAGGCGTTTTGAAATGGCTTGTTGCGTCACTCCCAATGATCCTGACAATTCTTGTTGCGTTTGACACGAGTCTTGATCAAGTAATGCCTTCAATTCTGCATCTTCGAAAACCTTCTCTCTTCCACCGTCATGCTGGTCTTCGGCTTCAAAATCACCGTTCTTGAAGCGTTCAAACCACTCTCGGCCCGTTCTTTCACTAATAGCGGCCTCACCATAGGTATTTGACAGCATTCGATGAGCCTCAGCCTCAGATTTCTTCATATAAAAGCAGAAAATTAAAACCTCCCGCAAATGACGAGAATTTGGCTCGTAAGCTGACATGTTTAATCGAGATTAGCTTTATGATTCAGACACAAATCGACTAATATTTCGATGGCATTATGTTTACAAATACCTAAGATTATTGTATGACATCTACGATCTATTTATTTCGACTTCCACTTACCGCTACAGCCATCAATTGCAAAACGGCGGAAGCAAAGTTGTACACCTTTTATAAACATATATATATATATATATATATATACATCTTATTCAAATTTCCAATCGTTAATAAAGTACTTTTTATTCATTCACTTAATTTCAAATACATTTTTTTATATTTGTAGTGGATGACACTTAATGTTAATAGAGTTTTTTCAAATATTGATGTATTAATTCTATTTCAATAATAAATAAATAGTAACAAACAAAAATAATAGTCCAACACCATATATAACAAGGAAAATCGCTCGTTATGTCCCTTTAGCGCAATGGATTGCGCGTTGAACTTTTCATCTAAAGGTCGTGGGTGCGAATCCCACCTGGGATGGCCTAATTTCTAGGAATGTGATTTCTTTTTTACTATACTAATTTATGAATAATTAAATTTATTTAATGAATAAATAGTAACAAACAAACAAAAATCCAATACCTTATATAGAAAGGGAAAGGGAAAATTGCAAGGAATATCGCTTTCTATTTAGCTATTTAATCGTGTGATTCTGTCACATGTATATACATATTTATATTAATATAAAACCAAATTTTCTTTGTTGTGAACTAAGTAGAAATCAATTTTTTAAATATATTACTTGTTTTTCTTCTAATCTCCATACTATAGTAGAACATCTTTTTCGCAGAGGTAGGTTTTGATAGATATAATAGCTGTTTCTTCTCGTGGAACCCTAAGGCAAAATCGATATTACAACATCACAGTCAAAACATTTTCAATTTCGTCAAGGCTTCTATTCGAATATATTCGACATTCCTTATTAATTTGACCATGAGAAACAAGTGAAAATAAATACCATTGTGAAAAAAGTAAACGGAAACAGCGATAACTCACGCTATTTGACAACCTACTATGGCTCTTAACCCGTCATCTGGACTCGAGGAGGTTGCTATTTTATATGTTACCATTAAAGAGTGTAATACAGTTATTTCGTAGAATAACTAGGTATTTCATAAAATAATTAGGCGTCAATTAAATAATATAATAAATGAAAAATTTCATATTTTACCTAGTTATTCCATGAAATAACTAGTTATTCCATAATATAACAAACGATAAACCAATAAAGTGAAAAATAAACAATTTCAAAGTTATTTTATATCTTAATTAATCGTAAATAAATCCCTCGAAAAGTACATTTTACTTTTATTGAGGATGATTAATTTATAAATAATAAAAGAAAAGCAGATGATTTCCTTTTTATTGCTCATATTGCAAACATTAGTTTAACAGAAAGGGGTGAAAAGAATATGTTGCAAAAATAGTACATGATGGGAAGAAAAACTGTTGCTTCATAAAATCATTACGTAAACCTTTTCAAACAAAAATGTAACAGAATATTAATTTAAATTTTATATGAAATACCTTTATTTTGCTTATCATTATTTATTAGAGTAAGGATTACTGTGATGACACTTTGATCTAGAACCGGTTCAAGGAACTTTCGAGTGCCGTATTTCATACTTTAATGATCAAGTAATCGTTATTTTATGGAATGCCTAGGTAAATCTCATAATATAGTATTCTATACTTTAATATGCTTTAACTGACTTATTCATAAAATACCTAGTTATTCTATAAAATAACGCATTTTACACTTTAATGGTAACATAAAGAAGAAACTACGCAGTTGATTTAGATTTGAATATAAATCAAAATATATGTAATATGCAAGTAGGAAATATGTTCTTTGAAATTATTTTTAATATATATAATATATGTGTTACCGTTGAAAATTATTCTTTTTTCCATACTATTATATTGTCTGCTTTGATTTAATAATTTATACAACGCATTTTTTCCTACTATTTTGTTTATTTACTGATATTTAATCGTTTGGTATTATAAGTTTTATTGCAAAAATTGGCATCTTTTTTCTCATTAATCTCGATATGAGAATTCTTCAGATGACTATTAGAATTTGAATGTGTTTTTAACTCATAATAGAAAAAGCTATTACTCTTACGAATCGATTTCATAACATTTTCTCTCTCGACTGCAAAGGTTTTTTTTAATATTCTTATGCGCGAATATGTGTTCTTATTTCTTACGTTCTCTCTGGTTTTGATTAAAAAATATATTCTATTTCAAACTGATAATTAGCACAATATTTCGAACATCGAATCACCAAAAGAAAAACGTCAAATTGGTCATGGTTACGGATTGCAATACTGATATACCGGGACACCGAATACCGGTATTTTAAGCTATTTGTGCAATTTTGTAATATCGGTATTCACAAGTTTAAATACCGGTTTTACTAGAAACTAACCTAATAATATTCCTACTATATAATTTTACTAATATTCTATTCTAAAACACGTTGGAACAGTTTACTCCTAAGGATGATACTATTTTTGAAACTGAAAAATCCAATCCAAATAGCAATGATAGACTTAAACGTGCAAATTAATAATTTCCAATAGTGAATTCCATTTAGTATCCAAAATTGTATCAGCTCTACTTCCAATAAAACTGGCTATTCATTTAGTCGGAAATATTCTTTATTAACACTAATGCAACAATAATTTTCATGTTGCAATCACTAAAAGAACAGCACTCATCATTATCTGAAGAATTATATATTACATTGAAAAATCGCACAGAAGAAAGGCATACTTAAATAGA
The DNA here is from genome assembly GCA_019973935.1 of Trichonephila clavipes. Classification (NCBI taxonomy): domain Eukaryota; kingdom Metazoa; phylum Arthropoda; class Arachnida; order Araneae; family Nephilidae; genus Trichonephila; species Trichonephila clavipes. Next base: position 1,138,070 of record BMAU01019414.1, on the reverse strand, counting down.
AAATGTCTTGCCGTGTCTTTTATCCACAAACCTATCCACCTTCAGAAGAATTCGGTGCAGTTATCGAAGATGATGATGGCACTAATGTCGACAGTGAAAAGGAATTGCCTCTTAAACAAAAATTAGAATTAGCGATAGCTAAAAAAATTTCAAGTAACCAAAATACAATACAGAAATCAGCTATATCCAAAACCATCCGACGAGAAATCGATATATTTGAAGATGAGGGTTAAAGAGGTAAATACTTGAAAAAGTATATCGCGCATTGCTAACAGTACCACCAACTAGCATAGATGCCAAAAGAGCGTTTTCAACAGCTGGTAATGTTTGCACAAAATTACGTTCCAGGCTTAATGACAGTACAATTGATGCATTATGTTTTTTAAGATCACATTTCAAAAATTTGTAATAGTACCGCAGACTGAATACAGATTTTTACACATTTTTTGTGATTTAAATAAATAAGATGTTCCTTTATTTCTTTGTGATTCTTTATATGCCGTTATAATGTATGTTACAAATTATTTTTTGTGATATTTACACTCTCTAATTAAACTGGCAATTAAAAAAAAGAAAAATCTGTGTTTTCTTTCCATTTCTAGACTTTCTACTACCGGCATTAAAACTGGTATCCCGGTAGATCTAAAAAAATACCGGATACCGGTATTGAACTTTTGGTCCAATATTGCAATCCCTAGTCATGGTATCTAAAAGTCAAATAATTGTTATTGAAAGATTTCTATAGTAATTAAAATATGTATTTGAAGGCAGTCTTGAAACTGAGTTTTCAAGAGAACGTCGTTTTTGAAAGGAATTTCAACAGCGACTCTCCCATCTGAAAGTACACTGGAGGTGCTGCTGCACCTAATGACGTCTTACAAATTGACTTCTAACTAATGAGCATCGGATCTAATACTAATGAGATAATTACCATAGAGGAAAGATAATACCAGAAACAAAAACAAAAAATTTCAACTCCGAAACCTCAAGAATTTTTAATGATGAACTTTGTATCTAATGAATGAAAACTCTTTTTTTTTATGTCACTTATCTTACCCAGTTAATATTTTATCTTTGACAGCGATATAAAACACGAAAAGGCCTTAATTAGTCGAGTTCATCATTCGGAAGTATTTCTCTCAATACTGATAAAAGCAGAAATCGCATGCACAGTCAATTCTAAACTGAAGGGAAATTAAAAAAATAAAGCCCTTTTTTAATGTACTTTCCTGATCCGGGATTCATTTTTTTTTTCGCTGTCGAGCGCTATGAGGTTTGCTAATCTCCGCAATTACAGATTATTAATTTAGCTATTGGATAGAAGTATTGTAAGTTTCTAAAACGTTTGGTGAATCGATTAGTACCTATTTATTTTAAGATTAAAAATAGTAATTACCGGTAAAAGCTGTACCAGGTGGAAACAGAGTATTAATTTTAATATGCTTCAGTTGCAAGCTGTGAATTTAAGTCTTTTTTTCTTGCTTTGATTGCATTCCCAAAAGCTCTGTAAGATTATTTGATGAGACAAACGTATTCGTGAATTCAAGTTTCGTTGCCGTTAAGTTTAATCGCGCTGAAAATTCTAGTATTGGAACCGAAAATGATTTTTTAAAAAAACGCATTATTTTTGGCATTTTTTATAATCAGCTAACTATTAAATGATAGTTACAATTAATAGTTAACATTAATTTTTAACTTGCTTTTTTATTGAGTAAATTACCTCATTAAAAACAATACTATTTTTTATAATACTTCTTAATGATTTTTGTGTGATATTAAATCTAATCACTTAATTAATTAAAATTAATTTATATAGTTATCAATCTGTAAAACTAGAATTTTGAATAATTTAGTTCATTTATTTTACTGTAGCTGTATGTAATTGCTAATTCAATATTATTTTATGTGAGTTTTTATTCGTTTCCAAATTTATAAAACTAATAATTTTCATTAAAAAAATATTTCGTTGAACAATAAATTCTCTAGAAACTAAGCCCTTGGTAACTGGGATTGGTTCATTCTACCTTTTTTTTTAATTTGCTCGTGGATCAAGTGACGAGATAGACTCTTAACACTAGAACTTCCTTCGGTATTGATGGGACACCGGACCCTGTTTAGTTTGTTCTCCTTTCCGCGTTTTTACAGGGAATTCGAAAATCTTTCGCGATTTTTAATCATTTTCAAAAGTGATAATAAAGAAAAAGGTTTGTGGTTCTAAGTTAATTAAGACAGGTTTTACAACTAAATATACCTACAACGTTCACTGGTATCATTTCGACACCAAGGCAATTTATCATTATAAATAGCTGTCGTTCATCAAAAGATAGTTCACTTAGCAGATAACATTAGTAAACTAAGCATCCAAAAGTAATATCGCCCATTTATTTGACCTCGAATGCAGTGTTATTGAGTTCACTGTGGAAATGAGTCAGTTATACTAAAATCGTTGTGTCTAAGTGGTTTCGCTACATGGCATTTGCTTATCTGTTCATAAAAAAAAATCCTTCGATTTTTGAATCTTGTGAAGAGTAGACACCCTGAAACGATGATTCGTAGAAAAGGCCCAATCTCTGATCAAATTGATAATCTGTTGTGAGAACTTTCTGAGAATGAATCGGATGGTGGTTAGATGTCTTGCTCTAATTCTAATTCCGTTGAAGACATAAGATTGGGTGAAAGTGACTGTGGAGAATCTGAAGAAAGTGCATATGTAATTGATAATATTCCAGTAAATCCTGATAGATACCGCATAACAGTAATGTTCGTGGCAGATTTGCGACAAAGCATTAGTCCAACCAGCTTCACGAAACATAATGTCAACATCAACTTTTTTATATGTAGGATCATAATATATGGCGATTGCAGGAAATAATATTAAAAAGTCTTACAACTAAACCCTACTGAACAGTAGTCCAGCAATTATTTAGTTGTTATATTTATTTCATACATTATATATCGTGGTGTCGAAACGACACCGGAGGACGTTTAAGGGAAAATCCTGGACGTTCTAGTGTTAAGAAGTGACTAAAGTTGACAAACGCTTTTTTTTTCTCATGCTTATATAGTCTTTCGTGATGCTTCGGATTGTGACGTTTATAAACATTCAATCTTCTTTCTAAATGTTACATGTCGCACTATTGATATCATCTGTCTCAAGAGTCAATCAAAATTTGATCCGTTTTTTTTTTTTTTTTTTTCTTCGCTGTCTTTTTTTTGCACACTTAAAAGCTTTCGAGAAGGTGTTTAAGTCTTGAATCAATCGAAGTTCACTTTAAACAAAGTATTTTGTAAAATCAGGTAAGATAGAGATAGTAAACTCTAGGTACAGGTAAAACAAACATGTAATTATAAATAAATAAATTAAAATGATTAATAACTACACTAGAGTGGATTTAAATTGGTTAATTTCGTGATAAAATGTTTGAAATCCCGTTTTAGACAGGGATCTTTCGGCAGCATTTCCCCTTACTATGGATGAATAATTTTATACTATAAAATAAAAAAAAACCTGCTTACTCAATAAAAAAAACGGTTTTCTGTCTATTAATTATCAATTTCTCTAATGTCTGTCTCGATTAATGAAAGTTTACTGTGTCTATGTTTTATTTAAGTTCCTGGGTTGGTGAAACAATAGACACATTTGCAATCTACGGTCATCGAAACAAAAGTTTAATTTACATAAACGACGATTTAGCGAATCAACTAGCTTTTGCTGGAGTATATATGAAAATATAAGTGAATTTTTTTCTGACATCATGCACTTAAGTCAGTTTTATCACACTTGATATAGCTATCCTCTTAATATTTCCTGGAAATTTTTCAATCATTTATGTCTTTTGCTCTTAAAACTTTACACAAGCTGTAAAATATTTGAAATAATGTTTTAGACAAAGAGATATTCCGGGAGAATTAGACCTTACGATGGAATAATTTAATTTGTCAAGGGCAAATATTTCGTTATTTAAACTGTAAAATGCTATAAAAAAACAACTCTGTGGCCGTTAAAATTATACGTGTTTACGAGCGCTAATCATCCATCATATAAAACACTATGTGATAGCCCACGGGCAGTGGGTATCATCTCTTCATCATCTACGCGACCAAAGTTTGAGGGGATAAAAGACTGACCACTCAAAGATTCCATACTGAAATTAGTTTATTATTATCTCAATTTATGTTCAGAAAAACAACACAAGTCTAGGAGGCTTACGATCAGGAGTGATAAGACATAAACTAAGAAGGATGTGGGTGGCAGAATGGGATGAAGTTGTCTTTACTGTCTAGTCACGCATCTGTCTGCAACACCACGATGGTCGGATTCGAGTCTGGAGACACCGTGGAGAGAGGATGCTGAACAGCTGTTTATGCACCGCCACACTGGTCCTGCACCGGGTATTATGGTATGGGGTGGTATTGGTTATCACTATCGCACTCCTCTAGTACGCATTGCCGGTACTTTAAACAGCCAGCGCTACATCTCCGAGGTGGTGAAACCAGTTGTCCTTCCTTACCTTTAGGGCTTGGCCACAGCCATATTTCAACAGGATAATGCGTGACCACACGTGGCACGCATTGTCCAAAGGTTCTTCGTCAATCACCAGATTGAATTGACTCCCTGGCCGGCTCACTCTCCGGATCTTTCGCCAATAGAAATCATGTGGTCCATGGTTGCTCAACGATTGACCCCAATTACATCCCCAACTGCAACACCAGATCAACTTTGGCAACGTGTGGACACTGCTTAGTCTGCTGTACCCCCAAGAACACATCCAAAGTCTCTTTGAATCAACGCCGAGGCGTGTGGCAGCGGTGATCTCCAACAATGGCGGCTAATCTGGCTACTGATTCTGGCAGGAACCACACTTCTCAGAGGTCTGTAAATTTAATCCTTTGATACTTGGTCAACATGTTATCTACAAAATAAATTTTGTTGTGCTATCTCTTGTCTTTCTTGGTGTTGCATTTATGGTGACCAGCAGTGTATAATTCTAACTAATAGCGCAATAAACGACCGAATCTATATTTATAGATGATTCCCTAATTTACAAGAATCCGCTGTAGTATTAAAGTTTAATATAATCTATCTTACAGCTAATCCACGGCGAACAGCTACCAGTCCTTGTATCGTCAATATAATACTTGATCCAACTTGATCCGACAAATGGTTAATCCTCGTGCTTCGAACCCACTTAGAACTTTTCCTTCTTAGAACTTCACTTAACACTCATAGAACTCCCCTAGAACTTCCTAGAGCTTTCTCCTCTTAAAACCGCGCTAGCACTATTAGACCTCCTCATAGAACGCGAATACTAAAGCTCCAATATATACACATTTCCTAATCTGCATAATCGCGTTCTCTTCTTGAGTTGGTTGGAAAGAATTGCCATTCTGGCCCCAAAGATTTCCCAAGAGGGTATTTAGTTAGAAGGCGCAATAAAGCGCTATCACACTATGGTAAAACTTGATATATATATAGAGAGAGAGAGAATCCCTAAGCTCTACATTTAGGGGGCACGGAGTGAAAGGGGAGGTGGTGATATCAGTTCTGTTAAAAATAAAAAATCGAAACTCTTGGTTAAGTGATGACGCGTATCAGGAACGGCTGGACAAACTGGGTCCTTACCCGGGGAGGCAAATTTTAAAGACGGCATTTGGAACAAATTTGGAAAAAAAAATTTCTGTTACAAAAAACTTGTTATATTTTCTTAAATATTATTAGTGGGAATTTGGTATTTCTTTCAATGTATCTTATTTCCTTATTTTGTACTCTGTGTGTTCAATGACAATTTTCTTCTATTTTGTAACTTGAAGGGTTCGAGGTGGAAGTATGTTAAATCATAACATTTGATATGTTTACACATATATATTTTACTAGTAACTTTTTTCCCATCCATTAGTGGGATCACAACGGACATTCCTTTCACCCATACAATGTCTAGTATCAACTATCCAAAAGAGTAAAGTGATAATAAGAGATTTTTTTAGATAATATAAATGCAGTATATCATTTTGACTAAGTGTTTTTATTATCTTGTCAAAAATAAAAAATGGAATGTGTTTTGCTTACCCTTCCTAACTGATTGTTAGTCTATCGATGATAGACAGTTTCTGTAAAAATGACAAATTCACGCATGCATGTTAGGATTCCCAATAACATTCCATCAAACCATGCAGATAAATTATTGTCGAATATATTTTGAGCATTCAAGATCATGGTTAAACCCCTTGCCCATATTGATATCAAATACTAGCTAGATATTAAAACCGGAGTAAAATTAACGAAAAGTAGAAAACCACACACATTCCATGAATATAAATTTCCATGTCATAATATTTCCCGTTGGAAATTAATTAATTTGGTGTTATAAAGCTCTTTATCATATAAATAGAAAATGGAATTTCATGTTTACGAATCCCTTAAGCATTAGTTTACTACACCCCAAAATAATTCATAAAAATACGCCATTGTTAATTACCTGTTTTCGAGAATAGTAAAAGGATTTCATTACCTCATAAACCTAAGTTTTTTTTTAAAGATTTAAAAAGAGTTGTCAAAACAACAAAGGTTTGCAAAGAATACGAAATGACTTAAAATACAATAGCAGAGTAAACAGTTAGTTAATGAGGTTTTTGCAAAACAAAGACTCCGTTACAGATTTTCAAATAGTTTGAAAAAGAAATAAAAAATAGTAATTTAAGTAGTTAAGAGAAACAAGATATTTCGATAAGACTAAGACAAGAAAAAGATTCTTAAAAGAATAACAATTACTTAGGGTTTTTTTGTGTAAAAAAATCTCCATAGAACAAATACAAATTAATCTCTTTTTGCAAAAAAATTATTCTTAAATTAAATGATGTAAATAGACTGTGTGTGATTGATTATTTATCAAAGTCTTACTTTGAAGGTACAGGAGGGCTATATATATATATATATATATATATTGGCAACAAATCTCGTAATTACGAACCTCGGTAATTACACGATGACTCCTAGTCACGATACTTCCTCTTCAAGTTGGTTAAGATGAATATCACTCTCATCAATTTGATTTCGGGGTGATACGAATGCAGCATGGGTGGAAAAGCCATTGAATTAAACCAATACTTCTCAACCTTTTCAATTTTTTTTCCCAAAATACAATCATAATTTTCATCTCCCCCTCCCTCCATATAATAACAATGTATTGAATTCAATAATAATATACTTTGACGCAAAACCTACAATGCGACTTTAATCTCTTAAGTGCAACCGGCGTTCACTCTCTGCCAGAACATTAATTGCCCCGGACGTATATCTACGTCTTTCCGAAGTACGATCTTTTCTGTGCACTGCTATCCATAAAATTATTTCGGAGTCTTTGGAATGCAATAAAAGAACCTTGACAATGTTTGTGACGGATTTACTTATTTTAGAGGATTTGCTTATTTTTTCGTTTTCTATGCCCCCTCCCCCTCCTCCAATATACCCCATAAACTTGCCTACGTGTTAAACGATGGTATTGAGGATCGAATGGCGTAATTTTTAATCGTCATTTAAGGGATTAATTTTAAACCGAACAAATTATCTAGATAAGTATTAATTTTTTATGTAACTTTTTATATAACAAGCCCATTAGCGTCTCTGGTAATTATTAAACTTGTTCCTAACGTAGTAGTGTTAACTATAAAATACATTGCGTGGAAGTGTAATATACTAGTGTAAATGTGTATTTTTTTATTATAACAGGATGTATTTTACTTATTTACTTTCATTAAATTATTAATTTTTTAAATAAACTTTGGTTTTCCACTTTCCAATATGCTCGCTCTCCCCTCTAAGGGTTATTACGCCCCTTAGAGGGTGCGCCCCCACCGTTTAAGGAACTCTGGATTAAACTCGAAAAAGATTTTTAATAAATAAATTTAGGAAGTAATTCACTAGAAATGAGTACACGGTATGCAGACAAAACAAGCAAAAAGGTAGGAATTAGTTTGTGCTTATCTGAACGAGATGCAGCTCTTCGGACTTTACAAAGTGGAAATCCTCTGCAATCTTGTATCATAAAGATAATTACGCAAATATGGTATTAGCACGAATTAACGCGACAATATCGTCCATATGCGTCTATACTATCATCTATAATTTCCATTGTATCTATAATCAACTACTTCCTTCAGTATTATACTTTATTCTAGCGCTTTTCAAACTTTCAATGTTCGCGAGGGTAGTAATACAGCAGTTGCTACGAAAGGCATTTGTGATGTTTACCCAAGTGCCTTAGATATTCGTAAATGCCAAAGGTGGTTTTCTAAGTTCAGATCCGGTAATTTGGATCTTTCCGACTCACATCGATCAGGAAGACCAACAATTTTAGACAATGAGGTTATTAAGGACGTAAAAGGAAGCAAATCCGTTTCAGACAATCGAGGAACTATCAAATGCTTTTAACCAACCTTGGTTGACCATCCAAGAAGATTTGCAATAGATTGGTAAAACAAACAGAGCAGGTGTTTGGGCTCTGCATAATTTGTCTGAAGAAAACAGTGTTAACAGATTTACGACATGAAACTTATTGCTTCAACAGTACAGTACAGAACCGTTTTTTGATCCCTTGATCACTGCAGATGAAAAATGGGTCCAGTATGATAATCCAAAACGCAAAAGACAGTGGCTCTCTTCGAATGAACCACCACGAAGGACTGCTAAGCCAGGTTTACATCCAAAAAAGGCCCGTTTGTGTGTTTGATGGGGTATTCGTGGAATCGTTCATTTTGAAATGCTTAAACCTGGAGAAACTGTTGATGTGGACCTATATTGTGAACAATTAGATTGATTAAATCAATCATTAATTGAAAAGTATCCAGCGATTATCAATAGAAAAGGCGTTATTTTGCAACACGATAATGCAAGACCGCACTGCGCAAGAAAAACGCTGGAAAAAATTAATGGATTGGGGTGGGAGGTATTGCCTCACCCACCATACTCGCCTGACATTGCGCCAACGGATTTCCATTTATTCCGTTCAATGCAACACTTCTTAAAAACAAAAATTTCAAAATTTGGATGATATGAAAAATGCCATCTTCAGATGTTTTACTGAAAAACCAATTAATTTGTATCGATCTGGCATTGAAAATTTGCACACTAGATGGGAAAAGGTTGTTGCCAACGAGGGAGATTACATCATTGACTAAAAAGAAAAACTTGTAATAAATTTATTTATTCGAATTTACTGTAAAAAAACGACATAATTTTCCGGTCCACCTAATATTTGATGCTACATCTATTTCTGAACTAACATAAGTTGTCGTATCTCCCTCAATTTGATATATAAAAACTCCACCAGCTCTGTGATTTTGTCTTTGGAATTTAGCAATGCAGTGAAAATTTGCAACATCTATGCGTTCTTCATTATTTACCCAAGTTTCTGTTAAAAGTAATATAGTTACATGTTGCATAATACTGTCATCGAGATCCAAAGCATGTGCACATAAACGCTGACAATTCAAAGAATATATTGATATTTCCTTACTTTATTATTATTTTTTTTTGGAAATGAAGTTTGTGAAGATATCTGTGATTGTTTTAAGTTTGTATTATGATAACCTTTTAAATTCATTTTGTAGATCTCTGAGAGATGCAGATTCTTTAGGCCATGGAAGAATTTTGGATCGGAATTTTCCGTAATAATGTAAAGTTCTTCAAGATTTGTTGTTCTTGATAATGCAACATATACCAATTGTTGAGAATGTGTTTTCTCATACTTATAACAAGTCATGAAGGACTTTACATTGTTACGGAAAATTCCCATCCACTGTTACAAGCGTTACAAACCCGAGCGTAACGATGCTTGACTTTTAAACTTTTTTGACGTTCACTCTCCAGCAAAACGTGCCTATAGAAGTTTATCACTTTAATAAAGTGAAGAATATAACTTAGCTTTCAAAATCCAGCGTAGGTTATGAGGGGCTTTTTAAAAACAATGCATATATAGTGGCACAACTCCGGAGAGGAAAAGGCATCGCTTCAAGACAGCAGCAGGTATACAGTGGTGGCAAAAAGTCCTAAACACACTCATTTTTTTGCATAATTTTTGTGTTTGACTTCATTTTTCGTTATGAAATTTTATCGCACTTTCTTAAATATTGTTATTGATTTTAATGTATTTTTTCATGCTGATTTCAAAAATCTGTTTGTAGATTTCATCTAAAGTAAATAGCTTCATTGATATGTTGAAAAAACCTTGACAAGAAAGCACAAGGTCACTGTAAGAATGAGTGAGTGTGTTTTCCAAAAATGAAATGCTCCATTATTTCAACCAATCAGAGAGCAGTACCGAAAAAGGGTTGAAAGAAAAGGGTAAAACGTGGTTTATTGTATTGAATGCAGTTGTGTGCTTGTGGAAAATAGTGTATTGAAAGCAATTTGAAGTGCGTTTGTGGAAAATATTGGAATTATGGCTAAATTTTCATATCTGCCTGAGAATAAAAGGTACTAAATAATACATTTGAAGGAAGAAAGTTATTCTATGCGCCAAATTGCTGCTAAAGTACCATGTGGCCTTTCTACTGTTGTGAGAACTTTGAAAAGAGTTTTTGAAACAAATTTTATTGCGGACAGGGGGCGATCAGGACACGACCAAGAAAAACATCTTTACGTGAAGACAGGTTATTGCTTTCAAACGGAAAGGTTAATTCCTCGCAAATTTTGAAACAATGAACTTTGACATCAAATGTGAGTGTGTTCCCAAGAACTGTTAGAGGAAGACTGCTGGAAATTGGGTTACGTGGCTGTAAGGCGCGCCCCAAACCATTACTGACTGAATTTCAACGCAAGAGGCGATTGACGTGGGCAAGGGAACATTCATTATGGACTATTAAATACTGGGAAAAGGTAATATTTAGTGACGAGAGTCAGTTTTGTATTTCTGGCAACCAAAGTAGTGCCTATGTAAGACGACGCACTCATGAGGAATTCAGCCCTTAGTGTCTGAAGCCCATAGTAAAGTACCCGACAAAAGTGACGGTATAGGGTTGCATGTCTTCTCATAGTGTTGGAAGACTTCACATCGTTAGCGGAACAGTGAAAACCATGGATTACATTGAAATACTACAAAATAAATTGCTACCAACTGCGAGAGATCTTTTGGGGAATCAGTCATGGATTTTTCAGGACGATAACGCTCCTTGCCATCGTGCAAAGGTAGTCCAGAAATGGTTGGAAGACCATACTGTGAATAGAATGAACTGGCCAGGACAGTCTCCCGATCTTAATCCGATAGAGAGTTTATGGTTTAAAATTGGTTATGAAATTTCAAAGAAAAAATCTTCAAACAAACGTGAATTAATTGAAGCTTTAATATTTTCCTTCAACCATATTGTCACGAAAGATCTTCTGAAATTGGTGCATTCCATGCCAAAAAGATGTAGAGCCGTAATTAAAGCAAACGGCTGGCCCATAAAATATTGATTTTCTAACATGTGACAACAATGTAATTTTCAAAATGCTTATATATATATATATTAAATATACCGTATTTGTCAATTTTCGTGTTATTTTTCTTTGTATATTATGTTATTCTATATTGTTTTATTCTGCACATATTTTACATTATGGTGTTCAGGCAGCTTTACTACAAAAAATATTTTAGTCATTAAGAAACTAGTAGTAGATTGAAATCATCATAAAAAAATACATTAAAATCAATAACAATATTTAAGATAGTGCGATAATTTCACAACGAAAAATGAAGTCAAACATAAAAGTTACGCTAAAAAATGAGTGCGTTCAGGACTTTTTGCCACCACTGTACTTTCTTAAAGATAGCTTTGTATGAATTCTTATAAACGAGAGCTATAAATAGAGCCTGCAGTAGCCTCAGCTGTTGTCAGCAGTGAAAAAAAATCATGTGCATTAAAACTGAAACTTAACACGGCAAAATCCGACCGAGCCAAAATCCATTCTATCGTTGCATAAAGTGTGCGGTGGGTTGTCAGCGGATTGTAATAAAATTTTTCATTGCATAGTTTCATCTTCCTCATGAAGAACATGAGGGTTTTTACTTGCATTCTCTAAGGCGTGATCATTAAGAAAGAATTTTATATATATATATATGTAAGGATAATTAAATTAGATTAAAAATTAAATTCCCTATCTAGCACTTGACTCATCTTTCTCAGTTCCCATCTTCAAGTATCAAACTAATCACCCATTTATTTCTTCCGAACATATGGCCTAGCCAATAAACATGTCTAATTCCAGATCGTTAGATTTAATAGTCAACATATGTCAGCATTAACTTGCAAGCACACTCTTCAAAGCAGCGATACTTACCATATGTTTTTCAAGTGTTATCCACTTGAAACCACCACCATGGCGTGCTTTTTCCTCCCTGCTCTTAGCGTCAGAACAGATGTACAAATGAAAGAATAAAGGTCGCCTTTTCACTTTTCTAACTTTAATCTGATTCTGTCTTAAAAATCATGACAGAATAAAAGTCGGCAGGATCTTTTTCTGCGATCTTAATGTAAAAAACTAATCTTTTTTATAAAATATTTTAATATAAAAACGAAAGCCAACTGCAGTAATAACTGATATGAAGAATTTTATGGAAGACTGACGGCACTCTACATTTGTTAGCTGAGGACGTTGGGTTACCAGAATTAATCTATGGTACGGAAAAAGATAAAAAAAAACACGCTAGTAAAAAAAAAATCACCGAAAGAACATCACTCTGAACATCGAGAAGAATGCACTGTTTACCGCCGAACGATGTTTCTGTCTTTGCTGAAGAGGCCAACCAGTTTGCCCTGAATGAAAGAAACAACTTTCAAATGGCGAAAAAAAAGAAGAGAAGTGTGAATATCCAATTCCTTAACTCCGTAATGAAAGACATCAATCCCTTCCACCAGAGAAATAAAGAAAAGGAAAAAAATCTTCTTCGCCGGAAAGTCTGCACGGTAATATTGTGAATTTGACCACCATATAATAATAGTGAAGTACCAACGTTGAAAGAAAAATAAATAAATAAAATTTTACTAGTGAAATAATGTGACAACGGGGTATCTGGATTACCGTTCACCAAGGCTTTCTGCCACTGCAAAGTGGAGGTCAGTTAAATTGTATATTTCCAATTTTAGTAACATTGAAATAACTGAGTTTTGTTGAACAGAACTTTACGAAAAAGAATAATATATGATATGATATGGTATTTAATTTTTATAATATAGTTGTGTTATAAATGAGATATTTTCTTTATATTTTAATTGAGAAAACAAAGTATATAGGTTTAGTCATACAAAATTTTGAGAAATTTTAATATACTTTTCATAATTTTATCTTAAGATGTCGAATGAGTTAAGAGTTATGATAGAAATTGGTGTTTTAAAGTGAAAGATATAAATTAAGTTTTTAGAAAAATGACTAATGAGAGAATTAATACTAGAGATATTGATTTTTATAAGAAACAAAAGTAAAGTCAAGTTATATTCTTTTTTCTCCATTGAATTCAATTGTTTTGTTAATTATTTTATTCAGCAGTAATCTTATTGCATGTCATTTAATTTTTTTTTATTTTGAAATTGTGTGTTTTGATATACCGGCCATATATCAGGATTCACTATTTCTCGAAATTTTCCTTATCTAAAATTAAAATTAATTTAATAACTTGAAGCTTATTTTTGATATTACACAATGGATAAGCGAGAATACAATCATTATAATTTTGTATATGTCTCGAAACATTAAGAGGACAAAATTGTTTAGTTTGATATGTACACCTCTCATTGTTTCTTATCAGCATCCTTGAACATCTGTGAGTTGACGCAGATTTCTCAGAGAGATGTGTTCAAAATTAAGTAAGGTGATACAGTTTTATTAGTGAATGTGTGATGCAAGAGAAACTCAAGAATTTTTGTCTATGAAACGTATTTTTAGAAGGTTACGGAAAGATTCAAAATATTGCATGCGATATTAAGTTACAATGAATATTGTGAAAATTTTTCAGAAATACTAAAAGTTATTAATGAAGTGAGTCCACTTTTCCGACTCAATAATAAAAAAGAGCTCTTATAATTTTTATATTTTATAACGCATATGAAATAAAACATTGTTTATTGTGTTGGATAGTGCATAGAAGTTGTGTGTTATACACCGTTTTCATATTATTAATAATTTCATTTTATTAGTGTCTATATTTTTTTTATCTTTTTAAAAAATGTATTTCATATATGCAAAATGTGTGTAACAATATAAGGTATTACTACGATGGCGCCAGAATAGATTTTTATACAAAATTATTATTTTAACATTTGTATGATTCCATGTATTTTTATATTTACTATCTTATTGTTTGATATATTATTTCCAACATAATATTTTTGAAAATATCTACCAGCTAAAATACGAATCTATTATTATGAAGGAATAGGAGGAAACGCGAGCTCTTATTCTAGATGTCGAATATATTTGAACAAGCTAATCTTCATTTATATGTATGGAAATTCATTTTTATCAATTAATATGTTGGAAGTGTCCTTACTGTGTTTGTTGTTATAGTTTCGTTTATTGTATTGCTTTTTGATTTTAGTATTACTATTGCTTAAATATTTCTACTGTGTTTAATATGTCATTCTAAATAATGTTATGTATTGTTTTGTGTTTATTGAAAATTGATTAAGTTTGTAAAGAGAGAAAAAAAACCACGCCATGACTCCCTTTTAAAATTGGGGGCAAATGTAAGGATAATTAAATTAGATTAAAAATTAAATTCTCTATCTAGCACTTGACTCGTCTTTCTCAGTCTCCGTCTTCAAGTATCAAACTAATCACCCATTTATTTCTTCCGAACATATGGCCTAGCCAATAAACATGTCTAATTCCAGATCGTTAGATTTAATAGTCAACATATGTCAGCATTAACTTGCAAGCACCATCTTCAAAGCAGCGATGCTTACCATATGTTTTTCAAGTGTTATCCACATGAAACCACCACCATGGCGTGCTTTTTCCTCCCTGCTCTTAGTGTCAGAACAGATGTACAAACGAAAGAATAAAGGTCGTCTTTTCACTTTTCTAACTTTAATCTGATTCTGTCTTAAAAATCATGACATATATATATATATATATATACAAGCTATAATATAATTATTATTTATTTGTTATTATAATATAATTATTAGTTATTATTATTATATAACTACTAGTTATTGTTAATATTGTACAATTATTAGTTATTATTATTATTATATAATTACACAGGATTACAATCAAAAAAATTCAAGAGCAGTGATAATTGAATTTAATGTACTTTTGGGCGCTGATTACAGAAATAATAATGAAAATTTTCCATCACGTCAATTTTCTTTTTTTTTTTTTTGAAAAGTTTTATTTATCTTAAATTTTTATGCAGGTATAGCAAACATTTTTTACAGCGTTGAGTTTCTTCCCTCCATGGCTGACCTTCATTCAACCTTGGTAAAACATACAGAGTACCACTCTGTGAAATTTTTAATTTGCCTTCCTTCTCTTCCTGTCACAATATTTATATACCAACAGAGTGGCGCGAATAATTAACTTACAAGGGGAGGGCACGACTAAGGAAATTCACTTGCGGTCGAGACCTGGTGTAATAGTAGTACTCCTTTAGGGTTTTCAACCTTCAATGTAATTCCACCGAATGGCCATTCAATTTGGAGAAAATAGCCTTCGAAACTCATGCTTAGTTTTTATACAATTAAGTTTTAATTTACTCCAACTAGTCCGTAGCCTGGTTGGTAAATCGTCCGCTTACTATGCACGAGGTTAGGGTTCGATTCATGCGTTAAAGTTTTTTTCAATTCCTTTAATTATTTTTTAAAATTAAATAAATTTGTTTATGAAAGGTTTATTAAATATTAAATGCTATTTTATGTAATTATTTTGTATTTTATAAAATAAAAAAACATTAAATAAATTTATTATTTAAATTATTTATTATAAAACTATTTAAAATTATTATTAATAAAAAATATTTAAAATAATTATTTATTAAAAATATTTAAAATAAAAATTAATTAAAAATATTTAAAATAAATATTAATTAAAATTATTAATAACTAATAAAAAATTAATTTATTATTTAAAAAAATATTAAAAATTATTAATAATTATAATTAATTTATTAATAAATAAAAATTAAAGTTAATTAATAAATTATTACTTGAAAATATTTAAAAATTAAAATTAATTAATTACTGTTAATTAAAATTGCTTCATTAATTAAATGATATTATTAAGAATTATTATTATTAAGGATCATCATTTACATTATTAATTTATTATTTAAATTATTAATTTATAATTTAAACTATTAATTTATTATTAAAATTATAAACTTATTTTTATATTATTTATTATTGAAATTTTTATTGATTTTTTATTAAATTTATTAATTTATTATTAAATTTATTAACTTATTATTAAAATTTATTATTTTATTATTAAACTAGCTGTACCCTGCCACGCGTTGCTGTGGCTCAGTCATGTTTGACAGAAAGGACATATTTTCAGTATGTTAAATAATTTGCATTGCACGTATGATCTTTTATAAAAAAAATGTAAAATATATATACGAAAAACTTTCCTAAACTGATATTTATAATTTGTTAACCAAATGCCTGAAGTTATTACAGCTTATTTTTGTCCTTATGTCATGTTATGAACCTAAATTTATTTACATTGTCTTTAAAGTGGCGACCTCAAGTTTGAAGATAATTTTTAAATGGCTCCACTCTGGATTCATTGAGGGAATTGGGTTAGTTTTACAATGCTTATGTATATTTTTATTAAATCAGAGGTGTGTTCACAAATGCATATTTATCCAAACAATGTCACTTGGAAACATGAATTGTATTTCCAGATGTCATATAGGAAATGTTTTGATTCCGCAGTATATCTAGCAAGTAAAATTTGTAATGGCTCTGTTCTCCGAGTTGAGGCAGTTTAATTTTTCAGTGGTACAAAACATTCCTTTGGTTTCTCCCTTAAAGTCTAGAACATTGCGCAATAAGGATACACTTCCATCATTGTGTAAATGAGAACATGCTGCCTGAACCTAGAATCTTCCACTGGGTTGTACCGGGATGCAAGTAGACTGTTATTGTGTGATTGCTCACCACAAAATCATGTTTGATGCAGATGTGCTATTTCTGGTTAACATCTTTCTGATGTTGTAAAACACGAATGATGTGCTCGCAAATGTGCATCCTCAAGTCTGTCTGCATGTTGCTCAGCTGCACCCTCAGCCTGTGTTTGTGACATTCTTTGTCTGCTTTTCTTGTTTGCTGATATCCATTCTTTCTCAGTTTGATGTGCAATTACACTCATTGTAGTACTTTTGCCTTGCAAGTATGACAACCTAAGCTTGATTTCCCGCAAGGCATTATTTTTATCTAGTGAAGCCAATTGACTGCACTTAAAAAGAAAAACAATTCAAACAAAGCATATAAAATTTCTTAAAAACTTAAAACTACACTTGAAAAGAAAACTAAAACAAAAACATAAAATTTCAAAACATGAAAAAAAAAGAAAAATCAGAAACAAAAAGAAAGGGAAAAAATAAAAAATGCTAATGAAATATTTAACTTTAAACGGGCATCAATTGACACCGCTGAAATTCAACGCAATGAGAGGCTGAAGGTATTTTTAATCGAATACGCCAGGAAAATTCCAATATAAACACGGATTTTGCAGCAGAAAACTATGACAAAGTGTTGATAATGATGGGAGTATTTTTGCAATTCACAATTCAATTAGTATTAGCAATTGTTATCAACAAAGTTAAGGGCCTATCTTAAAAACAGAGTGGTTTATATCTAGACACAGACAGCTTTTCACATGGACAATTATTTGTTATCTGTGTACTTAAATATTAGCATCACCACAGCCAAATTACCGCCATGCAAATCGCAACATTTTCCCTCCATTTCTTTTTTCATAAAAAATGCTAGAATCTTTAATGTTTAGATATTAAGGTACGATATACATGGCATCAATTTTGTTACAGTCATGCTAATACATAATTACTGATGTGTGTTACAGAGCAGCAGTCACCAATTGGTGATGTGTGAAAAATTTTGGATGGTATGCAGAAAAATTGGGAAATTATTTATACTTTTATGAAGAGATTAAGTTTAAAAAAAGATGAACAAAACAACATATTACGGAACACGAATTATTCTTTACTAAAAGCTTTTAGTTACTGAAATAACTAAACGAAAAAAACATAATTCCTGAGATTAGCGATTTTGGTAACCTCAACCATTTTTTGGAAAATTGTAGGCAAAACACTTCAGTTTGTTGATTGTTGCTTTTCATGAAGCTTATTTGGTTCACTCCTAGAAGAGCCCACACCCTTGGGGCGAATTACTTTGGTTGGCGATAATTGCGCCATCTTGGTAACCCTACTTTTAAACACTACACATGAACACCTTAACTATTTCTAGCATTTTTGTATTTTGTGGGTGCGCATTTCGAATTTCATTTTGTTGTTGGTCTCCGGGCTGGTTGCATGTGTGAGGGAATCTACTTTAGAATTTTTTACTTTGTTGATTGTGAAAGGTAAGAAAGAATTGATTGAATGGTGTATGAAGGAAGGATTGATTGCTTCGAGTTATGAATGTCCTAAATGTAATGATCAGTATGATGTAACATGGTCGACAATAAAACGCTTTCTTCGAAATCGTGCCAGCCACGCCGAATGTATGTTCGACCATTACCTCGCAGAATAAATATGGCGGCGTTCACACGATCATTCGCTTAGCGATGAGACCTTTAAGACTTTTTTAAAACCTGTTGTTACGCTGTCCCCTCCAGCAGTAAGAAAGTGCTGTTTTTATATTTTTTATCTCAAATGTTTAATTTCTGTATTGCTTACATATATTTTCATTATGCATCCACCTTATCCCGCTATATTTCCTTGCCACCATTGTCGCTTTCGCTTGGCACCATCTTGTTCTGGCTTGGCGCCTTTTTTGGTTTGTCGCCAAGGGTGTGGGCTCTCCTAGGATTTTACCGCTTATTTTCAGGGCATAGAAGATTAAATAAAGACTTAAATATAGCTATAGTGCTCCACCACATAGAGGTCAATCCTATTAGTGAAACGCTAATTATAAAGTTATACATTGAGTGATTCATGAAGTGTTGAAGTGAATGGCAACTACTGCTTTAAAGCAGGCACAGCAGACAATTTCTGTATATATACAAACAATGAAGCAACACAAAATGTCTACTCATAAGCATTGTAAAATTAACCCTTTCACCTCAAGAAGAGTCATTTAATTTGTTTTCAAACTTGGCACCTCTTCTATGGAGACAATGCAAATAATTTTAGATTCATACCATGACAAAAAAAAAAAAACCATAATAACTTGGGAGTATTCTGTTAACAAATTACAAATGAAATCAATCTGTTTAAAAAGTTCTGTTAATGTATATTTCCACATTTTTTTATAAAAAAAATCATACCTCAAGTGCAAGCAGTTAAAGATATTAGAAATGTGTGCTTTCTCTTTTCTTTCTTTTCCATCAGACTGAGCCACAGGAAAACATGATTGGGTACAGCTAGCTAGCTATAACAAACTTAAATGATAAAAAGCTATCAAAAACCAATTATTAACAACAAATTATCATTTTGATAAAATCACCAAAAAAAAGTTGCAAACAAAGGTTCTTGGGTACTGTTGCAATTATACCAACCCTGATTTTGTTCGCATCATACACGGTGAATTGGCAATTAAGTGCTAATGTGTCCAATATGGTTGCGATAATACATAAATATCAAAACAAACACAAAATATACATCAGAAAATTCTTTAATTTTTCCATTTATATTTCACAGTAACACCAAATAAAATTTTTAAATTACACAAAATAGATATTTCGTGAGTCTAATGTTATTGCCCCAACTATTAAAAACTACAATAACTATTTCGTGGAAAAATTCACTACCAAGTGCAAAAAAGTATTAATATTGTGCACAAACTGGCTTAGAATGTTCTTCCCTTATTGAATGCATATTGCAGTATTTGGCGATGTCTTTTGATTTTAGGTAAATGGCCGACTAAAGAAAAAATATAAGTACCATAAAAATTATATATTAATTTAATTTAGATTCATTGGAGAAAGATAAAATACTGTAAAGTTCGGCATATAATGCACACCCATACTTTCAAGCTGCAATTTTTAAATTTTAGGTATATTCGCTATATAATGTGCACCCCTTTTTTACGAAGAAACCTGAAATGTACAAATGCAATGCTGTTACGTTTAGAAGTGATTTATTCAAGGTGTTTATCTAAGCAATTGCAAAAATAGTATACTTTTAGAACTACCACCTTTTAAGTTCAATAAGAATGTCATGTCTTTTAAATAAATAGTATTTCGAAATATTTAGAAGTATAACTTTTTTATGCTCATTTATTTTTTAATTTTTAAAGCCCTCATTTTTATACCCAGCGTATAACTCGCACCTGTAAATTTTGATCTTATTTTTTGTGTTCAAAGTGCGCGTTATAAGCCGGATTTTACAGTAGGTGGAAGATTTTAACCGGTATACTACTCGCTAAACACATACATAGTGTACAGAATTAAATTTAGTATTTTATATATAAAAAGTATCCAAAGTAAATATTCTGTGCTTAAAAATAAATTGAAAAATTATATACAATACGAACAGTAATTGACATGAAAAGAGCTGAACGGTTGAATCCTAGGAGGACCCACTTTTGGTCGCCAAATTTTTTGTCGCCAAATTTTGAGCGATAAAGGTTACAATATGGTAACCTTTCCATTTCATCAAAAAATTTGGATTTTCAAATCACCGAAAAAAATGGCAACCCTAAAAAAAAGTGCAACATTTTTCGCCTTTTCCGAAAAAACGTCATTTTGACTTAGCTGGAGGTTGTTAAGAATGGCGTGTGAAAGGAAATTACTTTAAAGTGAGGCTACGATAGGTTTCTTTGTGCTCCTGGGCACATAGGGGAAGAAAGAGACGTTAGAATGGTGTATGAAAGCTAATTTATTTGCTTCTCGTTATGAATGTTCGAGGTGTAAAAAAAAATATGCGTTTGCAAAAGCGAAAGGGAACGGTTGACGGCTACGAATGGCGTTGCCGCAACCAGTCGAAAGATAATCGCCACGACGTCGTTCGGAGTGTGAGAAAGGGCACTTGGTTTAGCGAAAGCAAACTTGCTATAACTATTATCTTGCGTTTGACGAGATATTGGTTTGGCAAGAGCATGAATGAGTTCGTGATGAATGACTTGAAAGTTAATAAGAATATGACAAAGTTAATAAGACATGTGGCGGCGATCTTACGATCACAAGTTGATGAATGAGAATTTTCATAAATTCCTTGCATCCATCGCAAGGGTGTATCCACCAACAGATCATGACGAAATGCAAGCGTAAGGTAAGTGCTTTTTAACATTTTTTAAAATTGATTTCATGTATTTCTTCGATTTTATCTTTGCGAAACGCCCCTTTCGTCCTTTTTTAAAAATGTAAATCATGTTGTACACACTGGTTTTAGAATACTTTTTTAAAATGAATTTCATTGCCTCCGTTTTTTTTTATATAATGATTAATTTAATGTATTTATTCGATTTCATCTTTGCGAAACGCCCATTTCATCCCCCTCCGCTGACGCATGCGCTTCCCAAGAGTTTTTCGTCATTGACGCCTTTTTAAAAACCTTCAATTTGGCGCTTTTTGGCGAAACATTTTTGGCGCCAAAAACAGCAGTGGGTCCTCCTAGGATTTTACCGAGCTGAACTATCTTTATCAACGCGAAAGTAAAATTTGAAAAACTAATTACAATCTTATGACAACCTGCTTCCTCAACATGTATTTGAGCCCTCTGTCTGTTTTGCTCATTCACTGATGCTTACTCTAATTTGATCAGCATTTATTCCTCGCACTGCGTTTGCTTGGCCAGTATGATGACCTAAGTTCAAGTTTCTGCAATACAATTTTATGTACTCAAGACGATTGACTGCAGTTAAAGTGAAGGTTTAAAGAAAAACATGAAATTACAAAACAGCTCTGAGCGGGCCTTGTATCCGAATTCCTTTGAGGCCCTTTTTCAGATATGAGCACCATGTAAGCGGAATTGTAATAACATTCGTTGGGGCTCTTGCATCATTGATACAGCGGTGGCTCTACGTACCGTACAAAAACAAACCATAATAACTTCCAGTATTTTTTTTAACAAATTACTAATGGAATCTGTTTAAGAAGGTAATAATCTTATAAAGCAATGAAAAACAAAATAAGGTGCAATATTTTGATGACTCAAAATCAGAAAATCTTAATTTTAACATTTGTATTTCAATACTAACATCAAATGAAAGGTACTTACGTATTATCGCAACCTATTAGCGATATTGTATAAGACGAAGCACGATTGCCAATTCCGCGCGTACAACATCTGCGAAAATGGAATGGCCAACTTTGCGAGTTATCATTAAAGTTGGCGATTGTTGCGATAATACGTAAGAATCAAATGAAGTTTAAAAAGTTGTCTAAAAAAGAAAAAAAACATTCCTATTAAAAACTCCGTTGATTAATTTGGTCACATTAAAATATCTCCAAGTGGGAAAAAATTATTGTTTCCAAACATTGAATGTTATATCGCGGCATTTGGCTATGTCTGTTTATTTCAGGTGAATGGTCGACGGAAACTATTTGGTAGAAAAATAAGTAACGAACAGAAGTCAATTATGTTAGTTTCATTTTCGCTTAATTAACAGAAATAAATTTAGCTTAAAATTACAGAAAAAACACGATGTAGATTTTAATGAAACTCATAAACATCCCGCCATAATGCTATCAAACTGTTGCCAAACCTACAAAACAAAATTTGAGTTCTTGAAAGAATAATTTTTAAAAAAAGATTTATTCGAAAAACAATCCCAATTACGTATCAAAGGGCAATAAATAGATAAATATGACAACGTATAAACATAACCATAGAAGAGTTATACAATAATTTGGAAAAATCTAAGTGTAAAGTTTAAATTTTCGCGTTCAAAGCGAATCGTGACGACATATGACGTCATAACACCAAAAAATCACTTAAAAATTAAATTTTAAAAAATTTAGAGAGAATTTCAAAATAAAAAGTACATAAGATCCTGACCAGAGACAAATGCAACGTTGTGTCAATATTTCAGATTAATCCATGCAGAACTTTTTGAGTTATGCGCGCATACACAAACCAACACAACATTTTTATATATATAGATTTATTAACTTATTATTAAAATTTATTATTTTATTATTAAATTTATTAACTTATTATTAAAATTATGAATTTAATTTTAAATTGTTATTCATTATTGAAATTATTTTTTATTAGTAAATTTATTGATTTATTATTAAATTTATTAACTTATTATTTAAATTATTGATTTTTTAAAATTATTATTTATTATTGAAATTATTATTAATTTATTATTAAAATTATTATTAATTTATTAGTAAAATTATTATTAATTTATTATTAAAATTATTATTAATTTATTATTAAAATTATTATTAATTTATTAGTAAAATTATTATTAATTTATTATTAAAATTATTATTAATTTATTATTAAAATTATTATTAATTTATTATTAAAATTATTATTAATTTATTAAAATTATTTAATTAAATTTATTAAAATTATTTACATAAATTTATGAAAAATATTTAAATAAATTTATAAAATATTATTTAAGAAAACTTATCAAAATTAAATAAATTTATCTAATAAGGACTTATTAAATATTTTATAAAATTATAAAATAATTAGATTAATTATATATAAAAAAGACATT
This sequence comes from Trichonephila clavipes, assembly GCA_019973935.1. NCBI lineage: Eukaryota > Metazoa > Arthropoda > Arachnida > Araneae > Nephilidae > Trichonephila > Trichonephila clavipes. Next base: position 1,114,232 of record BMAU01019414.1, on the reverse strand, counting down.
TTTATTATATTAATTATAAAAGAATTCATTTAATGTAATAATATATTTTATAAATTACTTCATATTATATATAATATTTTATTTATAGTATATTTTATTTCATATTATAAAACTGTTTGTAACTAATTTTTATGTAAAATATCATTTAATATTTATTTTTATATATTTTATTATAAATATTTATTAATATATAAAAATGTATTCACATAAAAAATTTTATAAATATTTATATAATTACTGTAATTTCTTTACTTTATAAAATACTAAATATTTACATTAAATATCATTTAATATCAAATAAACCTGTCATAAATGAATTTATTTAATTTTTAAAAATAATTAAATGAAATGAAAAAATGTTAATCGATGAATCGATCCATAACCTCGTGCATATTAAGCAGATGATTTACCAACCAGGCTACGGACTTGGTGTAGGAAATTAAAACCTAATTGTATAAAATCTAAGCATGAGTTTCTTCGAATTGACTGACCATTCAGCGGAATTACATTGAGGGTTGAACATACTAAAGGCATTACTATTACTCCAACTCTCGACCCCAAATGAATTTTCTTAGTCGTGCCCTCCCATTGTTAGATCCTTATCTTGGCTTGATAACGCAAGAACTGTAACTTGTCGGGATTGATTCCGAACGTAAGACGCTGAAATTTTGAACTTGGTTTCAATTTTTCTTTCAAGCGTAATTTATTGCAGTGCATGTGCTGCGTAAGTGGGAGCTTCATCTCAGAAACATTTTTAACAGTTGTGTTTTTTTTTTCAGTGCGTTTCGTGAAATACGGCTTTGAGTTCGAGACGTTGCGAAAATTTGCCAGATCATTTTTGTTACATATACGGCGAATACAATTTAAATAAAAATTGCATGAGAATCATTACAGACCCTGCAAAACAGCTCTATCTTGCGTATTTTGGCATGAAAATTGTAGACCAAGACAAATCATGGGCTCTTCATAAAATGTGTGTAAAGTGCCTCAACGATCTACGCTTTTGGCTCAAAGGAAAGAAGACTACTGTATTATTTGGAGTTTCTATGACATAGAGGGAGCCAAAAAAACCACTCTGATGATTGTTACTTTTGTTCTTGTCTTATCCATAGGTATAACCGTAGCAATCAAAAGCCGATATGTTATCCAGATAATATTCCATCAGCCTTACGCCTTGTTCCTCATGGACCTAATGTTTCAGTGCCTTTGCTTCCAAATGAGTTACAAAAAATATCCAGGTATATCCGAAGCCAAGTTTACAGAGGGAATCTTTGTTGGTCGAGATATTCGCAAGCTTTTGAAGGATAACGAATTTGAGACTTGAATGACAGCAAAGGAAAAAGAAGAATGGGTTATTTTCATAGATGTCGTCAGAAAGTTTCTTGGCAATTGCAAGGATCCTGACTGTAAAAGAATTGACAATGAATAAGCTGGAGAAGTTTTAAGAGTTGGGTTGCTTCATGTGAGTGTGAAAATACATTTCCTTCCCTCAAATGTGGACTTTTCCACCGAGAATTTAGGATTAGAGAGAGTCAGTGAGAAACAGGGTAAAGGTTCCATCAAGGTATCAAAAACATGGAGCGCAAATATCAAGAAAGAATGGACAAGAGCATGCTAGCCAACTATAGTTAAACGAGAGAGGCCCGAGATTAAATATAAAAGTAGAACGTCAAAAAAAAAAAAGAAGTTTGAAATGAAAAAGAACATATCCAAGGAGAAGTTTTGTTTTGCTTTCTTGCGCATTTTAAAATATGTTTCAAACTTGTATGCACACAAGCATAATTTTTGCTCCTCTTGGTCAATCGTCTATTTTATGTAAACACCTTAATAAAAACGAATTCAAATAGTGTGTTGGGGAATTTCTTTTAGAAATTACACCATAATTGGTTCTAAAATATATAAATCTTAAAGGAATTTCTTGTTTTCTCACTATCGAAGACAATCTGTGAAGTATAGATACAATGGTTTTCATCAAATTGCTGAGAAATTAATTTGCCTCACCAAAGACCAATATTTACATAGATTTAACCGAATAAAAACCACTGTGTTGCCAAATTTCCCAGGCTAAATTATTCATGAGAATTCCTTTTCAAATAGGGTTTTAGCAAAAGTATTGATATCGATTTTGCAAAAACTCCTGACGTGATGGGAAAAAAAGGGAAGTCACTTTCGAAATCAGCACACTAAGTAATACAAAAATTATTGAAAACATCTTTTGTATTTTTCCAAAACTTTAATTTTGTACCCCTGTGTTATTAGCTATTATTATTGTATAATTATTAGCTATTATTAATACATAATTATTAGCTATTACTTGTACATAATTATTAGTTATATTATATCGTTGTAATATGTACACAAAACTCGCTTCCAGTTGCTTGAAGTTAGGACACTTATTCTCCATCTCTTTTGGTCGTGTTGTGTTCTGCATTACGTAAAGAAACAATTGCTCCGATACAGTTGGAATAGTGATAGCTTATAAACTTTGCACTTTAAAACAAAGGGGTATGGGAACAGGCTTTCTAATATTGGATGATGGTCAAGCAATAAGGACGACACCTGAGCTGGTGACACCCTTAGTTTCTCCACCATGCTTAAGGGAGGACTTTGAGCTACGACAGATTTAACGTGCATCAACCCTTCAACATGTTGAATTTTCAATGGATTCAAGGATCGAATCCGTGACTTTATAACGCCAGCCGTGAGTTCTTGACCACGATCGCTGGGCTACCGTTGACCCCCGATATGGTTGAGAAGGGTAACCTTATACATCCTACGATCCTAATATATTCCATACGACTCTTCTTCCCAAAGTCCAAAGAACGCACAAGAGAACGTCGATTTTCGTCGCCCAAGACATTTGGCCGACGAACAAAGTTGGTGAATTAAATGGGAATGAGAAACTTCCAAGCCAATGGACATCTGACTGAAGGTTTTCAAAGAAGTATTTCCAACAAAATACACGTGTAGATTAAAATTAAATTTAGGCATTCTATTTGAACTGAATAATGCAAGTGCAAATAAAAAAAGTTTTCATAATATCATATGAGTATTATTCTCTCTCTATTACACACACACATGGTCTTATTTTTTAACTATTCCAATAACATATCTAATGTATGCAGGATTTTATGAGAGCGATGAAATTTAGTATAGATAAACAATCCGTAAAGTACAGGATACAACAAAAACATTTGCAATTTCAATTTCAGAAGGTCTTCACTCTTTCTGCAGTACACAGACACAACTATCAGTGTCTCGGACACAATCAATCGATCGACGCAACTCTTAAGCAGCCAAAACAGTACTGACACTGCTTCAGTGTGTGATTATTATTAATAGGCTGCCCGGATCTTTCTGGAAAGACCCGCTTGCGTCATACATTGTGATGATGATATATTTCTCCAGTAGTTTCCAAAAGCATCCATATGATAGCCAATTCGTCAAAATGGGTTACCAAACTGCAAATGTTGTTGCCAATCCATTAAATTCACTCCCAAAAATGATGCCAACTTGGCTGTATCAACAATATTTCCCCAACTTACGATTGAAACGCCATTATAATGTAAGGGTCGCGTTGCTTCCGAATGTTACAATTTTGCCATAAAATAAATGCAACAAAAAGTTATATTAACGTACTACACATCCAGATATAAATTATTTACACTATTTTAATCATCCGTTGCACAAAATTTGTAACAATATATATTAAACAGGAAAATTTTAAAATATTTAACTGTAGTTATCTTGAGTTACTACTTTTACGTGTTTAATGTTCTTTATTGTAAAGAGTTTAGCAATTATTTTCTATGGCATAAGTTATCTTTGCATAGTAATGTTTTAAAAAAAGCTTAAGAAAACTTTTTTTTTTACTTAATAAGATATTTCTGATTTATTAAAACGTATAGATAGCAAAGCTATACAATAAAGTAGATGACAAAATTCAATATTCCTTGAAGAAAATCAACAAAGGAAATAAAACACTCCTTTTTATTAAATCTTAATACGGTACTTTTAATACCCAGTTTGCAATATATTCGTACTTACAATAAAGCTCTAGTAAGGAAGAATTTATTCAATGATATAGCATTTAATAAAGCTTAGAGACACGCTTTTATTTAATTCTTCTGCTCAGCCTAAAAAAAATAATAATACGTTATGTAGATATAATGTTACTTAAATCTATTTCCGACTGTAAAAGTATATATCCCATAGGGGAATATTTCTTTTTTCAACTTAAAATAATTTCGAGTGTGTTTACTTTAATGTCACTTTTAATATCAGAGTATATATTTCAATTTTCACAATTTCCTTATGATACATCTTTAGATTTCCTTTTCCTTGAGAGAGAGAGAGAGAGGTGCACATATTTTTCTCATATATATATATATAAGCCAATTACCCCATGCTAAGGTTATAAGAAACTATACATTTAATAAAGCTGACAGTACATAATATCATTGAGTTATACATATTCAATGCGTTTTTAACAGTGCTGTGTGTTATTTACAGAAGAAAACAAAAATGTAATAAAAGAAAGAATATATTAAAAAAGAAATTCATTTTAAGGATTTCTATTACATTAACTTGGACGACTAGTTAAAGAAATTTGAGAATGTGGAATAATCTCATTGCATATTTTAAGGAATGGAAAAACATACCCCCAAAAATGCCGGATGGTCTTACAAAGAATTTATCATACATAAAAAAGTAAGTGCAATAATATCGGGAGACACGTGGTAAAAAGTTGCAGCTTAGTGTACATCGGTAGACAGATTGAAAATAAGAAAAAAGATGCTTCGTACTATTAATGTACTATAGTTAATTTAATGGTCGTACTATATAATGAGTTTTAATAAGGTTGGCAACATTGCTTGATCTATTTTTATCAACATACTATTGTTTTCATAATATTCTGAGATTGATCTCAAAGTGAATAGTGGACAGAAAGTCATTAACAACAATAATTATCATTAAATGTTTTTGTTTCTAATGCCACCTGTCTGACGTAGTCAGATCGAGGCCCACAAAATTCATCATGGCAAGGAGCTAGAAGTACGCCTGTTGTTGGCCTTAATGGCCTTGAGCACCATACAGGTGACAGTACGATTTAGCACGGCGAAATTCCCCGAAGGGACGATAGATGGCGACACCACCTATCTCCACCTCCACAATTTCTGCATGCGGCTGAAGGGGTGGGAAATATTCTCCAGTCTCTGCGCTTTATAAATCCATCCTTAGGCAAATTGTTAAGTTAAAAATATCCAATTAATATAAATTAAAACTTAAAGCATTTAATTCGCGAAATATTTTATTTAATCAAAAACACATAAGGCAACACCCCCATCATTCATTCCTTTTATGAATTTAAAAATCTAGAAAATCATTCTAGTTCTTTTTTATATATTACTTTTAAATAAACACACTAAGTATTAATGAAGAAACAATTAACTAGCAATTTTTAATTTAAAATTTTCAATAGATAAGGATTCTAACAGCATCCTACAAACTATTCCATAATTGAGATTCTTATTTGAATTATGATCCGCAATTCATTATCATTATTAATCAGAAGAGCCCCGAAACTAAAATCACACATCACCCTTTTGTCAAAACCTTTATCAGAATCTAATGAAATCAGGAACGAATGTAACCGCATTTCCAGAGATGAACGGCTGATTTCCATCGTCGCTATATGGGCTTCTACAATCACGTGAATTCAGTATCGTGTCTTTGAATATGAAATTTCACACTACAACTCGTCATACTCGTCTCCCTGAATGCCATCGTTTCCTCTTTTGAAGTTGCAGACGGCGTTAACCAATTTCAATGAAATTTGCAGCAATCGGAATTTCTCAGTAACTAAGCGAAATAGAGAATGCGTCGGTATCCAAGACTTATTCTTAGGTACTTCAATGAGATTTACTAATTACTATATGAATGCTGGAATCTGTTGAATGCATAGTGATTTTTAATATGCCTTATACATTAAGTATTGAAGCGAAATCTACTTTTCTATTGCATACATATTTTATGGCTGTAATCATGCACGGTAATTGAAAAATAAATGTATATATATTTATTTTGAAACTTTTTATTATGAAAGTTTAATATTAGTCACTGAATAAAATAATGGTAGCAAAAGAAGCGTAATAATAACTATATAAATACACTCATGGACAGAAAAATTAGCGCACCAAGAAATAATTTCGGGATCGTAACGAAACTTGGGATGAAGGTACATATCCGGGAGCTATGCAAATTATTAGAAAAAAATGCAGCGTGATTGCACATGACGAATAGCCAGTAGAGGGCGTTTAACGTCGTTCTCCGTGGAGTATAAAACAGTTACCAAAGTTTGTTTGAGTGTGCTGAATCGTTTACAAATGAGGAGCTGAGATAGACATGCGATTACGCCGTTTTCAAAGACAATATGGGCAGCTGTCGCAGTTTGAAAGAGGGAAAATCATCGGCATGATGAAAGCTGGGAGGTCAGCTAGGCGAGTAGCTCGTCAATTAGGCCGCTCTGATTGTGTTGTGAGGAGATTTTCTGGCCAGTGAATCCAAGAGATGTCATTTACACGAAGACCAGGCTCAGGACGACCTCGACAGACCAGTCGTCGAAAAGACCGCCACATCGTCAGAAATGCACGTGTACAGCCAAGTGCTTCATCGGCCACTATCCAGGCACAGGTAGCATCTTCATTAGGGACCCCTGTGTCTTCTCGAACCATACGAATGCGCCTGGTTGATGGACATTTGGGATCGTGGCATCCATTAGATCCATTAGGTGTGCTGCCCTTGATGCCCAACAATCGATTCCTCCGTTTGGAGTGGTGTCGCGCACGAAAAAACTGGACTGCAGCGAAATGGAACCAGGTTGTCTTAAGCGATGAATCCAGATACAATTTGGCAGTGATGATAATCGTGTTCGTGTGTGGAGACCTCATGGTGAACGCCTCAATGCTGCCTTTGCTTTACAACGATACACCACTCCCACAGCTTGTGTGATGGTATGGGGTGCCATTGCCTACAATACACGGTCACCCTTAGTATTTATCCGTGGCACAATGTCACCTCAGTGGTATGTCCATATTATCCTGAAACCACATGGGTTGCCCCTCATGCAACGGCTCCCGGAAGCCATTTTTCAACAAGACAATGCTTGGCCTCACACGGCAAGGGTTGCACAAGACTATCTCCGCACTGTTAATTCCCTTATAGTGATCCCCAGATTTGTCTCCAATCGAGCATATCTGGGGTAATTTGGGACGGCGAATTGGGCGTTCCACGAGTTTGAACGAACTAGGGGTAAGGTTACAGCAAATATGGAACGAAATGTCTCAAGACATCATGCAGAACTTGTATGCCTCAATGCCCGATCGTATCGCATCGTGCATTCGCTCTAAAGGGGGTTCAACAGGGTATTAAATCCTCCATTCTTTTGCCTTTTTCTCTGAAATAAATTATCCTTTTTCTTTGATTTTCAAATCATTTACTTACATCAAAGTAGTCATTACGAATGTAAAATACCTTTTCAGTTTGACGACTCCTTCTGGGTGCACTAATTTTTTGTCCACGAGTGTATAATAATAATAATAATTACTATAAATATAAATTGGCAGGGAACACACTTTTGCAACAGAATGTCTAAGTCTATTAAATTCCCAAATCTGGCATGTAAGCTAAACGAAATAAAAATATAGAAATATATTCTTATAAAATAACTCTTAAAATACACTGCTGGACAATTGCTAAAGACGGATCACAAATTGCTATGTAGCATAACATTAAGCGAAACATGAGGCCTAGTAGGATAAAATATAGTTGCCACACTGTTCAGACATTAGAATAAAGAATATTTATTGTTCTGGAAAGTACAAAAGCTGTGAAACATCTGAAAGAAAAAAAAATGTTCATTTGATCTGCGTACGGAGAAATGGAACAATGCATCTAAAAGTCAACAGGCACCTTAAAAAAAGGTATCGGTACGGGATATGTCCACCGTGGAGTGTGATGCAACATTCCACACGTACCATACTTTGCACAACATTATCCAGCAGCTGTTGAGGCAATTTATCCCATTCCTCTGTGAGTGCACGGATGAGGGTGTTCTTGTTTGTCGGAGGATAGTTTCGACCAGCAACTTGCCTCCCCAAAGCATCCCACACATTTTCAATGGGGTTTAGATCTGGAGAACGTGCTGGCCATACGAGACGTTGAATACCCTCGCTGTCTAGACAATCCTGAACAGCGATTGTTCGATGACATGTTGCGTTGTCGTCCATAAAACAAATTTATCACCGACAGCACCACGGAAAAGACTAACATGAGGAAGTAGAACTTCATCAATGTATCGTAGGCCCGTCAATAGTCCCATTCGCGACCACATGTAGGCGCGTGCGGCCATTGATCATGATGCCAGCCCACACCATGATACTGCATGTCGGATATCGGTCCTTTTCCTGGATATTTTCTGGACGATAAGCAGTACCACTCTCGCGCCAGATCAGTTGGCGTCTACAATCCGATGACAGACTGAACCTACTCTCCTCTGAGAATAGTACGCATGCCCAGTCCTGTTCAGTCCAATTGTGATGCTCACGACACCATTGCAAACGGGCAGTACGGTGCTGTCTGGTCAATGGGACACACACAACAGGTCTGCGTGCGTATAGTCCTCCTCCCCTCAAACATCTGGCAACAGTTTTTCGGGAGATCTGCTTTCCTGAGGCAGCAAGAAACTGATTTGCCACTTGCTGAGCTGTAGTGCGCCTGTTCCTTTTTGCTGATAGGACGATATATATGTCTTCTGCAGGCGTCGTACTTCTAACACGACCTCCCCCGTGCCGTCTACTACACATTCCAGTAGTTTTAAATGACTTCCACAGCCGTGAAACAACGCTGTGATCGATGTCGAACTCCCTGGCAACATCTGTAATTTTTCGCCTTTCTTCGATCTTTCCAATAATTCGGCCACGCATAAAATCATCTATGTCGGGAAGACATGCCAAAAATTTTAAGTTCGTCTATTAAATCTTTCCTGTAAAACTTTGACTTCAAACAACAACTGTCCACACGCGTCAAAACCTTTAAAGCTCTTATGAACGCTATCACGTGATGAACAGACGTGGAAAAAAAATTTGCATGTGTGTGCTCATACTTCTTCTTACTAATATCCCGCACTTATTCTAATTTTCTACATTTTGCTTCCTTTCATTTTGTGGTTGCTATGGATGATAGTGTTATCCGTCCTTAGCAATTGTCCAGCAGTGTATTTTTCAGAGAAATCATTGTAATATGGAAGTTACTCTTACAATGTTTTATTTAAAAAATTACATAAAATGGAAATTTTAAGTATTTCACAAATGGGAATACTTATTTATTACGCCCCCTTAACCCCTCCTGTCCCCCTTGAAAGAGGATTTTTTAAGCGGATCTCTACTCAACGAAGGAAACAAATACAACAAATCTCACGTAAATAAGTTTAATAATTCAAAAACGGGAATTTTTGTCTTTAACGTTTCTTTACATCCCTACCCCTAGAGTAAATTTTCGAAACATTCGTTTTTAGCGGATCTCTACTCAACAAAACTGACATGGTTACCAAATTCCATGTATGTGTGTCTAATAGCTCAAAAACAGGAATATATATGTATATATATATATATATATATATTGCACCTTTAATCTTTCACGACCTCCCTTGGAATTTGATTTCCCGAAAATATTTTTGTTGATCTCCGTTCAACAAAAGAAATACGCTGACCAAATTCCAGGTCTACGTGTCTAATCGTTTCGGTTCGGTCATCTCGTTATGAGTGTGTGATTAAGTGGGTGAATTGCTTTGCTCCTTTATCTATAGATGCTTTTTCTGTATTTCTAAATTCAACTGAATGCTAAAAGGGAAGCTGGATACCGGCAAATAGCACCACGTGAGTAAGATCCCAGAATAAGTGTCAAACTTGCCAAGCCAATGATTAAAAATTTCTCAATTCTGCTACAAATCATCATCAATAACTTTTACAGTTACATTTATTCAAATCAGCCATTTCTGTTATAGTACTTTTAATGTAAATATTAACAATACTTGCAAATATATAAGTAATTAATTTCATAATTCTATTCTGAAGGCAGGAATTCTCTGTGGTATAAAATTTCTTACCTTAAAATATTATTAATCTTTTTCTAACCATCAGCATTTATTATCTTTATATTATCTTGCACTCGTAATTATTTCAGTTTACTTATGTTTTACTTTTGAAACTCACATGTAAAATTGAGGATTCTTCAAAGCATTATGTTACCTAATTTTCGTCACTTTCAAAGAGAGAGAGAGAAAGAGAAAGGGAGAATTTTCATAATCAGCATCCTCAGATTCATTCTATCATACTTTATTCGCGTAAGCAAAGCAAAGGCACAAATAAAGAGCCCCTATCACAATAAATTAGCTAATTAATTATTTTAAATTAATTAATTAATTAAATTGAGCATTTAATTTTGCTTCAGAACAGTTCTCGCAATACATCGATTACATATCACCAGCTTTTCAAAAACATATGTCGAGTGGAATATAACTCATTCACTTAAGATGAAGCTCGAAAGAGAAGAACTATAGAGTGTGGAACACATGAAGATTTAATTATTAATTGAATGAGAGATTAAGAGAACATTTGCCTTCAGAGAATTCATCTTAAATTGTGCACACATTTTAGGAAGCAGCAGTTTGTGAAGTTTCAACTATAGTAATCTAGATACGAAAATTAAGGCGTAAGAATAAAGGCTACTTTCGGCTGCAGAACTGGTTATCTTCGGGTCTAGAGACAAGAAATGGTCTGAAATAGAGACCAGACCTTTATTTAAAAATTATTTGCATTCACAAGCACACTGTTACACACACTTATCACTTTCAAATATATAAAAACTCCTCTTCTGGGCTCCTGCACAGTTGATTTATTGCAATCATTATATCTTCTCCAGATTGGAAATCTAATCCCTGCTTGGATGATATTCAGGTCGGTTCGCCAGCTTTATAGAAATGAATCTGGCTAATAATGCTGGCTGAATCACCAGCTTTATTCAAAATTTAGCGCAATAACGTTTTGCCAACCCTTAACCAACCATTTTGTCAAAAACGAAAAATACACAGTAAAAATACATTCTCCACAAAGTCTGTCCTCTTGAGCTCGGGTTTTCTTTTGTCAAGAAATTTGGCACTTTAAGCTAGAACAACGCCTCAATACAAGTGAACGTCGCTGTCCACTACAGAGAAACATAAATAATCAGCTAGATAGAGGATTATGGCGATATTGCCACATCGATTCGGGTAAAAGCCACATTGTCGAATTAACTTTTGGTATTCAAGATTACGGATTATTCTAAACTGTCAGAACGTCTTATTGTCAGACATGTCTAATTGTCTGAATGAGATTTCTATCTTGTTCAGATAAGTATGAAATTCAATCATACCCTTTAGTCTGTCTTGTCTACATATCGTAAAGTGACTTACTTTTTGATTTTATAAAAGTAAATTATCGCAATTTTTTCCGAGAAATGATTTCGGGTTTGAGTCAGTGTCTTCTTCACCCATGCTGCGTTCTATTCCTCTTCGAAATCCTAAAAATAAGCGAGAACTACACCTCAACCAACATGAGAAGGAGGTACCGCGGCAACTCTTCTTTGGTCTACGTCTATTTTACATTAGAAGTTCCTGAAGAAAATAGCACGCATATGCATTAAATCACTCACAGGTGTGCTTGCAGCAGCGCGCGAATCCTTATCTTCATTTCTTATGAACAAAAAATTATCTCTAGAACATACCTCGTAGATAAAATATATTATTTGTAAGCGACAATGTACTTCTAGAGAGTGATATTATATAGAGAAAAAAAACAATTCTGTTCAAAATAACTGAGTAAAATACACAAAAATATGATTGGAAACATTTTTGAATCTCTCCTTGTTCACTCAACTTTTGAGCCACCCTTTTACGCGAAAAACACGCGAATCTACATTTTGAGATGTTTATTTCATATGAGACGGATTCTCACTAATCCGTCAAAACAAAAACTCAGCAGATTCTATACTTGGAAGGATTACTTTGAATCGCTGAAATGATACCTCGAGCAAATGAAATTTTTCGTCTATTCAGTTGGAGATATTTTCATTTTATCATACCAACTGGGGAATGATTGGTGCAATACGTCAGATTAGAATACCTCCCATGAGTTAAAAAATTCTACGGTGTGAATAAAAGAGAGAGCTACAACAATTTTATTTTTCTCTCTCTCATTTATTTCTTGAATTTCAATTCCAGATAGGTTTGGGCTTTGTCTGAATTCTTTTTCTTAAATATCTTTTGAATACCGAATTCCTTTGCAAATGCTGAAGAAACCCCCTTTCTCACGATAAAAACTTATTTTGCTGAAATGAAAAACCCTGTGAAAATTGAGAAATGCGATGATAGTTAAGAATGTTGGAATTTATTTGCATTGTTATGAATTTTATATGCGTATAGATCGAATTATTGCTGTCGTTAGATGCCATGAATACCGAAAATGATACCCAATAAGATATTTCTTATCGGTATATATTTTATTCTGACTGACAAGACACATTTTTGTTTACTTTTCGTGAGGAATATGGTTGCATAATTTGATCTATTCAAAGCGGTAGGGAAAATTATATTTTGAATGCAAATAGTACTATTACTTTTCAAATAGAATTTGACATTTTATACGAAATATTCCTGAAACATCTGAATTAATACAAATATTCTAATCGTGAAACTTATAAAATTATAGTAACATTAGAACAGTTCATAGTAAAAGCAGAATATTTTAATTTTTACAATTTATTCGACTATCGTCTAAAATTAAAGTATTAAATCAACAATGAAAGAAAGAAATTCGAAAATTAAGTAGCTAAAATTAATTTTCCTTGAACAGATCCTTTTAAAGTGGAAAATATACAGATGACATGATCTTTCAGATGCATTGTCGTACAAAATCGTTCCAAAATAATATCATAAAATACAAAATACTTACGAACATGCGAAAAGAAGCAAGACATTCAAAAGGAATAAAAGAATCTTAAAAAAAATTACATTTCAGCATATTTGGGCAAAAGACCGAAACATTCATGTGACAAATGATTGGCAAGAAAAATCTAGCTTTCAGAGTAGAATAACATTACTCCTAAGGATGTGCAGAATTTACTTCGTTAGTCCATGTAAATGCTGCGAATCAATTAGAACAATGAGTATATGGTTGACATTGAGTGTCGAAGCAGTGTGTTGTTCATTCCTTTTGTAGTGTCAAACTCAGGTTCAAATTTGTTGCTGGATGCTGATAACATGCTACCAAACGTCTATCTGAAATAATCCACACATTTCGATTGAATATAGATCTAAGGACCTTGCCGAACAGTAACAATACTCCCTAAAAGCTCTGGGGCAACAACTTCTGTACGATAAAGTACAGTGTTTTGATCCATGAAAAGGAATTGAGGAGCAATAAAACTCTAAAAAAACGCTCATGGAAAAGGAAAATCTCGGTCAAATAGCATGCATCAGTGACTGAGCATCCATAGGAATGGAAATTAATATGGATGCCAAGTCTTCGTATGAGTATTTAATACTATATCTTCCCAAATTGGAGCTCCTCTACCTCCAAAATGGTCCCTTCCGAGGATGGAGGATGTGTCCGCTACTCTCTAGAGATATCTACTATATATCCGGATTGGCAAGTCAAGCTAAATTTGCTATTATCCTTAAAGAGTACTCGATCTCATTGTCAATCTATTCCGTTCGTATAGTTTCAAAACCAAAGGAAACGCTTTCAAGGATGAAAAAGTGTTAATGACATATACACTGTACTGGTCATTGGTCAAATAGCGCAGGATCATACCACATGTATTGGATGATCCATTACAGATGTCTTGCATTTTCTCCCGCTGTATGCTATTTGTATATTTCGCTTTTATAACAATATACTGGTTTTCCGTCGCCCAATAATTCGCCCTCGACTAGATCTTTATGATGTCACACCTATAGGATTGCTTGTTGGGCATATTACACAAAGGCAATTAATATATGCAGCTTAAAGGGATGTAAACTTCAGCATGACTTTCACAGAAATGTTAAGCGTTTTACACCAGCACATACTTCTTTCTTTGCAGTTACTCTCCATCACGTCATGCTATTTATCAGTTAGGTACACTAAGGTAAGCATATACATATGCATGCCTTGGCGTGCCTAATTCTAACTAGTCTCCTGATTGGTCTATTAAATGAAATAATACACTTCAGAAATTCGATATTTATTTGTTGCATTTACGATGAAATATCAGATAGATAGTGAGAGAGAGAGAGTTTTTGACAATAACGTAATAATTTTTACAGCCAGCAGTTCCAAGTACAATATAATAAAAAATTGATAAGCATACTTAAAATATGACGCATTCAAAAATAAAGGTTTAGACAATTTTAAAAGCATTTTACCAATTTTTATGCATATCTTTGTTAATATACATGATATATGCATTATATGGCAACGAAATAGACTACACACAGCCTAATTTGCGATTAAAAAAATAGCATAGTATTAATAATTTAAAGATGAATGTATTTTACAACTATTTATCCACAATAAGCTAAGCATGAAGAAAATATTTTTAAAAAATATCTCGTTGTACTTATAAACAATGTTTACTTCATTTGTCCTTCTAGTGTGGAGTGTATATGGTGTAAAACTCCTTTCTACATAATTCATTTAAGAAAATGATATCCTTAATTATACGATGTTTCACAACTCCTTAATTTTTTTCCTACGCCTTGAATTTCAAAATTCGTGCTAAAAATGTTTAATAAAATGATACATTTCTTATGCAATTTTCTCAGAACTTGACATTTAAATAAATACTTTTAAGATTGCATTCTGGGAAAAAAAACATAATTTCAACAACAAGTAAAAATAATTTCTTGAAAGAAGCCCTACTTCTTCAAAAATTCAATTTCGGTGCGTTGTTATAAAGGGTGTTTTTTTTAGAGCTATAGAACTTTAAATTGCAATAAAACAACGATGTATTATTCGATTGACATGAATTTTTTTTTATTCGAAAGATAATCTTGTGGCATTACATTTTAAATATGATTTCTGGCATAGGACTGCCACGGCTGGCTCGGATGTAGTCCAATCTGGACGTTCAATTTTCGACGACTTTTTCCAACATTTGTGGCCGTATATCAGCAATAACACGGCGAATGTTGTCTTCCAAATGGTCAAGCGTTTGTGGCTTATCCGCATAGACGAATGACTTTACATAGCCCCACAAAAAATAGTCTAGCGGTGTTAAATCACAAGATCTTGGAGGCCAATTCACAGGTCCAAAACGTGAAATTAGGCGGCCACCAAACGTGTCTTTCAATAAATCGATTGTGGCACGAGCTGTGTGACATGTTGCGCCGTCTTGTTGGAACCCCAGCTCCTGGACATTATGATTGTTCAATTCAGGAATGAAAAAGTTAGTAATCATGGCTCTATACCGATCACCGTTGACTGTAACATTGTGGCCTTCATCGTTTTTGAAGAAGGATTCCACCAGCCCATAAAGCGCACCAAACAGTCAGTTTTTCTGGATGTAACGGTGTTTCGACAAACACTTGTGGATTAGCTTCACTCCAAATGCGGCAGTTTTGTTTGTTGACGTAGCCATTCAACCAGAAGTGCGCTTCATCGCTAAGCAAAATTCGCTTATGAAAATCGGGAACAACGGCAATCTCGTTTTGGGCCCATTCGACGAATACGGGCCCATACGCCTTGCTTGATGATCGTTTTGATGAATTGCCTAACCAAACTGAAAATAAATCACTTGACAGCTGTTAAATCGGTCGCCATCTTGGAAAGTAATGCCAACTTAAACTTCTATACCGGGGAAAAAAACACTCTTTACTATGTCAGAAAAAGAAGCTTTTTGTTTTTTAGTTTCTTTTTTCGCGAAAAACATTAAATTTATACGCAGCTTGAGGAAACCAACGAAAAGTTTATATTAAAATTTCTTTGGCATTCTATAAGCAAGATTACAGCACGAGATCCAACAGAAAAAAAAAGAATGCTTTGTTCATTTATATATATATAGTACGTTACCTTTTAAAATAATATTTCTATTTCGTAAATTTCTTCAGTTACGATACAATTTTTCATATTCGATATTATGAATAAATTAGTATATTTTTCAGTTATATTTTTAAATATATGAATTAACATTTAATTTAATAAAATTCTTAATTATATAAGAAAATAATATATTTACTTCGACAAATATATATATTTATTAAGCAAAAAGTAATTTATTGTAAATGAAAACTAATAATATACAACCTCTGACAATAAAGTTCGGTGAATTAAGTCAGAACGGTCGTTCTGGCAACACTGCTGAATAAAAAGGCTGCCCATACGTACGGGCAGGGATTGATCATCTGCCCCTCCGTTGTTCAGTTGAGACTCATTTGTGTTCCTTGTAAGACTTATTTTACAAAGTGCTTGTTTAGTACGTTGGTTCTTAACTGAGAACAGGAAAATGAAGGAACAAACGATCAATTTAAAGTTTTGTTTTAAATCTGGCAAGACACCAAAAGAAACTTAAGCAATGCTGGTACATGTTTATGATGATCAAGCACTCTCCACGAATCATTTTGGATGACAATACAATAATTTGTTATTATAATTAATAAAAATTAATTTTGATTAAAACTAATTATTTAAAGAATTACAAATACACCCACGTTGGCATCATTTTTGGCGACTATTTTGGTGACTTGTGTCAAAACTTGAAAAGGTTTTTTTCTCCCGTTTTAAAGTATTCAGTTGAACTGAAATTTTATAGACACTATTGTTTTGGATGACAATACGATACTTTCATGATAATTAATAAAAATTAATTACCACTTAATGTTGTGATATGTATATACAGATTTATATTAATTGTAACTATTTAATAAAAAGTAACTAAAATAAAAATTTTCTTTGTTGATCTAAGTAGGAATGGACTTAATTTTTTTTATATTACTTGTTTTATTGCTAATTTCAGTTTAAATTTTTGTGTGTTGTATGCACTTACAAGACTAAATTTTTGCTGTACACTAAATTTAATATTTTTGTAATATTGTTTTATAAAGATGTAACATGGATTTTTATTATTACTTTTTTTGCACAAATTTTTGGGAAAATATTGACATAATTTTTCCTCTTACACGTTTTTTTTTAAAATTGTGGAACATATCCCCAAATTTATTATATGCCACATTTTTTCACACAATTTTTTTTTTGCCCTGTTTTCTAAGGAACGCATCTAACGTGTAAAAGAAAAAAGAGTTGGATGTATTTCAATAGCTCAAAATGTGAACATTATCGTTTACAGTATGAAGGCATTTTAAAAACATGAAATAGGAAATTCTAGATCACTACGCCTAAGGGACAACTTTCTGAATAAATGACCTGGAATATTTTGATTACATTTCTATACTGGTTTTAAAACTTATATTACACATCCGAGCAAGAAGCTACAAAATAATATTCAATCCACATTAGACAAAATTGATACATCTATAATTGTTAAGAATAGTATGGACATTATTAAAAGTATATGCAAGGTAAAAAAATTATTTCTATTTATACCTATGATTTTGAAAATTTATTTAACTCCATAGATATAGGAGACATGTTTATTATTCTTAAAATAGCCTATAACAAATATTCTTTGAATAAGTTAATAAAAGATGATAAATATCTTCCTATTATTCAACTAGTATTAAATGTAATGGTGCCGTAAACTATGATGCTGCATTATACAACAGGACATTCCACGGATATGAAGCAGGGAAATGATGAAATTAGGAATTTGATCAAATCCCTAAGGGAAACACTTGCCCCCGAAAGTCTGCGTACAGGCAATCATTTTACGTGTTTATGCTATAATTACTATTAAAATATCACTTCAGAAAAAAAACATACCTCTCACAGGGATTCTCCAAAATTTCCATATTCAAATAACAGTAACAAAATTCACCTTAACATGAAAAAATTAGAACGACCACCAAATAATTACCAACCACCCCCACCAAAAGTCTGAGAAAACTTACAAAATAGAGCTTGTAAAGACATTTTATTGTAAAATATTTGCACTAAATTGTTTTTTTAAGTACTTATAAACTTCTTTTACGATTTATTTATGATTTGAGATTTGAAAGCTTGTGTGATTCCATGGCAGGTAACAGAAAAGAGATAAATATATTATTGAAAGAAAAATCATCACAGATCTTCAAAAAAGGGTAAGATTTTTACAGCAATTGCTGAAACCGTTAATAGGAGACATTTGTTGGTTCAAAAAGAGTTCATAAACTACAAATCAACTAAAATTTTGACATCCAAGCAAAGATCCGGCTGCCCGTCTGCAATGTTACCTCAAGAACCTTGCTTTGTAGTATGCGCTATAAAAATAAATCTAAGACTATGAGCTTCACAAATAGCTAAAAGTGTTGCTGAGATATTATAAAAAAGTGTGACTTTAACTACAATTCCAAGAAAACTGAAAAAGCATAACTATCATGGCAGAGTTGCATTCAAGAAGCCATTCATCTCTTGCGTGAACAGAGCTAAGAGAATAACCTCTGCCAAAAAAACACCTAAATAGGACACATAATAATGGAAAAATGTAATACATTCAATTGAAAGTAATTTTTGGCATCAAAAAGAGCAGAAATATACATTCAAAAATTCCTGCACAGATCTTAAGAAAGAGAATTTTTTTTCGATAATCAATCATGGAGGAGGCGGCTTAATGTTTGGGGGTGCATAGGAAGTCTTTTGGTTGATAATCTGGAATTTATTGAATCAGCAATGTACAAAATTGATTACTTGAACTTACTGAAGTAAAATATCAGGGCAACAGCCGAGAAACTTGTGGTGAGTGATGATTTTTACTTTCAGCAGGACATAGGTACCAAGCAAATAGCTTACATTGTGAAGGCATGGCTATTCTATCAAATCCCAAACCAATTTCATAAGCCATCCCAATCCTCAGACTTTAGCTTAATACAGCATTTTTGAAATTTACTAGAGTGAATAATCAGGGAGAACGTAACAACATCCAAGGAAATGCTCAAATCTCTCATGGTAGTACAATGAAACAAAATAACTACAGATGGAACAACTAAACTAGACTAAAATCCATCCCAAATAGATTGAAAAACATTATAAAAAGAAGGGGGTACCCTACACGGTAGTAACCTTTAGTTAAATTCCATTGTTATGAAGTTATTTTCAAGTGCACACAGACTTTTGACGCACACAATTTGTGTTGCTCTCAAATTCTAAATATTTGTATTATTTTTTGTATCTTTTCAGGCAAGCTTTGCTAATACTATTTAATACACGAGGTTAGAGGAATCAATAAAAATAGTATTGATTCAGAAAGACTTAATTTAATTAGCGATCTTTGCATGAATATGAAAGATGGTCGACTGTACGCAGACTTTTGGAGGCAAGTGTATGTTTAATTAAAGGAAGATGTTAAAATTACGTCTCTTGAAGGTCATTTCCCTGATGAAAGTAAGTGATTTGATCAAATCTCTGAAATGTTTCAGTGAAATGATAAAATAATATTGTCAAATGTTTAATGTAATAGCTCTTATAAGTATAAGAATGTTATGAGTTTTTTAGGGTACAGTATTTATTTTCTGTTGTAGTGTCATATGTTACAAATACAAATTATAAGTTAACTTAATTTAAGATATGAATCCTTTATTAAATAGAGAGAATTTAATACATTCAAATTAACTGAAAAAATAATTGATGCACAAGAAAAAGTATTCACAGTGATTAGGATGGCATTCCGCATCAAGCAAAAGCTATAACATTGGAGAAGCTTTGACATTGCTACCAAGTTGAGATAATACAAATAATCATTTTACCTAAAAAAATCTAATAATATTATAATATAAAAGTGCTAAACATAAAAAAAATTAACATATTATATTACTATCCAACATAGTAAACTTAAAAATATTTATCTCTAAGTATCACAGCAAATTTTACAAAACATATAATGAAGTTCATGAAACATTTCAGATGCATTTTCAACACTTCACATTAACAACAAATGCACATGTACGTTAAAAGCAATATACAAAAATGCTCAGTGAATACAGCAGTATGAGCACATTTTTTGAAAAATAAAAATGGTAATATATAAAAATAAACATCCTAAGTAAATAATAAGCCCTGAAAACCTATAAAAATGTTTTTGACAATATAACTTTAGAATAAATTTTTTAATTTGGCTAACAAATCAAAATTAAGCTATTCCTAATGTCTTAGAAAAGATATAATTTTCTCCAGAGTACAATTTTATATTTTTACTTATTTCATTGAAGTGATGATACAAAACAATTTTAATAACTAAAATGAAAATATATTTTTTTCAGAAAAATTAATATATATCAACATTTTATAACTAATTTATGATACAATATGAATTTATTTTTATCATACGCAAGAAAAAATGGTCATTAGAGAACTATAAAGTTTTTTAAATAGGATAATACAGGAATTTAAAAAAAGACAGATTCAACAACCAATAAAAAGCCATGCACACTAACATATATTTATTGCATACATTTATCATTTTAAATCCTAATCTGTACTAGAGTACAAATTTGAAAAATTACAATAAAGAAAAAAAGCTCAGGGGATATGCTTTTATTTTGTATGTGTCTTATAAAAGATTTTAATTGTCATTAGCCAATTTAGAACAAATATTTCCAATATGATTGAAAATACAGCTTTTCTTTGGTGATTAGTTATGTTATATTCCATTATTAAATTTTTATATATTTTATAAGCTATTTAAACTGAAATTAAAAATCTATTTAAAATGAAATTAACTTGAAAAGTAAAAATAATTTACACATGCAAAAAATTTTTTCAACAAAAAGCTTGAAAAAATGTTTTAATTGCATGTGTTTACAATCTAATAGATTATGCTACAAAATATTTAAAATTACAGCCATAATTTCACCTATTTCTTGTTTAAGACCTTAAAAAAATATGTGTTTGGTTTTTTTAGTATGTAAAAAGTTTTATCAAGCAAAAAAAACATCAAGGAAATCTATAATAAATAACCCCATTGAGACAATGGAAAAGTGCAGAGTCAAATAAATAAAAAATGAAATAACGCATTTGCTTAAAAAGTACAGAATTAAAAAGCAACAGCAACCAAAAAACAAATATATATAATGATACTAACAATTACTGTTATGACCAGGTTATTTTTCAAAATAAATACTTTTGTGGAATTATTTATAAAAAATTAAAATTACATAAGGAAAAATAATTAATTCAAAATTGATGCTATTTCTAAATTGATTGAATAAAATGATGCAATCAATTTCAGAGCAATTGAATCTTCAATTTTGTAACTGTGTGGTTTATTTATTGAGTGTTCTCACAGACATATGTCATTAAATATTTCATAATGTAGTAATATTTAGTTAATTTAGCTTTTACAGTCTCATAATTAATACTGCTTAGCTATTAAGTTAAATTTTCTTAATTAAAAATGCATTTATTACTTATTTTAATTTTAGTAATTTTTGGATTTAAAAAAAAATTAAATCTAGATAATATATTAATGAACAAGAATAAGAGAATATTCACAACAAAAATAAATATATATAAAAAAAAGGGTGAATCCTTTTAAAAAAATCTAAAAAATTTATTCCTATGGAATAAAAATAAAATTTAATAAATCATTAAGGCTGTTGCAAAGAAATAAGCAAAAAACATTCCAAATTGTATTCAGTTGGATATATATTTTTTTTTATTACAAGAGAAATGGACGGTTTAGATAATTTATAATTAATAAAGAATAATTATATATATATATATACATAACATTTTGTTTCAAAAGAAAATTAATAGTTCAAATCTAGTGAGTTCTTTAAACAGATAAAAATACAAAGGGCTAAGATGCATTGAAAATTTCCAGATATTGATGAAAAATTCCAATTATTTATTACATGCTGGAGAGGACTGTGAACAAGAAACATCAATTTCATTCTGCTTTGAAATGAGATTTGCACACAATTTTAACAAAGTGTGCATATGGTAAAATAAAAAATAATAATTAATCTTAAATTCATAAAGTTAACAACTTTCCTCGCTGCTGTCCTATAAGATTCCATATTTTTTTACATAAATAGTCTACTTATAAATATAAGTAAAGCATTCTAAATGATTCAAATTATGTGCCAATAAAAATTTAAGCTTAACATTTATTATCTCAAATATCCACAATAAAGTATGAAAAGAGATTCTTGTTCACATTATTCTACATGAAATAAAAAAATAAAACATACTATAATTAATATTAATAATATATAATTAACACAATATATGATATTAATATCATATCTAACAAGCAAATGTTTACATTTGAACTTTTCTGCTGATTAAATATTTAACAACTTCATTCTTCAGATCAATTCAACTCATTCATCACATAAAATCATTAAAAGTTATCTATTATTACTTTAGTGTGTATTTCTGTTTTTTCCTATAAATTATAGTATTGTTTAAGCATAGATTCAGCAATAACACTGTCAATAATGTGCTTGAATAAAAGAAATAGTTAAATCCAATTCAAACTAAAATTTTCTTAAACAGCAATCCTTAAAATTATTTTGATCTTGACAGCTCAAATAACTATTTTTGTACATTCATAGAACTATACAATTTTAATAATTCAATATAAAGATAAACATCAATAAGCTAAAATGGGAGCACCATGGAAATGAATATCACATGAAAGATATAGACTATTCAGGCAAACCCCTTAAGTTAGGGGACTTCAACCTGTGGTCTCCAGGCCACGAGTGACCAGTTGAAGGCATTTTAGTTTCCCCACATTTGAATTTGAGGCAATTTCAAGAAAAATTTCCTTGTCAACTTTTGGTCACAAAACACATTCTTTCCTCTATTCTTGATATTTAAAACATTCTATTTATGTGTTTGATATTCATTTGAGAAAAAATATTCTGCAAATTATGACGAATGTTTAAAAGATTTCAATGCATTATATAAATTTTTAAAAATTTCCATTTAACCTTTTGAAACCAATTTATATATATATATATAATATATATATATATATATATATATATATATATATATATAATACTATAATATATATATATATACACCACTGGTGTAGCTAGCTCTGAGGAGGCCCTGCATCAAAATTCCTTTGAGGACCTTTTTTAGACATGGGAGCTCAGTGGACTGTAATTATACATGTTGAGTGCCCTGTATCATTGATACAGCTGATATACACCAATATGTAACAGCTTCTCTTCACTTAGAATTAAGTATAGTCTTGTAAAACAAACCTCCTTTTTATATAAATTTTCTGATTACACTACTTTTTGACAGACATGCAGGCGAAGATATTAGTGAATTTTTTTATGTGGTCCTCAGGTATAAAAGGTTGAAGACCCCTACCTTAATTAAAGAGGCTTAAGAGAGTAAAAAATCCTGAAAGATAATTCAGTTTTCTTATTTAGCATTGTAAAATAAAATACTATCTTACAGTGAATCTTATAAAATATTTAATACAAAAATACAATAAATAGCAATGAAAAATATTTAACATTTATATAAAGCTCACCCTCCTATCACTGAGCTCGTTAGAAATACGTTCAATAAATTCCAATAACTAAAAAACTTACAATATATAAGGAATGATAAAAAATGACTAGATGAAAGGGGGAAAAAAGGGAAAACTTACTGGTAGATTTCTTTAAAACAAAAATAATTGCTTATATATTACTAAGAAAAATTTTTTAAATCTAATTTAGCTTTAATTATATTACCAACACTATCTTCAGCAATAAAAGATATTTCTTTACAATCGTTTGATATATTTTTTAGAGCAGTAAATTCAGTTAAATCAACTAATTTTTTTCCACCAGTTTCCAAATACTCAAGATGGCCTATGGAAGTACCTTCATGATCTCTAAATTCAACTACTTTGATTCCAAATGATGACGAAAGAAGAGTTCTACATAGAGTAAAAAATACTTTAATTAGAAAAATAATTATCAATGCTCTGATATTTCTTTCTTAAAATTACTAATTTAAAAGGAGTACTTTACTTCAAAAATAAATGTACTATTTTAAAAAAGGAGAAGAAACACATCCTATTTTTTTAGAAAATAAATATTTAAAATACATTTTATTAAATATTTCATAAGAATATTACATATATATATGCCAAATAGGTAAACAATCTATAAATATGAAAAGACTTGAAAGTTTCTAATTCTAATAAATTTAATTACGAAAAATAAATTGAATAATAAAAATAGCTTAGGAAGATTGTACATATATTATAGTAGCTGCAGAAGCCTAGTATTCTAGCTGTAGTAGCCTAGTCATGCATTTGTGGCATAGTCTCAATTTGTGGTTTTAAATTCAGATGTCACTGAAGACACACACACATACAAGCTGTGTAATAAACATTCAATATGTATATCATTATTTCCTTAATTAGCTTTTAATACGTATTTTACTATGTATTAATATGTATTTCATTTGTATTTCATTATCTGTTTCATATAAAAATATTTTAAACATTTGTTTTTAGGAAATGTATTCTTCAATTAATGCATTCTTTGATATTTTTTTTAAAATAGTGTATGATCTAGTATTATTAAAAATTCCCTTTGGCTGTTTTTATCTCTAGTAAATATTTCAACATTAAAAAATGTTAATTTATTATAATTTTGATTTCAGTAATATTATAAGTTCATTTTGATATCTACTCTTATTTTGAAAAACTACACATCCAAAGTAGAAAAATTAAATTTTTCTTTGAACCATTACTATCAAAATATTTTAGGTACACAGTATTTCAGTGTTATGGATAAGTATATCAAAATATTTTACTTGCCCTTCTAATAATATTGAGGCTTCATTTTGAGAATCATCATCATTGAACCATCTGTAAAAACAGAAGTAAAAAAAAGAATTCAATTAAAATAATAAATGTAAAACTTGCTTAATGAATTTATTTAACTAGTTAGATCAAAATAAGAATCAATAATAAAATTTTAAAAAATTACATTGAATTTGATGTCTATGATCATTTAAAAGTTTTCATTGTGTTGACACATTATTCACTAGAGAGTTTGGTAATAAATTCTTAAAAATATATAAACCATTCTACCAATTTATAAGATAGAAATCATCATATTAACTTAAATTCCAAATTATATTTAAACTTGCTAAGCTTCTTTATTGTTCTTTTGTTCCCCCTTCCACTGACTTAGCTTTTGATTGGTAGCAATTTTTAGAGAAAAAAATCTATGATTTTGTTGTTAAATGAATCTGTAACATATATAAGGCAGTGCTTCTCAAACTGCTGATATTCGCGACCCAATTTCTCCAATCATAAATTTCATCGCGGCCCACCATACAATAAAAATATATTGAATGCAGTAACAATGTATAATACTTTGACGCTAAAGCTACAATACGATCTTAATTATAAACTGTATAAATTATCAAGATACATAAGTATTAAATTTCGTATACAATTTTGTATATGATAAGCGCATTAAAAAATCACTAGTAATTACTGAACGCTTTCTTAACTTAATATCAAGTATATTGAGCCATACTGATACATTTATAAGCATGGTATATTACATAGTATATCAAACTAAATGTGTATTTTTATTATGTTAGAATACATTTTATTTTGCTTCCTTCTAGTAAATTGATAATTTTTTAAACAATCTTTTATTTTCGACTTTTTGATATGCTCACGCCCCCTTGAAGGGTTATCACACCCCTCTAGGGGGGTGCGCCCCACAGTTTGAGAAACACCGATATAAGGGGATCTAAAAGCTTCTATTAGAGAGCATAGCTGCAGCATATGTGCTGATTAGAATGTTACTGATGTGGATATATAAGTATCAACACACCAACATTAAGAGATAAGATTATAGTGAGGCATTTGTTTATTTCTGAAGTGAGTGTGGAAAACACTGAAACATTAAAATAGTGATGCTATTATCATATGTGTCCAAACAGAAGAAACATGCAGTATTTCTGTTTTGGGTCTTGTAGAAGGAGAAAGACAAGTAAAACATTCAATGGAGGATGAAGAATGTGAATAGTGAAGCATACAAAAAGCAATGACTCTACTTCCTGAAAACTGATGCCCCCATGCAAAAGTCATAACTCAGAAGTTACATTCACTTAAGTGAGAGACATTTGAGCATCTGCCTTACAGTTCTGATATCTCATGATTTTCCTCTGGTCCCTTAAAAAAGTTTTTGAAAGGTTGATGGTTTTTACTGAGTCTACAAGCTCAACAGGCAATTTCGGTCTTCTTCTAGTAGCAGGAAGAAGTATATGCAACTATTTGAAGCAATGGTATAATTGCCTCAATGCTCAAGATGATTTGGAAAAAACTGGTATACCAAATTTGGATTACACAGCCTTCAAACAGAGAGAATTTCCTCATGCAATTTATATATATATTAAAATTAGGAGGGGGTGATAAGTTAAATCAAAATCATAATTGATAAAGAATAATAAATATAAAAAATAATAATAATTCCAAACATTTTTATGACATTTTAACATTTAATAAGAATTAGAAAAATAAAAGTATTTTCACTCTTATATTTGGATTCCATATTTTTTTGAAGATACATATAAAAGAGTGATAAAATTAATCTTAAAAACTACTAAATAAATAATTAAATTTATAGGGATTACTTAGATGTATGAATGGAGCTTAAATATAGCATTAATAAGATAGAGGAAAGATTAAATTATTTTAGTTTTTCCACAAAACAATTTTATAGCATTGAATGTAACAGGAAAAAAGACATTACTTCTGAAAATTATTAAATAATGGTATAAAACTAATGAAATTTTATACTTTAATCATCCGAAACACAATAGATAAAATAACAGTAAAACTTAATCAAACATCAAATGTTATAAAAGACTCAAAAAACTTAACAGAAATGTGCTATATACACACATATCCTCCTAATTTCTAGGATATATTTACTATAAAATAAGTGAAGGAGAATAGTTGTTATTTTGTAAACTTTTTTTCCATCAATGGGGCTGCATATCAGTATTTCTACCTTTGCAGACCCAGTATATTTCCCCAAGAGCTGGTATCACTTTTTAGTGTGGCACCATTTAGGCGATACCAAATACCACAACTAATTTTGATACCCAATTTCTTCCCCAGAGGGAGGCACCTAAGCTCTGCCAATGCAAAATTTGTACTTAGGAATTTAGTTTTGCTGAGAGCAGAGGGCTGCGGTAACCCAGTGGTCAAGGTATCGGATCATGGCAGGCATGTCATGAGTTTGAGCCTCGTACCACTAAAGACCCGCCATGTAAGGCAGCGATGCACGTTAAATCTGTTGAGAGCTGAAACGTCCTCCAGTTGGTGTGGTAGTTAAGAGAGGGGGTGCCAGCTCAGGTGTCGTCCATGTCACTAGACCATGGTTCAAAATTACGTGGTCCATTGCTAAAAGCCCTTGTGTAGCTGACCAGTGCGACATTGATATTCACTCACTTTGCTGAGAGCATCCAAACCAAATGGACACTTAAGGGATCTTTTTCCTGTCGTATAATCCTACGACATGGCCACTGTTGATTTTCTGCATCAAGAAAATCCACCGACTTGGGCCGCAGTCAAACTCACAACCTTGGGTACAGAAGGCCAGCGACAAACCAATTCCGCCACCCAGCCGGCACTTTTATAAACTATGTTACTGGTTTTAGGAGAAAACTTAGTGACAACTTACTACTGGGAAAATGCATGCCCAGGCTATTAAATTATTATTTTTTCTATGAATAAGAAATAAATTTAGAGTGTAATCTGTTTAATGAAGGAAGTTATACAAGATATGTTTTGAAAAATAGTTTTATTAATTAAGAAATACAGAACAGCTATATGTAAGAATAGAATTTACATTAGTAAGTTAAGTTGTTACACATACATAAAATCTTAGTTTAAATAATAGTGTTTGGGGATTTTTTTTACCTTAGTATTGTTAATAATAAAAATTCTGAAATTACTACATTTTTATAAAATTAAAATAATGCACTGTAGTAAATGCTGCATGCTCCCAAACTGCCTCAAGACTTCTCATTTTATTCATATTATAAGAAGTGTTAAAGTAATTTACAATTTCAGAAAATTCTGCATATATCAATCTGACAAATCTTTTAATTGAATTTTATTCAAATATAAAGTAAAAAGTATACTTTGGTGGAAAATTCATTTCTCATTATATTATACATCAAACCTATAAAATGGAGCATTAATACAAAATTAATGCAAAATTATATAAAGATGTATCTCCAAATTAAACTGACATAATCCTGTGTAAGCTCTTCAACAATAAATTCAGTTCAAATAAACTTGAAAAATGTATGAACTTTTATTGCATGAAATCATTAGAGATTAATATTGACTAAGTACATGCGTTACCAAGAGACATGAAATTATTAATTAAATGGAGTGCAAGAAGCATCTAAAAAACAAGTTATAATGATGATTACAACTATATTAAAATATATAATACTGTAAATAATCATGTGACTGATTTAACTGATATTTAAATTTATATATTCACTTCATACATTTCAATGCAATAATTAAGCTGAATAAAACTTATTTTCTTCTCAGATTTACATACAGTTTGATAATAGAATATGAAAGAAAAGAAATGATTCCTTACTTGTGGAAGTACAATATTAATGCAGAAGATCGAGTCCAATATGCTCCACCAACATGCACAGCAAGTTTATCATCGGATGAATTATCAGGAGGATTTGGAACTCTCCAAGGCACTTCATTATCTGTATTTTTTTATAAAAATCAATATAATTATTAAAAGCCTTAAATATTCTACTTAATATTAGTTCAGAAAACTAATTGGAAGTAATAATAAGAAAAATATGCATGCATGAAAACTATTTTCAAGACTTAACTCAGAGGCACAACGGCCCATGAGGGCCAAGGCCTACTCTGCCCATCTCAGTATACATGACCTTGGACCCTGAGGTACATGAGCAAATGTTCTGGTCCAGTGGTCAATTTGGCGCGAAACCCCGAGTGTTAAGTTCCCAAGTGAGCTTGGTACTCATTTATCGACCTTTCCCAGCATGGGGTTTGAACCTCAGACCTGTGGTGTGGAAGCGCAAGGCACTACCACTCAATCACTGGGCTTATATTCAAGACTAATATAAAATTAATGGGTTTTTTTGTAGTGCTTACATTTTTAACTTTGCCTCTTACAAATTTCGTTTTTATTATTATTCATCAATTATTTTATTAAGATACTCACTGCATATATCATTTTTAATACTCCTTTCAGAACGCAAATCTAAATCCTTTTCTTTACTTGTAGAAAGGCTATTTAGTGAAGAAGTAGGATCCCAGGATGAAGATGTCACACAAAAAGGCACTGTATAAGTTTGAATGGAAGACTTCTAAAAAATATTTAAATCAATGTAAACAAATTAAAAAAATAAATTGTAATAAATATATCAAATGACAAGCCTTATTTAAAAGGTAAATTTTATAAATATATCTATGTTATCTTCCCCATATTATTACGATACATAAATGTAATTTTAAGTATGCAGAAATGCATAGATGTGCACTATATATGCATAATAAATGTAGGTTATATATTTTTTTATATTACCTTTAAAATGATAATTTCTTTTTTATAATAAAACTTAGAACTACGCAGAGTTTAACAAGATATTTTATCAAAGCTCCAACATCAAACATGATGATCAAAAAGATCAACTAAAATCATTCTCACATAAATATAAAATTCTATAATAAAATTTGTTATATTTGCAAATTCTTAGGACTTCAAACACACGCTACACACTTCACCGCATTCAAATTTATGCCACACAAATATTGATGTATAATAACAGCAAAAGAGAATGGCAAAAAAAAAGAAAAGAAAAAAAAAGATTTTTCCTCGCGTTTTATTTGGGGAAAAAAATTTATTAATGAGATTTAGGTGAGAAATGGCTTAGTTTGTGTGTCACATATTTGGTTGCAGTGACATTAATACATAAGTACCAAATTTGGTAACTGCACTGCAAATCAATACAAAAATTTAATACAATCTTTAAAAATAAAAAAAAGCACTGTTCCCTTTATTTCTATAGTTTATTTATCACTTGATTAGACACCTCTATTAAAAAATGTTTGACATCTTAAATTAATTTGATATAAATTGATTTGAAATGAAAACTAAGTAAAAAAGAGCTTGGAAATAATTTAAAGTTATCTAGCATCTTTTAAAATACAAGTTTAATAAATTAACATATATAATACCTGATAGTACGGATTATGTTCCTTTTGGAATATGTGATCATGGTAAAACATATCAACAATAAAATATTTGTGAATATCATCAAATCCTCTACCCATGATGCCCCCAGTTGTATGTCCCAAATCAAAAGTATGACCTAATTCATGTAAAGCTGCACCAAGTCCAGTGGAATAACAGGCCCAATACCAGCCTCTAAAAGAAAATGTTACAAATTATCATACAAATAGTTTCCCATTTAAAAGTCATATTCAAGGTTATATTTTTATGATATAACCATTTAATAGAATTAACTTATCATTTTTAAAGAGGAATTTAAAAACTAATAAATATTATAAAAAAACTGTCAAAGACGTATTACTAATATTTTTTAAAATTTAAAAATAAAAGTATTAATTTTCAAGATATTTGGCAAAATATTGCAAAATAAAGATAAAGAGATAAAGAATACTTCTCTCTCACTTAAATTTTCTTATTGAAAATCAAATTAGATATATTACACATATTTTTCTAATTCCAGATATAATTAACATAAATTGCTTTTTTAATACCACTTCAATATACATCCTGGACTACAGTAATTCTCATAACAAATCATTCTTGTATCATCTAATACAGCATAACACAATAATGCTTCGTTCAAAGAGTCTTGACGAGGTTATAAGAAATGTTTAAAATGTTAAAAGTTTATGCTAAGAAAAGTTTGGACTCTGTAATTTTTTTTTTACTCCGTGAATACATATAAGTTACGTTAGAATGGAAATTACTGAAAATTCTCTTACATATTAGATTTAAAATCTGCAGAAATACATATTTACACTATGAGGCACAAACTAACAATTCATTTAAAATAAAACAAAAATGACTTTTTTGTAAATTACTCTTTTATTAAATGCTTTAATAATAATAAACATATTTAGACAAAAGTTCTATAAGGATTTTTAACATATAATTATGGAAATCATTAACAGTAAAATGTATACATCATTTAAACTTTATAAAGAAATAAGAACTTGCAATAAAAAATATTTCATAAGATTATTTTAAAGAGGAGGATAATAATTATCTTAAATCTAACACTGAAGATATTTGATCATTAATTAGCTCCAACATCAAATACATAATGGTCTAAATATAATTTTAAGATTTTTAGCTATCTGAGAGAAAAATC
Source organism: Trichonephila clavipes (assembly GCA_019973935.1). Taxonomy (NCBI): domain Eukaryota; kingdom Metazoa; phylum Arthropoda; class Arachnida; order Araneae; family Nephilidae; genus Trichonephila; species Trichonephila clavipes. Next base: position 1,082,604 of record BMAU01019414.1, on the reverse strand, counting down.
ACTATTTTTATTTCACAAATTTGGAAAATTAGGTAAAAAAAAAGAAAAAAATCACCGATTAGCACTGTCATCCATCAGATTCATTCTATCGATCTTCCTTTTGTCTCCAAACCTCCATGGAACTTCTTGGAGAGTATCTGGCCATGTATGTAAGCATCCTGACCCAAATAAAGCCAGTCCTCCTCCCCCTAATGCAACTTGACCTTTTGTCTTACTCAAAACCTCTCGATGATTTAGGGGAGGTACGTTTGATTTATTATTATATCTTGTGAAAGACAGAAACGCCAAAAACTTACAATTATTACCCACTCTCAGTTTAGAATTCATCAACTCAACAGCAAAATGGGACCACAGTTGTTCTTCATTTAAGGTATATGCTTTTTTTAAGGTCAAGGACGATGTAAAAACATGACACAAAACCTCATCATTTTCTTCTTCTAAACAAAACGTTTTGGCATTCAGTTTATGCTCTTTTAATTTATCAGATGTAAATGTTTGTAACATTTGTGCAGCAAGACTTAAACGCTTGCAGGCACTGTCAATTGAATTATTTTCCCCCACAGGAGCCTGAAATGTGCCCTCATCATCAATACATTTTATGTATATTAACCGAACAAATCTCTTAAAATTCAATGGTTTGTACGATAAATTCAAGACACATGAAAAATTTTTATGCTGAAATTTGATTTTATTTTCTCCACTCTTCAACTTCACAAGGACTTTAAATTTACCGTTCATTACGGGCCATACTACGGAATCGGGACAGGATGTTTCATTTTGAACAAGAATTTCAGAATCTTTTGCTGCTAAAATTTCTCCTGTGATCAAAGGAAGAGATATATTTAAAATATCTTTATTGAAATAATTGGTAATTTTAATGGCCATTTCGATACATTTAAAGCATTATTTAAGCAACATATAATAAAATTTATATAAAATTAGTAACAAAATTTCCTAATTCACATCAGTGATTAAGACAACTAGTTCTGAGGAACAAACTTGGAAGAATTTCTTTCAAAATATAGATAAATCTGAGATATAGTGCTTCAGTTTAATCTAATTAAAAATGAAGTTATTAATGCAATCAGATAAAACAGCAGACGACAAGCGATATGAATACAAAACTGGAAAATTTTATAGATTGTTTCAGATCAGTTCAGTTTTCATAACACTAGAAGTGACTGGGATTTTTGAACGGAGTTTGAGGAGTTTCCAACGTTTACGGAGTAGTACTAGTAGACAATGAACTGAAGTGAAGTGATATATTTAGTTGTAGTGTGCGAAAAGTTAAAAACCATTTTATTTTTTGGAAAATTTTAAGTATGTATTTTTGTGCTTTATTTTTCATTAATTACAAGATGATTATTTTCTTATTTGATTCAGTTTTTTTTAGATTTACTATTACTTGCATGTCTGTACTTACATTTACGCAATTGCACTTTCGATGAAATTCATCACAGATTATTTCATTAAATAAACACAGCTTTAAAAATTTGAATCTTATACTGGAGAAGTATTACCAAAGAGAAAAGCTTACTGGATTTCAAATTATGAGTTGTTTGAATAAGAAAGATAATGATCATACACCTGAAAATAAATTACCGGTAAACTACCGGCGAACTTCACTAAAGTTGTATTTATATTGATCTGCATAGTTTATTTATGTAATGGTTTTGATCAAGCAAGAAGTGCTTTTATCTAAAATTAAGATGCTTGTAAATTTTTATCTTCGTGATTGTTATGTTTTATAATATTTCATTTGTGTATTGCATCTGCTAAAAAATTAATTCCTTTCAGATAGAAATTTTAAATGTATATACTGTATTTTATTTGAGCTTTGTGTAACATCCATTAGAAATGGTCTCATGAATTCCTTTCAAAGAGAAATTTAATAAATGATTTTCAAAGCATACATTGCTATTGGTTGCATCTTAGTAGGTTATCAGGCCAAGTCAGAATTAAAAAAGTTAATAATTAATTTTTTATGGGATTTCTCTAATTTGCAAGTAAGGGAACATAAAAGTTGGCTCTTTTTTTGTCAATTTCATGTAAATTTTATTAACAATTCTCTTACATATTGGTGCTGTTGTAATAAAGTAGGATAAGTGTACATCATTCCCAAAGTTAAAAAATGTGCTTGATTCCTGTAGCATAATACAATTGCTTTGTGGTAACAACTCACAATTCCTACTGTGTATTACAAATGATTAAATCATTTTTCATTTGTATATGGTTTCTGTATTGGTACTTACATATTAGTGTTACTGCAGCAAAATTTACTCTGTGTGATTCATGCTAGGATAACAAAAAGGTTCTTCCATGTTTTTGAAAAATAGGTACTTGTGTATTATCACAACCATATTGGCAACATTATATGAAATGAACCAGATGGCTGCCCAGTCAGTGTGTAAGACACATGTGAAATTGGTATTGCAAACTTGGCTAGTTATCTTGAATGTTAGCATTGTTGCGATAGTATACAAGTACCAAAAAATAGGGTACGTAAGTACCGACATAGGTCAGATCTTGATGGAAAGTGGCGCAATATTCATGTGGTGAAAATTTAGCTGTAGTCATGTTGATACACAAGCCCCTCTATATTTTTGGTACTTGGTATTATCGCAGTAATTGCCAATGTTCAAAGTAACTCACCAAGTTGGCAATCTTGTGCTTCATTTCATACAATGTCACCAACAAGTTGCAATAATACGTAAGTACCGTACTTTTATATTATATTTCCCTGTGTTATCATTGAATGGTTGAATCCTATTTTGGTGCACCCCTTGGCAGCAAAAGTTATTTGACACCAAAATGGCAACAAGTTTGCCAAAATGACAACCATTTTTTGTAATGATCCTTTGAAGTATATTATAGCACAAAATTCAAACACCTTCCATGTAATCACAACATATAATATCCATTTCAGTACTTACATATTAACATCACTGCAGCCAAATTTTTGCATGTAAATTGTCATTTTCCTTTTAAAATCTGTGACCTTTTCAAATAAAACACATTATTAAGAATCTTTTGTTGCTGTTATGATATCATGGTGTGCTTTGAATGGAGTATATTGGCTATGGTGATGTTAATATGTAAGTATGTTTGTTTTCATCTTTTCTCCCCATTTGGGTGGAATTTTCGTCAAAAACAAGAAAAAAAGTTCTGAATATTGTTCTGTGGTAATTCCATTTCATTCTTTTTTACCCTAAACTGTAATTATCATTGGAAGGCAGGTAGTATTATTTTTAAATTAACTGTACACATTCTTAGCAGTTTTTGATTTGGAAAGACTGTCATTACTTCTATCTGAGAAAAGAAAAACATAATTTGTTGTAAAATCTTTCGAAAATTTTCATCAAATCAAAAAGTGTCTATTAAAGCTATACTTGCTTTCTCTTTGGAACTTGAGAAAGTAGAACAAAATTTCATAGCTTGAATGCTGTAATTCTAGTAATTCCAGTTGTGGTCTTTAAATTCTTTGATATATAGTATTTATAATTATAATCATATGAACTCGTAGCTCCATAACTCATTTTCAAATAATATTTAAAAAGAAAGAATATTTCAATGACAAATTACACTTGAAAAAGATGTTTGTTTTTTTCCCTTTTCTTTATATAGTACATGAAATAGCTTTCATATCATTTTTTAATTGGATTTTGCTTTTAAATTTATCTTTATTATCCTGTTTCAATTTTTAGCAGTTAAATAATCATGGATGCAGATCTTTATGATGAATTTGGGAATTATATTGGACCCCAGCTTGATACAGATTCAGAAGATGAGGAAGAAAATTATGAAAGACAAGAACCAGAAGCTGTAGAATACAATGAAGTAAGAATCATATATTCATATAACTCCCATGTTTTTTATTATTTGTTTTAATAACTTTTATTCATAATTTCTGTGATTATTTATGGCAAAAGTTACCATTATGTAAATGTAATGCAGTGAAAGTAGTGTTAATATGCATAATGCAATTAATATAAATCTCATATTTTTTTACTCATTCATGAGAAATAGTTTTCTGCAAAATTAGTGAATATTTAAGGAATAAGAAACTGTCTCTTATTTGGTAGTTAAAAATTCAATTAGATGAGTAAATTTTTTTTTGTAAATGTTATCTATTCCAATTAAATTTTTAAATGGCTTTTGCATTTTTCCCCCTTTGAAGTATGGTAAATTATTTTGTTCATAGTTTTTATTTAATCTTAGGATGATGCTATGGAAGAAGGGCGAGATGAAGATGAAATTCCTCAAATGCAAATAGTTCTTCATGAAGATAAAAAATATTATCCTTCTGCAGAAGAGGTTTATGGACCAGATGTTGAAACAATTGTTCAAGAAGAGGATACTCAAGCGTTAACAGGTACAAAATGAAAAACCTTTGTATTTGTTGAAGAAGTTTTCTTTTAATGTTCATAAACAAAATTTATTGTATTTTCAATTTGTATGCATAATCTATAGTTGGAATTATAATTTTTATGGCATAAAATAGATATGAGATAAATGTTCCCACACTTTTTGTTAAAGCTGTGTATATTATAATTTTCTGTGAAAAACAGCCTTACTACCTTTAAAGCACCCATCATTATAATAAATAGATTTACCCAATTAGCAATTCTGTTATTGGAGATATTTTTGATACTTATACAGTGATGGCTGACAGTTTCTCCCTTGTTTTTGCCAGTAATGATTTTGGAAAAAAAGGATTCTGGGTTAAGTTGGGTGGCTGTAGTAGTGGAGCAGTAGTTATGGTCAGGAAGTTGCTGTCCTCATTGTCGAGTCATTGATTTGAATCCTTATAACATTCAGGATTTGCCATGTAGCGATGCTGATGCAAAATCTGTTAAGTTCAAAATCCTTACTTTGGCATGACATAGAAGTTTTAAGAATATGGTTCCAGCTAAAGTGTAATTTTCATTACCTAACCTATTTTTAAAACTATGAGATATATTACCAATAGCCTTTGTGCACGTTTAACAGTGCAACATCAATAAAATTCAAATCTTGATCAACATGGAGTTGTTCTTCCAAAGCATTGCATTCTTCCACCTGACACATTTGTTATCAGTCAAAGAACACAGCATATATACCCTTATTTCCAAATCTCTCTTTAAAATTCATAAAACTGAGTTACTTGACAATGTATGAGTAATCTCTGCTACAAATTGGTATTTATACGTGTGAGACATTTGTGTATATTCAATTGTCTATCATCAGTCTACAAGCGCAAGCAAGTGGGGCCGTGGGTAGCCTAGTGGTTAGAGCATCGGACTCCAGACTGGAAGGCCTGGATTTTATGCCTGATGCCACCAAATACCCTTCAAGTACACACGGAGTATGTGCTCGTTAAATCAGTGGGTCCATAGTCTTGTGGGCTTAGTCATGAGCGCAGGGACTGGAGAATATTTCCCTCCCCTTCAGTTTCCATGCAGAAATTGTGGAGGTGGAGATAGGTGGTGTCGCCATCTATCATCCCTTCGGGGAATTTCGCCGAGCTAAATCATACTGTCACCTGTATGGTGCTCAAGGCCAATGACAGGCATACCTCTAGCCCCATGCCACAATGAATTTTGTGGGCCTCGATCTGACTACGTCTGACAGGTGGCTTTAGAAACAATAACAACAACAAGCGCAAGTTAACACATTTTTTTCTGATTGGGTAATTAACAGACATTTAGAACATACTAAACTAAACTCAGTGGTGCAACAGCCCATAGTGAGCCAAGGCCTACCATGCCTATCTCAATCTTCATGATCCTGGGCACTGAGGTGTAGGAACAGGTGTTCCCATCAGGTGGTCAGTCTGTGGTGCCCCCTCTGTTGGGGACACCCTTTCTCCACTGTTAACGCGACCTATGTCTGAGGGAAGGAAGGAAGAACCACTAAAATCAGTTCATTGTGATCTTAGTTGATATATAATACATTAACAATACTGGTCTAACAGGATATTGGTCATGAGTGAGTAGACGCAACATGTATTACTGATAATTAGCGCACTTAACAACTGAATCTATATTTATATATTAATTCCTAACTTAATAGTATCCGCACTATCCTTATAGTTTAGATGAACTAGCATACCGCTATTTCCTGGGTAAACAGCTAAGGTCCTTAAGACGTCAATTCCACCTTTAATCTGGCTGGCTCAGGCAATGTTCTGTTGGTCTTGAACCCACTTTTGACTTATTCACACCGGCACTGTTAGGCCAACTCCAAGAATGAAGACTCCTCTTCTAGACTTCATCTCACTTCACTTAGCTTACTTCTAACATTACTTCTCCATTTAGCTACCTTCGTGAATGCTAACATTCCAATATATATATATATAATTCCTAATTTGCATACACATGTTCTCTACTTGAGTTGGTTGGAAATAATTGCCATTCTTGCCCCAAAGAATCCCAAGAGGACAATTAGTGGAAATCGCGATAAAGCCCTGTCACAAGTCTGACCTGATGTTTAGAACATGGTTTTCATTACTGTCATTTTTGAAATTCTAACTTTTTAAGCTGTTTTCAACATCACAATAGTTAATGAATTTTTTCCTTGAGCAAGAAGCAAAATTTTACAGTTGTGACTGACTCAGTTAGATCTTCCATCTTAAAAATGAAGAAAGTAGATAGCAGTCATAGCAAATAAATTAATTATGTTTCCAGACAATGCTATGGACATTATTGAACTCTTAAAGAGTTTCACAATGCCTACTTTGAAAAATACATGCTACACAAATTCCACTCAGGAGACAGTGCTATTCTGGAAACTTTTGGCACACCCTCCTATATCTTAATACATTTAAAGTAATTAATCTTCTGTTATTTGTTTAATGTGAATAACTATAGCACCAGAAACACAATTTAGATTTTTAATTAAGAGGAAGTTGAAACCAATTTCTTGCATAATTCTTAATACAGATTGAATCATATATTGTTTATGAATGTATCTCGTTAAATGTCAGGGAAACATTTATATTTATATCTTAACTTATATATATATAGCAGAAACCTCTCTCTCTTTCCAAGCATTTAACATGACTTTATTAAAAAGGCACTTCTTTAAAAATATACATCATATTTTTATTTTGTATTTTATCAACTGACTGAATAAATAAAATAATTTTTAAATTGATAAATGTCATTTTTCATAATGTTTACTGATATTTATTCCTTATTAATAAACATTTTTAGAACCTATCATTGCTCCTGTGAAGAAAAAGAAATTTTCTTATGTTGAACAAGAATTGCCAAATACAAAATACAATTTAGAGTAAGTATATTATTTTAATTTAAATTATATAGGTTTAATTTGTAGCTAGGTTCATTCATTTTATTTTCTATTGTCCTATTAGCTAGAATTAAATCTAAAAAATTGTAAATTTAGAAATATTTATTACTTTCAGATTTTTGGCTGATTTAATGGATAACACTGATCTTATTCGAAATGTTGCATTGATTGGACATCTTCATCATGGAAAGGTAATTAGTTTAATTATTAAAATTTACTGGCATTATTAACTGTATTTTTTAAAGGTTTCTTTTACCCTACTTTCCTTCCCCTTTTCTTACTACTTAATTTGTATTACATAAAGAATGTAATATAAGTGGAAAAATAAACAAAACCTGTAAAATACTAACCTTAACCATCACCTTATGTCCCCAAACTACTACACAACACTCCCAGAAACTTTTGGTCTTCATAGCCTGCTGTAGTCAACTCGATGCACTTAAACAAATTCTATTACTAAAAATAATACAAAAAATTGGCTTTAACATGCACCTGGGATTCCCAGTTTGTTACACTAATAAATATATCAAATCCAGAAACATAGGAAGGAAAGTGATATTGTACATAACTGATGTGAAAATTGTTACTTTGGCACCATTTACTAGCATTTAAAAAAAAATTTAAAAAATCATTCTCTTTTCATGTTGTGTATATGTGACACTAAACCAGCAATATTACTTGGACATAGTTGCATTCACATGACACAGGCTGATAAGAGGGGAATGGTTTTACTTTGTATACATCACATTGGTTGTGAATGGTTTAAAGGAAATTGTAGAAAAGTTTAAAACATCAATTCTGTCTTTCCTTTTCTGGGCTAATTACTTTCAAAGGGGTTTGGATGCAGAGCAAAAAATTTATCAGACATTGACTTATGAAGTTGATAAAAAAAAGAGAATTTATTATCTAATTAATAATTATTCCTTGTAAAGTGTTTAAAACATATAGTTTGTGTGTGATAATTTATTGTATGAAAATTTTGATTATTCAAAAGCTAAAATATGAAATAGCATAAAACATTCATTTTAAAATTTCTAAAGAGGTTTTAAAATATTTTCAAGTAGTTATTCATATCAGGATCTGATATACTTTGAATTACAAAAAATAAATGAATATACACAAGATTACCTATTTAAATGAATAATGCTCTTTTTAAAAACTGCACTCAGTATTGAATTGTGTAGGGAGAAAACAATTATGCAATTCATTCATATTTTTACTCTCCAGTTTAGCAAAACTGGCTAATATTAGAAATTTGTCATTTTGAGGAAATATTGATTTTTTAACATTTTCACAAATATTTAATATTTGCTCAAATTATTTAATATTTGATATTTATATTATAGTGCTGTACCAATCAGTGCAGGTATTTTGAAGAAATCAAATGTGTTAAGTAAAGTTACTACTTGTCTGAATAATAAAAGTCAATACTTGAAAGTTTACTAACAATACTAAATTCTTTGACCCTGTTTTATTCTTGTTTATACCACAATTACTTTGCATATTTTGTTGTATTCTCAGATATATGATGTAAATATTTTGAAGCCTCTTTAATTTTTAACATTTCAATATCTTTATTTAAAATAGTTGTTTTGTTTCCCATTTTAGACATCATTTGTGGACTGTTTAATTGAACAAACTCATCCTGATTTAAAAGCGCGAGAAGGATCAAATGTAAGTTCATTTCTCAAAGATGTTTTTTAAATATTTGATTTATTTAAATATGAATTATAATAATTAAGTCTGAATTGATTTTTCAACAAGTATTTTTTCCCTTTCAGTTGCGTTATACAGATACTTTGTATACTGAGCAAGAAGTTAGTAATTTATTAGTATTACCTATTAATTGATTAAACCAGATTGTTGCATCCTTTATTAATAAATAATTTTTCTTTTAGAGAGGAGTAAGTATTAAAGCAACACCTGTGACTTTTGTGTTACCAGATTTGAAAGGGAAATCTTTCCTTATGAATATTTTTGATACACCAGGTAAAAAAAATTCTGCAACTCATAAAAGTTTGTTTTATAATTTTTGTTCAATGATTTCTCTTCTTGAATTGAATTTTTTGAACTTAATTGTATTGACCAAGAGTGAAATTCAAATACATGCTAGTTTTTACAAAATGGATGGCTTTGTTAATAATATACAAATAACCTAAATGGTTTCTGAAAATCCTTGATGCTATACTCTACATTTTGGCTTATCAAAGGTTTAATTGGACAGTTCTTGCTGAAGGTACAATTTATGACAAGATTGTTTTCACCTAGCACTCTATAATTGTGCTGTAGTTATTACTGTATGCAGTTCATCCAAATTAATTTTCAGAAATTTCAATTTGCCATTTGTGAAATCAGGAAATATTTCTAGCTGCTCTGATAAGAATGTCATTCTTTTCAGACTGGTTGGTGTAATCATGTTGTACACATTTAAGGCATTGTGTAACTAAGGCATGCCATGTGCATAATATGCTAGTGCCATTCCAATTCACTAAATGTACATGTTCAGTGTTATGCTATCTGAAAAGAGAGTGTTCAAGTTTGCCTGTGTTTATAACATGAAGTTATTCTTTGTGATTCAGATTATATTATTTTGACTCTATGCAAGGAATGTAGCCTTTTGTTGAATGGGTTTTGGTACACAAGTTATTAATTATCATGTTAACACTTATTTTATATATTTGCTGCAAATAAAAAGAGTAGGTTTAAATGTCTAATTTGGTTGAATGAGAACCGTTTGTCAATCCATAGGTTTGTTTTTTAACTCTGCACATTTAAGTGTAAGAAAGTGTCCCATTACATAATATACAATTTCATATTACTTATATGAGTGCATCACTTGGTGTACGTAGGAATGATATACACTGATGATCAAAGATCATGTTACTGGAAATATGTTTCTTTCCTTCAACATTAACGAAGTAATAAGCATATTAATGTCTAATTTTTTTTTTCTTCAAAATATATATTAACTTTTTTTATTTCTAATATTTTTATTAGTATGCTTTTTAAATAATACATGGTTTTATAAAAATTTTGGGAAAATTATTAATTGTATTTATAATTTTATGTTTCATGCATTTGCCCTCTTATATTCATGCAACTATTTGCAGTCTTCCATAATACTATAATATCACTATTAAAATATTTTTAAAGTTTTATTATGTATGTAAATTTTTCGGAAAGAAAATATTGATTCCGTATTTTGAAGAGGAAATCTGAACAAAACTAGATAGATTTATTTTAACTTTTTAAAACTGTTTGAAATTCTTTTATTTACTTAATTATAAAAATTGCTAATGGAATATATATATATATATTACAAATCGTTTGTATCAAAGTTAAAAGATAACGTTGTTTTACTTTATAGGGCATGTAAATTTTTCGGATGAAGTTACAGCAGCAATAAGACTTTGCGATGGTGTCATTCTTTTTATTGATGCTGCTGAAGGAGTAAGTATATGTTAATGAAAAGTATAATATTTACAAATATTTATTATAATGATACACATATATAAATTCAATTATGTTAAGGAGCAATGCTTAGATAATGTTCTCTTTAGGTAATGCTTAATACAGAGAGGTTACTAAAGCATGCTGTTCAAGAAAAACTTGCTATCTGCATTTGCATCAATAAAATTGACAGATTGATGTTGGAATTAAAATTGCCACCGCAGGATGCTTATTACAAACTTCGTCATATCATTGAAGAAATAAATGGGCTATTGAAGTAAGTTTTATATATTAAAAATGTATCATTCATCTTCCACAGACAAATGTTAGGTTCATTCTTGATCTATAGAGAGGAAGGTACAAAAGCTAAAATATTTTTTCCATAAGAGTGGTATAGATTTTGATAAATAAATAGATTTGAAAACATAAATTTGTTATGATATATGAAATTTTATTTAAGAAATAAATCTCTGATTATACACTATAAAATGTTTGGTAATTTTATGATTAATGTTTAGTACATTGATAAAAGATAGCTTATTATTAATTTGAAGTTTAAGAAGGGTAGAGTCTTAAGAATGCGTCTGGAATAAACCATATTGAGAGATTTGCAATTCATAAAAGATAACACAGAACTATGCTATAGATTGTTAATTTTTCAAAGGCTTTACAGCAAAAATATTAAAATGAAATATAGCTTTGTAAAAATTGAAAGGTTTAATTTTTCTTTAAAAGGTTTGGTTCTGAAATTTTCAAATTAAATTCAAAATCATTTGGGCAAAATTATGTTTTATATTATGTGAGTCATCTACAGACATCAAGTTGATTTCAAAGCAAAATTATTTAATCATTTAATAAAACACACACACAAATAAATATGCAGTGGTGCCCAAAATTGTAGACACTTTTTAAAATTGTCATGTTTTTTTATTTTTTTTTATGCTTATTGAACATGTTACGTTTCACAAAATGTTAAGTATTATACATCATTTTAAAGAGAATTTAATGCTGAATTCAATACAAAAAAGGAAATTCAAATATTCACAACGCAAAAAAAGTTATAGTGCAATAACTGTTGATATACATTGGGTACTGATGATAGCGGTGAGTTCTCAGAGCTTAGTAAGGTTGCTTTTATTCTTTTTTGCAGCTTCACATCGATGTTTCATTGTTGAAAATAGTTTTAAGCTTTTTCGTTATTACTTGATACCAGGAAACAATTATATCTTCAATTAGTTCCTTTTTATTTCATGGGTACCTCATTCAGGCAAGAGTTTTCAATAGGATCGAGGTCAGGACTTTTTCCTAGCCAGGGCAACAACTCAATGATCTTAGAACGATAGGAGTCTTTCAATTACTTTACTGTGTGGTAAGGAGCAGAATCATGCTGAAAAATAAATGAAACATCGTTGATAAATAGATCCTGATGGAAGACTGAAGTTTGGGGTTTAGAATGGTGTCAATGTATTTTATGACATTTAGTGTCCCATCGATGAAATGAAGGCAACCGATACCATCTGCTGATATGCATGACTAAATGATGAAACTATGTGGGTACTTCACAGTTGCCTAGATGCAGTCAGGATGTCGCAATTCTGCTATTCTACATCTTACATATTTTAGGCTATCACTACTGAATGATGATAATTTAGTTTCGTCCCTCTATGTAACTTGTGGCCAATAATCATTTATCCAGTTAATGTGTTACATTGCCCACTGTAGTCCCTTTTCACGCTGCTGTAAATTGAGATACAGCTTTTTTTTTTCTGTGGAATTCTACCTTTTAGTCTTACATCTGCTAATCTACTCCTGATTGTTTTTGAATTGACAGAAACAGCATCATTCAAATTCCTTCTGAAGGCCGTTGATGACATTCTTCTATATTGAAACATAATATTTTTGTTCTTCTGTGCACCTTTTTTAGGTTTTTTCCTGCTTTGTTTTGCATTAAATATGGCTCCTGACATCTTATTTTAATTTTAACAAATGCAAACTGTTAGTTTCTAAAATTCGATTATGATTAAATCCCAATTGTGCAGGTAAGCTAGTTAAATATTTAAATGCGGGTCCTGAAGGAATGGACCATCAATAATCAAAAAGTTATTAAGGATGATTTGAAAGGGAGTTATTGCACACACACACAAAATATGCTAAAATTTTATTTGTAAATCCTGAATATTGATATAATTCCACCTTAATATTCACAATATTGTTTACATTATTTGTCTAATTTGTTTTATGTTGAGATATTAAATTTAAATAAGTTAAATTTTTATTCAAATCATCTTTAATTTTAGAGGTAAAAAGTAATTAAGAGGTAAATTAATAATATATATATTTACTTATTTTCAAAAAACATGCATTATAATTTGGTAATGTTATAGTGTAAAAATATACTGCTAATTACTGTTATCTTTCTGTATAAATCATTATACATGGAAAAAAGAATTGTTTTCCATTTTCTCAATGACAATGAAGCAAATGATAATGTCAATTCAATGTGCTAATCAGTACCTAACACAATAACAAAAACAATGCTCATACGGATAAAAAATTTAATGTTTTCGTAAATAAGAGCTTCCTTGTTTATATTCTTTAAAACTTGTTTGATAAAACAAACATTTTGAGAGTTCTAGTTTAATTCTGTAGAAAAAGACTAGATTTTAGCGGAAGAAATTCTGTAAAATTAAAATTTTAACTCTTTTTATTACATTGAAGGAGTTTTGTATAAAATACTTAATAAAAGAGCAATTCTAAGAGCTTAAAGATTGAAATTTAACTGATGATGAATCCCTTAAATTTGAAGATATCATTAACATTTTAATTCTCATTGGAGTAATTCTCTGTGATTATTATTATAAATGCTAGTTATATTTTTATTTTTCAGTACATATGCAGATGGTAAGGATCCCATTTCTGTATCACCTCTTCTCGGCAATGTTTGTTTTGCAAGTTCACAATATAGTTTGTGTTTTACTCTGAGATCTTTTGCCCACATGTATGCACAGACTTATGGAGGAATTCACGTTGATGATTTTGCCAAGCGCTTATGGGGTGATATATATTTCAATAGCAAAACGTAAGCATTTTTTTAATCTCTGTGTTAATTTTTTTAAAATGATTTATGTTATTTTATCACTAAGATGTTTAGTCAAGTAAAGTTAATAAAATATATATGTGTGTGGATTTCTATTTATTTTAAACTTATTGTCCATTTATATATCTTAGATAAAGTATTTGATCATTTCATTAATTCTGTAACTGTAGGATGTTAAATGTAATAAGGTGCACTTCTTTGTGTTCTCTTAAAGTAAAAATGTTCTAATTCATTAATAATGTGTAAGTATCATTTTAAAAATTTCATTTTGCAAGAAGTTTTTCTTATTATAGAATTACAAAATCCTTATTTATAAATGAGCTAGTATTTGCCTAACATATTTCTTGCATATTTATCTATAACAGTCTTAGACCTCCATGAATAATTTTTGTTTCTTCCAGGCGAAAATTTACTAAAAAGGCTCCTCATAGTTCAGTTCAAAGAAGCTTTGTAGAATTTATTTTGGAACCTTTATATAAATTATTTGCACAGGTATAACAAATTATTTAAAGTATAATTAAAGTCTAATATGCTCATTTTGTATTTTAATTGAGCAAAAAGAAATTCTTTTTGTCAAGATTACTCATTTTCTTTGTAGGTTTAACATTTAATATAAATGATGTACCAAATTATTTCAGTGTTTAATTCATTTTTTATGCAACAATATTTCAAATTTCACTCATATTTATTACTTGTACAAATTGCATGAACAAACATGTGTAAAATTGATTGTTCTTGAACTTTTAAGTAAATACAATTTTGTTATAAAAAATATAGTGATTATATGTATATATTTTACTAGTTCTTTGTATTAGTTTAATTTGTTGAGATTAGTGATCTTTAAATTGATTTAAAAATAATTATAAGTAAAAGTAGCTTGATTTAACTTGTTTCATAAAAAATGTCTAATCAGAATTTCATCTATTTTTTTTTTCAGGATATTTACATTGCAAAATAATTTTATACTGATTTTTTTCTGTAGATGTAATTGGTGAATTTCTGTATTGTTAATTAAAATCGAAAAATGATTACAGATTAAAAAGTTTAAAATGTGTTTTCAAGTAATATCAGAAATTTTCTCTATAGGTTGTTGGTGATGTTGATGCTGCTTTGCCTCAATTGTTGGATGAATTAACAATAAAATTGACAAAAACTGAAATGAAGTTAAATGTGCGTCCTTTGTTAAGATTGATCTGCTCGAAGTTTGTTGGAGATTTTAATGGTAAGTAATATTTCTTGGTATTAAATTTATTCTACAGTCAGAGAGTAATTAGATACTTTTAAAAATGTTATATAGACTTAAATATTTTACAAAGTTGAATATTTATTATTCTTGTGTTTTTTTAAAATTATCTATTGCAGGTTTTGTTGATATGTGTGTCCATCATGTTCCTGCTCCTTCTGCAAATGCAAAACTTAAAATTGAACATATTTATACTGGTCCTTCTGGTTCTGATTTGGCAGAAATTATGGCTGATTGTGATCCAGATGTATGTCTTTTTGTTATGTTGCTATTTATATATAATTGTGATGTTTTAAATAACCTATATTAATATATGCTCAAAATTAGAATCTTCCTTATTTATAATATATCATTCATAAAACCGAATACTCTATTTCAAAACGTGTTGCATTTGATATTTTTCTAAAGCATTAAAAACATTATGTTGGTAGTTTTATTAGTAATTCTTTAGACCTGGAATTCTTGATAGCTCTTTCTTGGTAATTCCAAATAATAGAATTGTCATTACTGGCTTTCACATGTCTTATTTGCCGGGTTCCAATGTTTCCTTAGCTGTAATAAACTATGAATCTCTTCACTTATACATGTGACTGTATTTCTTTCCCCTGTTCTCTTTCCTTTATATAAAAATCTGATATTTGAATAATTCCCTCTCTTGTACTTTTACTTGTGAGAGTGAAGTGCATACTCAAATAACTCCTGATGTTCATCATAAATAAATGAAGTGATCAATGTATCAAGAATATTTTTTTTTTCTACCACAACTACAATACTACAAATGAATCCCATCTTCACTTCAATATCTTAGTTTTAATGCTTTGATTGAAATTTGAATACTTGCTTGGCAAAATATATTTCATATCTATGATATGTAAGCCATCTGTTGACATAATTTAGGGGAAAAGATTAATGCTCTTTTAAAATGGTAACTAATAATATCTATGTAATATTGTGGTAATTATTTTAAATCATCCATAAATGTAAGGAGAATTGGAATTATATTTAGTATTGGTAGATAACAGCTTTATGTAAAACATTGTATCATGTCTCAATTTTAATGCTCTAAAAATATAAGCAATAATATTTATTTGTTATATTAATAATTGTTGTGGCATTTTAATTTTCCCTAGCATTTTACTTTTACTTAATCTTATGTAATGTAGATAATTTTAAATGAATTACATATCTTAATTTTTCTTTGTAAATAGGAATTAAATGTCATAAATATAAATTGAAACTGTAAAAGTAATTTTTGGAGTTAAAATATTTTTTGGATATAATTCCATTGGTTTTTAATGTTTTGACAATTTTAAACCAGTTCAGAGAAACTGCATGATACATAATTGGTTGATATTCTGAACATACCAAACACTATTACAAAACTGTCATCAAATTTTACTTGTAGTTGCATTTGTCATGTGGACATAACATCCTTTGGATTGAGTCCATTATTTGTAGAATTTTCACACATTTGTCCAAGGTACTTTTTTAAAAACATCACTGAAGATATAAAAATTTGTAGTAAAGGACCATTTTTATTTTATTTAATCAGGACTGTCTAAATCTTCCCCCTTTTCCAAAAATTCATTAATTATGTGTTCCTGTAAAAATATGCATTCTACAATTTGAAAACCACTGGTGTATATCTTAATATTTTGTATATATTAAGATATGCCTGTTTTTTTAATTTTAGGGTCCTTTGATGGTTCATACTACCAAGCAATATTCTACACAAGATGCTACCAGTTTCCATGTGTTTGGCAGGGTAATGAGTGGAACATTGCAAGCCAATCAAGATGTCAGGATTTTAGGTGAAACTTACACTACGACAGACGAAGAAGATTCTCGAATCATGACTGTTGGACGTTTATGGATATCTGAAGCTAGGTATAATTTAGTTTGCACTCTTTATTGAATCTTAGAAAGCAGACTCCAGACCAAATAAGAGTTGTTATTTTAGGCAACATATCAACACTAATGATAGCTGAGAAGGGAAAAGAAAAAAATAAAATTAATACATAGCTAAAGTGTTTAATTTTAGCTTTTTTCAATCATGTTATATTATAAAAGTAAAAGATTTGATGAAATAAAATAGATACTTGATATTGTTTTCAAGTTACTAATGTTTTGATAATTGGTTGAAAAAAATGTTTACAATTTTCTGTGCTCAAGGTGATCTGATATTTTTATGATCTAATTTCAATTTATTTATTACAAGTTTCATCCTAGAAGTGTTCTTCAATGCAGTTGTTCTGTTTATTGATGACAAATAAAGCATTGTTCTCTTGAAATATTTGTTGACAATTTGGTTATAATGTGATTACTATATCACATTAAAATTTCTGTTTACATGAACATATTGTTGAAAATTCAGTCTGTATTTTCATTGATTATCCTGAAGAATGGATATTTATATTTTATAGCAAGTTGAAAATAAGATCTTGATCGAGATAGCTGAAATTGAGCCAGCTGATTTTAATTTATTTACTGAACAGTACCACCAGTCAGTTAAAAACAGCCCTTGCAATGTTGGAGACCTTTAGCGAATAAAGCTCTTGATAGTCGTTGGGCTTTAGGTCTATGTTATTGAGTTTAGTCAATATAAAAAGACAATGAAAAATATATTTTGGAGAAAGTTGAATGTCAAGACAGTGAGGATATGTATTATAACTTCATTGGCCATCGGGGAATATTTTCATCCCCTTAAAGTGTCTTCTTGTACATAGTTTGGCTATATTAGTTGGAATTAAGTTTTGGAATGAAGTATTTCTTAACTGGATGGAAGGTAAGTTTACATCTGGGACCTATTGCATCAGCATTGGTAAGGTTAAAACTATTGAATTTTAAAAGGGGAATTTTGGGTCTCCTTGGCAAATTTGGTCTTCTCATTTTATTTCCATGGTTTACATGTATTCATTAAACTAGTTTTATCTGAACTGTTTCACAAATTTCAAGCAATAATTCTTCATTCCTGACCCATTGTATTGTGGAAACAGTAACTAGTGTTTGCTGTAAAAATTTTGGAGGTTTTTATCTCAATTTTGAAAAATTTATCACATGAAGTGTTTTTTTGTGTAAAATATTTTTTTGTAAGGGAATGAAGCTAGTAAATAAGTGATACTGTAAAAAAATAAGCTAAATGACATGAGAGATTTGATTTATATTTACTATTATGTTCATGTAACTTGGTTTTTGTTTATTCTGAAGTTTTATATTTTGCTTTTTATTTTTCAGGTATAAAATAGAAGTGAATAGAGTTCCAGCTGGAAATTGGGTTCTTATCGAAGGAATCGACCAACCTATTGTAAAAACTGCTACTATTGTAGATGTAAATGAAACATCAGAACTGTATATTTTTAGACCTCTAAAATTCAATACAAATTCTGTGATCAAAATTGCTGTTGAGCCTGTAAATCCTTCTGAATTACCTAAAATGTTAGGTGGATTGCGAAAAGTGAACAAATCATATCCTCTTTTATCAACCAAGGTAATAACAAACGTTTCCAATTAATATTCTAATATTTTTCTTATACTCAGAAGTGTATGTAATCTTATAACAATTATAAATGGATTTATGGATGGAATAATGAATACATACTCACTGCCCAAATTTAAGCACAAAGAGGAAAATTCCAAATGTCATTCTAAATTTAGAATTAATCTAGAATTCACTCCAACGGTAGATGGAAGTATGCAAATATGTTATGTGATAGCCAATCATAGTTTCTTGTCGAGAAATATGCAAAAAGGGCAATTGTATGAAAAGCCAATATTGTGAAGGGTTACAATAGTTGCATACAAGTTCTAATAAAAAGTTAAAGAACTTTCCTACAGTTAGACATAGCTTCCAGAAAACAATTGTAAGGATGTGAGTACTAACATGGTGTAGGATGCCTTGAAGCAGAACAGTTGATCTTTTTTTTTGTATTATTGCACATAATTCTGTCAGTTCACAATAAAAACAATTCCAAATAAGCAAAACAGTTGTCTGCAGACTTGTAGCCAGTCTGCCAAGGTTTATAATTCCTGCAGAAGATGAATATATTGCTGCTGTAGCTAAGCAAAATCACTTCCACACATGTGACATTTATGGGTTGCAGTTTCCATTGGTAAAATATCTGCATTAGTGAGTGCTGAAAGCTAAGCATGAATGGAATGTATGTCCAAGTACCTGGATTTGTGTTCCTCTTTCCATCCACTCCAAAAGGTCATAATTAAAGTGATGTCTTCAACATGTGAATTGGAATTGTGTACAGTTGGGCCAATATTATATTTGCGAATTGGTCGAGATCTGCTTGGAGCCAGATGAAGCTTGTAAAGGTCTGGAGAGAACATGCAATCAGGCCCAGGCACCACACATTCCAATGTGGAAGTATCAAAATCTGAGCCAGGATTTCATTGAGATATGGCGGAAATCTGCACATCTGTAGACATGTTTCTGTGATAACTGTCCAGTATGGATGAAATCCTAGAAACTCACTGCAAGATTGTATGCTGCAGCAGATGGTCTTGCTATCACTTCATGATAATACCCATTATTTTATTCTGAGGTGGTTGATAACTGCATGAAAAGCATTGATTGAACACTCTTAATTTAGTATAACTATCATATGATCACAGAACCTATAAATGGTGGATTACTTATTGATTTTTAATAAGTGAATTTATATAAGAATCATTATTTCTTTTCATTGTTCTGTTTCTTGCATGAACATATTGACTACTTTGCTATCACATTTTGTACTTGTCAATTTTTTTGCATTTTACTGCTTTATACTTGGCTTTTGGCAGTGTGTGTAGTAAGGATATTTTCATTCTTTGCTCCATTTAAAAACTTCTGTTATTCTTATCCTTTTTTTTTAAAAAAAAAATCTGGTATTACTTTGTGCAGTAAACATAAATGAATTATAACTTTCTTAAAAGGAATGTATTTACTAAAACTTTAATTTTTTATAATATTGCTGCAGAAATAACATGTAACTTGTTTTTATTTAAAATTATTTCTAATTTTTATTTGTCATTTGTTTTCAGATTGAAGAGTCCGGTGAACACATTATTTTAGGTACTGGTGAGCTATACTTAGATTGTGTGATGCATGATTTAAGAAAAATGTATTCAGAAATAGGTATGTATTGCAGTGAATATAACTTAATATGTATAATGTCACAATTGATACTTTCTTATTTTCTGCATTAATTTTTTAGATATTAAAGTAGCAGATCCAGTTGTATGCTTTTGTGAAACAGTAGTTGAAACTTCCTCACTAAAATGTTTTGCTGAAACTCCTAATAAAAAGTATGTATTTTTTGTTCTTAATATACAATAATACATTTTTCTAAGACTGAAAGTTTTTATCGATCTAATTTAAAAGAAATAAACTAGCATACATAACCTTCTTGACTTAAGAATAATTGTTTTGTAAAAAAAAACATGTTTGAATATTATATGTATTTACTCTGTGTTAGAAACAAATTAACCATGATTGCTGAACCTCTGGAAAAAGGATTAGCTGAGGACATTGAAAATGAAGTTGTGCAAATTAACTGGAATCGCAAAAGACTTGGAGAATTCTTTCAGACCAAATATGATTGGGATTTACTTGCAGCTCGTTCCATTTGGGCTTTTGGACCAGATACCACAGGACCTAATATTTTAGTTGATGATACTTTACCTTCTGAGGTTAGTCATATTATTTATGTATGATAAATGCATTACTTTTCCAATCTTATTTTCATGCACTGGTTTTGGAATTTTAGGTAGACAAAAGCTTATTAAGCATGGTAAAAGATAGCATTGTTCAAGGTTTCCAATGGGCAACTAGAGAAGGTCCTTTATGTGAGGAGCGTAAGTAATGTATATTGTTCATGCTTGTTTTTACTAAAAATAAGTACTCGATTGTTTTTCAAAAATTAATTTCAAACTAACTGTTGTAATATCTTTTAGCAATTCGTAATGTCAAATTTAAAATCCTTGATGCTGTAATTGCTGGTGAGCCTATTCATAGAGGTGGAGGACAGATTATTCCCACTGCTAGACGAGTTGCTTATTCCGCTTTCCTCATGGCTACTCCTCGTTTGATGGAACCATATAATTTTGTTGAAGTTCAAGCACCTGCCGATTGTGTGTCTGCAGTTTATACTGTATTAGCTCGTCGTCGGTATGTTTGGATTATTCCACTTGCATTTAATTATAGTCCTGATAAACATTAAAGACCACTGCGAATTTTTTTTTACATTTATACATATTATATAATGCTGTTAGCCCCTGTTAAAATGCATGTAAATAAGCTTTACCTGAAGTAAATTTAATATATTAGTATCTATGTAATTACAGAGGTCATGTTACTCAAGATGCACCTGTTCCTGGATCCCCACTGTATACAATTAAAGCCTTTATTCCTGCAATTGATTCATTTGGATTTGAAACTGATTTGAGAACTCACACCCAAGGACAAGCATTCTGTCTGTCTGTATTTCACCACTGGCAGGTAATATACTTTAACCAAATTTTAATGTGTATTTATGTTCATTCTCACATGCATTTATTTTTATTCAATATACTTTTTTTACAAGATTGTACCAGGAGATCCCTTGGATAAGAGTATAGTCATAAGGCCTCTGGAGCCACAACCAGCACCACATTTAGCCAGAGAATTTATGATCAAAACCAGAAGAAGAAAGGTAAGTTCTATCACAAGTTTTTAACTCATTTTAAAATTCCAATGTTTTGCATGACAAGATGTATATAAATGTTTTTCTCCCTTAGGGCTTAAGTGAAGACGTTAGTATAAACAAGTTTTTCGACGATCCTATGTTGTTGGAATTGGCTCGACAAGATGTTATGTTAAATTATCCTTTGTAAAAAATCTTTAAGAATGAAACAGAACCATCATGTAAATAAATCACTTAACTTCATATATAAAGATTTTAATACATAAGCACTTTAGAGTAATGTATATATTTATCTTGAAATCAACTGATGCATATAAAAAACTTTATAAACAAGTACTGATTTACAAAATGGTAGATGATGCAACTCCATTTCTGAAGAGAACTTTTAAGTGGAAGGGTATATTGCAATTGGTCCTCTCCCATTTTTGAAATTAAGAGGCAACTACTTGGAGCTCAACCAGTGAGTCATCTATATAAATAAACAAATTTTAGAAGAATCAGAAAATAAAAATTGAATAGTTTTATAAATAATAAAGAGATGGCTTAATGAAAGGGGGGGAAATGCTATTATGCAGGGTTTGTTTTAAATAAGCCAAATTTATATGAAGATTAATAAATAATACATCATATCAAATTGTCAAATAGATTTATTGAAATTAATTAAAACATTTAACATTTATTTACACAAAATGAAAAGTTTTTCATGCAATGATTATTGAAGAAATGCAAAAGGCAAGATTAAATAAGCACCATTTTAATCTTGATTAGATGCAAGTTGAAGGCACTTCATGCAGCAGCATCTATCTCTGAAGTAGAAATAAAGAATTAGTCTAAAACTGTAACATGCAAATAAATATTAAAAATACTTTTTCATGTACAAATGATAACAGTATCAAAATATTTAATTAGAATACATTTATTCTACATCTGTTAAAGTGACAAATAACCAACTATTAATTAGCAATGAAGTTTGGTCAGTTTGATTCATTAGATGGTCTTATTTTATTAAGTCTCCATCAACTTGAATCAAACTCACTGCTTTCAGATAGTTTAACAATGTCTTTTCTTAGAACATTATTTCTTTTGACAAGGTTCACAAATATTCGAATAAATTATTACCATTTCATTTGTAATTCTTTAGCCATAACTTTTCTCATTGTCCCATTTCGCCCACCATAACTGATTGTAACATGAATCTCTCATGTTACTCAAAAATTTTCCACTGTACAAGTATAAAAAATAATCAGATATCTTTCATTTTGTACTGGAACAATGAGTTTCTAACACTATTAATTTTATCAGAAGGTTTTTCGATTTGAGCATGTCCAAAATCATCTTCCATTGTCCTTAAATTTCAAAAAACAAGCAACTGACATCATCAAGCTGTTTGCACAGAAAATTATCATTAAACATGTGTACTAAAACTCTATAACCAAATGAGTTGAAAATTTTTACATTGGCAATTATTAATATGAACCAATAAATTTTATAAATCACATTGACTGCAACATGTATGTTGTATATCTTCATAAAATCATACTTGCTATTTTTGGTATACCTCTAAACTTATTGAATAATTTGGAAATTAAATACAGTAATACCCCAAATTTATGCGATAGGTTGGACTGAGTGATAACCGCATAAGTTGAATTCACATAAGTAGAGTATAATATTGCATATAAATTATTTTTAGTTCGGGCCAGAGATGAAAAAAATGATTAATTCTTAGATAACATGTACAAAATTACGAACTTAAATTATTTTAATGTAGAAGGTTTCATAAAATCTAGCAAAGTAATCTGCTGGCTCAAAGATTTTTTTTTCACAAAATTTCCTTATACCATGCTAATAATTCTTTGTTGAAAAAATACGCTCCTAGTTGCTTGAAGAGCATTTTTTCTAAAGTTTACCCTTCTTCGATTGAACTGGGTCTCAATGTCTTGCTCTTACTCATGCATTGCTGATTGTGGGAATCCAGCAGTTCTTGATCATCACTATCCACTTCTGAATTTATTTGCCAGGCAAGATCGATGACTTCAATAAAATAACAAATTTCATCAGGTGCTGCCAATGATGATTTGAAAATCACATAAGTCAGGGTATTACTGTACAAATATTCAAAATAAAACTTTATGATCAGTTTTAACATATTTAGTTTTCTCTCATAAATATTTCTCTTCACTCTAGAGCACAATGAACGAAAAATTTAACTCCATGGATAAATAATTCTTATGTAAAATCAGAAAACTTGTTTCAAATTATATAAGTGTTTCTTCTATATTTACCATAGGATGCCTAGCTTCTTCTCTCCTAATAACCTGTTGAGTTTGAGTATCACTAAACCTGAGAACAGCAGCTATTACTTTTGCTAAAGTCTGGAATGGAAAATAGATTTATTAGTTAACATAAGATTTTTAAAAAATACATATTTTTCATCAGTCACATATAATATACCATATACTTCCCCACATATAAGCCAAGAATTCTTTAAAGTAAGGGATCGGCTTGTATACGGATCTGCTAATCTAGGGGAGAAACCTAATTCAGAAAAAATTCCAAAAGCCATGTGTATGCAGTTAAATTTTTTTGCATGGAACTTCTATTATAAAATGAAGGTGGGAGGGGGGGAGTCACATAAATACTTCAGAGTTTTTGTATAGTTCTCAAAATATACATTCACTCCTTGCAATGTCTGAATGTATATGCTCATGTGGCAATTTTTTTCTCCGGGGCATGAAACATGGACTAATGATTCCTTGCTATATACAAATTTTCCTTGCCCTTGTTCCTTTTCCAAACAAAAAAAATGAGGCAGAAGGTTACAGAAAAAAATGTGTTAGCTTTATTTCTGGTAATCTTATCTAAAGCAGTCAAACGTTGGTGTCTTACTTTACTGGAAAATAATATTGCTTCTGTTTTGGCAACATATTTGGAAATTACAAGAAATTTTTTTTAGGTACAGGTTTTAAATTTTTGAAGAAAAAAATTCATTCTTGGCTTATACATGGAGATATATGGTAAACAATATGCTCAACTCACATAGCCGACATAATAAAAAGTTGGAAATTTTAAACTTAAGTGAATATACTCTAATTTAAAAGTAAAAAAAACTCAGCAATTTCTTTATTTCAGATTAAATAAAATACATGTGTTATTGGTATCATTCTGTTATGCAAATTGGATATCATGTATTTTTAAAATAAAATTAAACAACAAATACTTACAACTGGTTCCTTTCCCATCATATATTCATAAATGATATTTTTCAAATACTGAAAAGAAATTAAAAATCATTGAAAAATTGAATTTTTTATTTTTCTTTCTGAACATTAGAATGAAAATTTTTTAAATACCTCAAACTCTGTTGGTTCTGGAATTGATTGTGAAGGATCTTTTCTGTTGCTATTTACCATTGATTCAGGAGGACTAAGGCGTAACAATACCTTAAGTTCTTTAATTTCAGAGCTGAAAAGAGAATAATATTAAGGAGATTCCAAGTTAATCACCAAAGTATTTACATAAAACTAAGGAAAATAGAAAATTTTAAATACATCTTCACAAAAAAAAATTCAGAAATAGAATTTTTTTAATGACCTTCCTATATTATGAAAACAAGTGCAAATATCCCACAATTCATAATTACCTACTCAGGAGAACTGAGCTCACTTCAAAGGGTTTCGAGCTGTAAAGAGCAACCCTTTCGAGAAGATAATTTCTATCTTTTATATTTCATGATATACAAAATACATGAACATCCTGAATGAGGAATCTTCCCAAAATTCTTGAGAATAGGGGGGAAAATATAAAATAAAGTAAGGGAAAAGTACTTTACAAAAGTGGCCTCATTGGGTGCCAAAATAAGATTGATAGTAAAGATAACAATGTAAATAAATAAGGAAACATGCTCATTAATGAGGCAGGAAAGTTCTTGGTAAAGAAATAAAGTACAAAGTGATACCACTCCTAAAAAGAAATACAAAAAAAAAAGAAGCAACATCAAAGAGAGTGAAGAAATACACCATTTTCCCCCTTATTGGTATTCATACCTTTGAAGAAAATGCAAATTAGTTTTTGGATGTTTTTAAAAAAATTTTTATCTTTATGTTACAGTAATGATCCCAATGCAAAATATTAAAAATATAGTGTACCTGAAAGTCAGTGGAAAATATTGACAAATTCAAAATGTAGAGTTTGAATTATTAAATATATATTAGTCAATCCAAATAGTACACAATTTAAGAAAAATATTTTAGTTGCAACTTTTGTTAACAGTTTTAAATATCCTCCTTCCCATATAACAGTGTTGTTTTTATTGGGTTTGAAGTGCATATTTTGTATCATGAATTAGAATTTAAATAATTGACGTAACAATATTTTAGACACTGAAGTCCATTACATTTGTCTGTAAAATTAACTCAATGTATGGTCAAGGCTCTAAAAACTAAATAATTTATACACAATTCTATTAAATTTAATGCATTAAAAATCATCGCCAAATGTAATGTAATAAAATACTAAAAATTGTGTTAATTGTTTCTTTTTACTCAGCAAAATTCCTTCAGAATTCAACTTACTTGCACTTAGTTACTTCATTTTGCAATGATTCTATTTGTTGAACATGATCTTTACATGATTCATTGCAAATAGGACTAGAATTGTCTACACTCTAAAAAATAAGAAAATTATATTAATCAAAATATTTTAAAAGTGCATAAATGAAAAAAAGTTTTAATTTTTCAAGACTTTTTTTAATTTAAAAATAACAGTTACTATTTCTTCACATAAGTTCAATTACAGGTGTGAATTTAATTTTAAAATTTGAATTTATACTATAGTTGATAATCATTTGTACTAATTCTACACACCATATTATTTGCAACATCATTCACAATTTTTTTGTTTTACCTATTTAAAAAAAGCAATTACCTCCTCAGGCACTGCCCAAGTGTCATCCCAATCAGAACTTTCTGTAGAGATAAGAGCAACATCATTGTTATTTGAATTTTCTGATAGCTTTTTTATAGTTGATTGAAGTTCCTTTAATTTCTTTTCTTTCTCCTACAGAAGTATACACAGATAAATTTTAAAACTTGATATTAACTGCTCAAAATTAAATACTTTTTTAAAATATGAATATAAAATATTAACCCCCTTATATATTTTACTGATTATAAATTACATTGATCTAGAATTTAAAGAAATTTTTAGTATTACTTACATAAATATTAATATAATTAAAAGTAAAGAGTCCTTTTAATATTAGGAAATTATTATACTGTCAACCAAATAATCTGCTTATAAAAAAAATAGGAGCAATTTAAAATTTTCTAATATGAAAATAAAATTTTTAGAAAATATCCACATATGAAATTAAACAAATATTATGGATTTAAAAATGTATTTACTTGTAGAACTTCTTCATAGTTATCTCTCATTTCATCTAAGGCACATTCTTTTTCAAATAAGTTTTGGCGCAACTCTGCTATTTCTTTCCGGTGTTCTTTTACCAGTCTCTCTTCTAAATCTTGATTCTTTTCTGAATACATGGAAAATTTATGTTAAATGAAATTTCAGTACAATGAAAGAGTATATTTATTTTGAATCAATCTTAAAGCAATACCCCCCTTCGTCAACTTACTTTTACATTCAAATAATAAAATTGCAAGCATCTCGCATGTGAATATTCAATTTTTATTGAACTTCTGTAGAAATATTCATTAATTCCATAACTGGAATTTTTCATATAAAATATATATATTTTTTTGAAGTTTTATTAAAATAAGTAGAGATTGAACCAAAATTTTTAATGTGAAGAATGCTTGTCACCAAATTAAATTTGCTTTTAGCAAATGTGATAAAAAAAACCAAACATCTAAAAAAGTTCTTTTTCTGTACTTATAAGTAATGCAGTTAAAGTAATTGTATTTTTCTAATACATATTATTACTAATAGAAAGTAAGTCATTTATTTTCTTTGCATTATTCTTAATTTCAGCATGAAATCAAACCTTGAATGCCTCAATTAGAACTTACAAGCTTCTTACTACACCATTTAATTCATTTTAAATGCATTTAGATATATAAAATCATATAGTGAAAATGAAATGAATCTTTTATACATAACTTGTAAATCATCTTTGTCTTTCAGTCTATACCAGTAAATCTCTCATTTAAAACTTTAGAGCCTTTTAAATAGGGAATATATATATATACACACACACTGCTGTTTGTAAAAAATGCAACACCATGAAGGAATCATCCGAATTAAATGAACTTTGCAGGAAATATCAATTATCGGATGTTACGTAAAATAGCAAAGTTTCAGAGCTAACGCGCATGTGTGGCGCGCACAGCACCCTCTGAACTGATACTGAAAGCGTATAAGTAAAGGGCTGTAGGGGGATGTTGAAAATATAGTTAATGATTATTTGTTAGTGGCAAACGTTTAGTGAGACCTAAGTATGCCTCCATGACGAAATAAGGAGAAATTCCAACTTACGGAGTTTGAACGGGGAAGATTATCGGCCTTCGAGAAGGAGGATTTTCTTATCGCACAATAGGAGCTCGTGTGCAGCGGAAAAAATCCACAGTAGTGCGAGTTTGGAAGCAGTGAACCGACGAGCACCGAACAACTCGAAAAACTGGCAGTGGACAATGGAAGGTGACATCAGTGCACGATAAACACCTGCTCTGCATGGTGGTGAATGACCATACAACTTCCTCCTAGCACGTTGGTCTACTGCTACAGGTGTACTAATGTCGGCTTTGTCGACGTGTGTTGCACCGTGGATTGCGTGCAAGGGTGCCTTTATACAGGATCCTCCTCACGGCAAACCATCTGCATCTGCAAGGTACTCATGAGCGCAGAGCCTGGCAAGCTGATTGGCACCAAGTTGTTTATTCAGATGAATCACGCTTCAATTTGTGGGACCATGATGGCCGCATTCGTGTTAGACGCTATGCCGGTGATCGCTGCCTTCTAGAGTGCATTATTGAATGACATTGTGGCCTAACATCTGGAGTTATGGTTTGGGGTGCGATTTCGCATCATGGACGATCCAATTTGCTACGAATTGAGGGTAATCTTAATAGCAAGAGGTACGTCCGTGAAGTGCAACAGCCCGAAGACGTTCCCTTCCTTTAAGGCATCCCTGGAGCGATCTTTCAGCAGGATAATGCACGCCCACATGTTGCAAAGACTGTTCGATACTTCTGTTCACCCTAACATATGCAACTTCTTCCTTGGCTTGCTTATTCACTGGATGTGTCGCATATTGAGCAGGTGTGGGAATTGGTTGGTCGGCGTCTCACTCGTGATCCGTGTCCTGCAGCTTCAAAAGACGGAACTTTTGGTGCGCATACAAGCAATATGGAATTATCTTCCACAAGCAGACATTCAAAATTTAACCCCATGCCACGTAATATTGCAGCACATGGTGACTACACCAAATACTTATTTTGGACATTTAATATATATGTATTTTTTATTTTTTTTGCTTTAAAAATTTCGACATTTATTTGTATTAATACAAGTCGTTTGTGCATTAAATTTCATTTAATTCTGACGATTCCTTCATGGAGTTGCATTTTTTAGAAACATCAATTTACATATTAGTAGAATAAAATAAGATACCAATTGAAAAAGTTGTATAACCAACTTACAATGCCAAAGAAGAAAGAAATTGGAGTTCAAGAGACATAACAAATGTAGAAACAAAAAGAGTTCTTGGACTAAAATGGAGACCTATTATGATTTCTAAACCGGTCACTGAATTAGGCCAGCAATTTAGGGTTAAGTAACTTTATGGATCCACCTTCTCTGTACAACAGCAATTTTCGACTTAATAGTAAAAAACAGATCCATGTTGAAAAGTTAAGCCTATTTCTAACACATGTGGATGATAAACCAGACAGTAAAGTAAAATGAAATGATGAAAAGAGAACAAGAATGCTTCTCTCATAGAGAGAAATAAAAAGAAAAAATTAGTATAAAAACTTACATGTAAAAATGAAAAACAAAGAAATGTGAATACAAGCATCTTATGCTAAATCCTGCACTAAATGATGTTAAAATAGAAGTGTTAGCACAAGAAGGAAAAAAAAAAAAAAAACAGTTGCACCACCTAGATAGTTATTTTGCAATTAAACTAAGCACATAAGATAATTTAAAAATAAACTAATCTTGTTTAAATAAATTAACGATCTAAATTAAAAAAATAGAGTTAATATAATATAGAAATATATTTAAAAATTTATGTTATATTAGCTGTTGTATTCCAAGCAATTATTACAGAATTTTTTATAATTACATTGTTCTAATACATTATCAGTTGCTAAATCATTGTTTCTTATTATAAAATTTAAGATAACATTTTTAAATATTGATAGGTTTAGGTTACTACACCAGAATGGCATTTTTATTATGTTAAAATCAAAAGAATCTTATCAAAAATATTACTTATAAGCAAATTATTCTTAACGTTTAATTGAAAGTCCAAAAAGTTAGCTGACTCATTATTGTAATTAGTTTTTAATATTTTTAAATAATGGAGATAATAATTAAAGCTAGGTACAAAATATACTATATCACTAAAAATAAGATCATCGATATATCTAAAAAAGTAACAAGATCCTTAACTAGCACAATCATTTTCATAAAAGTGCAAATAAATATTGGCTAAACAGTTACTAGCAGGTCCACCTTGTGGTAAACCTTAAATTTGCTGATAATACGAGTTATTATGGAAAGTATAAGTTTCGTTTAATACTAGTCGAATAATAGAAAAAATATTTATCATATTTTATTATAATATTAAAAAAAAATTGTTATAGGTTATTTTAAGAATCCTAAACATGTCTTCTATATCTATGGAGTTAAATAAATCTTCAAAATCATAACCATGAATAGAAATATTTTTTTTACCTTGCATATACTTAATAATGTCCATACTATTCTTAACAATAATAGAATTATCAATTTATCTAATATGGATTGAATAATATTTTGTAGCTTCTTGCCCGGATAAGTTTTAAAACCATTCTCGTTATAGTTCTAAATTTAATAGGATTTATATGAAATTTAGGAGTTAGAAATATATATATGTATGATTAAATTAAAACTGCAGGTTGAGAGTAAAAATGCATCAATTGGAAATTCCCAAAAAAAAAAGAGTAATTACCTATCAATTCTGATACCATTTTATCACAGTCGTTATCTTTGACATCCATTTGAATACAAAAGTCTCTTACAAGATGCTTTAGTTTAGTTTCCATTTCTTCTTCCTTTGCTTTTATAGCTGTTTCACATTCTCCTCTTATTACTGCAATGTAATCTCTTGATGCTTTGCTTTGAGGATCAGAAGACATCTTTTCAAGCAAATCAATCTGCTTCAAGAGTCTTTCTTTCTCAGATTTTAAATCTGATTTTTCTTTTTCAAATAAACTTCTTAGCTCAGCTAATTCATTTTCCAAAATTTCTTTACTTTTTTTCAATTCTTCTAACTCACTTCTTACACTCTTTTCACTTATTTCTAATGCTTCAATTTTTTCCTGTAAGGCCTCGTTATTTTGCGATGATTTTAGAAGTTCCAATTCTTCAAGAATTTCCAAATTTTCATTTCTTAATTTATCTCTTTCACTTTCTAACATTTTTACTGATGTCACTTGCTGCTCAGCTTGTTTCAATTTTTCATTTAATTCTTCTTTCTCTGCTTTCAGACTCTCAAAATGATTAGTCTTTCCCAAAAGAGATGAATTTTCTTCTTCAAGCTTTCTCACCTTACCAGATAATTCTGCTTCTATTTCTTGTTTCTTTTGCTCTACTTCAGAAAATTTCTCTTCGGCTTTTGCAAGTTGGTCTTTCAAAAGAGAAATTTCTTTATGGGACGCTATTTCCCTGGATTCTGCAATACGTTGACTTTCACATAATTGTTTATCAATTTGGCTGATTTTGTTGTTTAATTTCTCCTAAAAGAGAAAAGTATTCATAACTGCATATAATTCACAAAAACCACTTGAATTTTTAAAACAATAACTTTGTAGCATATACTTAAGTGAAATAATGTATTTTCTGATATTGCATCTATTGTCATTTACAAGCATATAAACAAAGAAAGAATTTTCATGATGAATCATTTGACACTTAAATTTATTCACTGAAAATTTCATTATTTAACTTTCACTTAATAAATTTATATTTATGTATATAACATTTTTTTTAGAATAACAATTTTTAGGAAATCCATAACCTTATAATTGTTCTAAATATATCTAGTAATCAATTATTTACATGTATATCAAAGAAGAAAAGAAAGTAAAAAAATGTGATTTTTATCTGATTAAAGTTTTAGTCATTATTGCATTATTCAACAGATAAATACAATGAAAGAAAGCACTTTAAGAAAATAAATGTTATAACTGCATCATTAAATGAAAATAACAATTAATGATTAATTCTTGTTAACAAGCACTACTGGACAATTCAATAACATAAAGCTAAAAAAAATACTGACCAACAAATAAATATAACATTACTACCATTTACCCTAAAACTTTATTTATTAACATGTGAACATGTTTAATTTTATTCATATATTCATGATGAGCAACAAAGCAAAATACTTTTAAAACTCAGAAATGCAACACATTTCTTCAAAATTCTTGAACAATTACTTAAAAATAAAAAATTGTTTCAGAAATAAAGATTTTTCAATGAGGCCTTTGTGATTCTCTTTTATCATATGGAATCCTATTTTTTTAAAAATTTTATTTACAATTTAATCACTTGAGTTCGTTTTTTTTTTTTTAATTTTGAAAACAAAGTGACATTCAAAATCAAAACATATTTGATTTGAGTGACTAATATAATCAGTATTTGAATTAACAATAGTACACATATACAGAAGAAACAAAAACACTCAACACAAAATTCTATTCAATAACATATTTAACTGATTTTTTTTTTATTTCTATGAAATCTAAAAATAATTTGTTACATGAGAATTTTCTTTATATCATTTAAGATTTATTCTTAGAAATGCATGTTATCTACAAAATCAAAAGATATTTTTTCAAAAGCACAATCAAAGCAAACTATGTTCTTTTGTTATTTTAAAAATTACCCACATTCACAATGCTTCTTATTCATATAAAAAACCAAAATATATAGAAATATAGATGCACCCTTTTCTCCCTAATTTATGTATGAAAACTTTTCAAAGTAATAAAAGATAACATTGAAATGTATACAAATAGCTTTTCAAATAACTTTGATTTTTTATTGATTCTTGTTCTTAAAAAAGAAAAGGAAATTTTAAAAATTAATGAAATTTATCAGCATATTGAACTATATTAGAATTCTTGATGCAACAGATGTTCACAATTCTTAACAGAAAAGGAAATAAAGCAAATTAACTACTTACAATTTCCCTATTTTCTAAAAGCAATTTATTGTTTTTCTCTTGTAAAGCTTTAATATCTTCTCTACATTTTGCTTCTGTATTTGAAACACGTTCTTGAGCTTGAATCATTAAATTTTCTCTTTCTTCTTCTAGTAAACTAATTTTTCTTTTCAATTCCTCATTTCTTTCAGAATTTTCTTTTTTTAAAGATTCAATGTTAACTTTTAGTTTTAAAATCA
Organism: Trichonephila clavipes; assembly: GCA_019973935.1. Classification (NCBI taxonomy): domain Eukaryota; kingdom Metazoa; phylum Arthropoda; class Arachnida; order Araneae; family Nephilidae; genus Trichonephila; species Trichonephila clavipes. The sequence continues at coordinate 1,049,216 of BMAU01019414.1, read as the reverse complement.
TATTTTCTTTATCTTTCATTGTTTCTTGAAAATTATGAATTTTTGACACCTGTTCCTTATTTGTTACTTCAAGCTTTTGCTGAAATTTACTGAGTTCATCTTCTTTCAATTTCAATTCAAGTTTTATGGCATCTTCACTTTTTCGTAATTTTTCCTGATCTTTTAACAATTCTGACTTCTCAGTTTTCAAAGCACATATTTCTTCTTCAAGTAATAAAATATGAGATTTCAATTCATCCATCTGAGTAATATAATTCTTTTCTGCATTTTCTAATTTATCTTTCATGCATTTAAAGCTTTCATCACGATCTACATCTAATTTTTCCTAGAAAGAAAATGCATTAAATTTGAAAAGGACTTCTTTAAAAGTATCTATTATTAAAATTGATTTAATTTAAACAAAATATTAATAATGACAGCAGTGGAAAAAAACTGAATAACTATCAGAATTCATACTAACTGTTAATAAATTTAAGAATTTATTACTAAACAATGAAAATAAATTTTGATTTTCACTAGGAATGTAAGTTAAATAAATGCACATTTATATAAATAAAATTATAATTTTACAATAAAATTTAATTAATCCACACATCAAGATTATATTTTTGTAAATATAAAACAGAAATGTATTGTTCAACTTCAGGAAAATTAATCTGTAAAAACATACAGCAAAAAAACAGACATTTTGATATTAAACATTTGAAACACTGAATTTTTTTATAAACTTCAAAACAAACAAATAATTGTATTTTAAAAAAAATTCAAGACATATTTTCAACAAAGATACTGTTTTAATTAAGGCAAAATAATGTATTTCAACAAAAAAAAATTTCTTAAATTGATTTTTTCTAACCTTTTTTTAGTTGAGTCTAGTAACATTAAAATTTCAAAATCTTTAAGGAGAAAAATTAATAACTTTTTGGCATTCTATTATCTTAACCAGTTTAAACCAGCTATTATTTTACACCAGTTTAAGGTTTGTTTTCTAATAAATTCCATTGCTTGTAAGGGAAAGAAATAGTTTCAACAGTTTTTCTTAATAAATTTGGTTTGTTTGAATTATTCAACTTAAATTTAAATTGTATAATGTATATGAATAATAAACCTTAATTCTGAATTATATATAGCTAAGAAATTCCACACCATTATAAGGTTTGGCAGCCAATGAACATTTAAAAGAATGAATTAAGGGAAAAAGTTATTGTTCTAATAATCCCATAACAAAATGTCAATTTGATAGTATGAATGAACAAAATGGCCAAGCCTCTATTAACATTCATCTAAAAAAGTACAATCTATATAAAAAAAAACACATTTTATATAAGAAACAAATAAAATACCTTTTCAGCTTGAATTGCTTTAATCTCAAGTTCTTTTTCCTTCACACTATTTGTTAGTCTTTTAATGGTTTCCTGCAAGAGCTCCATTTCTGATTCCATTTCTTTTAATTTATCTGCACAAGTCTTTTCACAGCTTATTAGTTTTTCTTTCGGAACCATCAAAGAAATTCGTTCATTCATTTCTTTTAACTGCTTATGTGATAATTTTATATCATCAGTACTATTTTTCAATTCATCTGATATTTGTTTGAAATCATTCATTAAAGAATTATACTTCTCTTCCCACTGAATAATGGTCTTTTCCATAAACGATAATTTTTCAGTTTTTTCTTCAAGCCTTTTTTCAGCAGTTTGTAATTTCAATGAAGTTTCTTCTAAATTGCTTAGTGTTTTCTTAAGTTCATTGCTCTTTGAATCGGTTTCTTCTAAGGCAGCTTTAAATTTTGTTTCTACTTCAGCAAGCTGTAATTTTAAAGATTCTCTGTTCTCAATAACTTCATTCAGATTTTGTTCCAGATTTTCTATTTTTGATTCTGAAGCTGCAAGATCTTTTTGATTTTGTACCTGTTTGGCTAATGTTTTATTCTTTTCACTGAGATTAATAACTTCAATCTCTAAGTCAGATATTTGAGTCTTTTGGAACTTGCATAAAGCAGTAATCTTAGAAAATTGTGTTTCAAGAGATTTAAATTTCATTTCATACTGATTTAGTTCTAAAACAATCTTTTCTAAATTCTCAAAACATTTACCATCGAATTCCTTGAATTTATTCAGCATCATGTCATATAGTGACTTCCATTCAGAAACGACTGTCAAAGCTTCTGATGTTGCATTTTTTTCCTTTTCAAGATTTTCATTTGAGTATTTGTAATCTCTCAGCAACAAATCATGTTTCTCACGTAATTCAGCTAGTAAAGAAATATCAGACTTACACTCATTCAATTCATTTGTTGTTTTTTGTAATAAGCTGTGCATTTCTGCATTCTTTATTTTCAATGTTTTCAATTCTTCTAAAGTCTCCTCTAACAAAGAGTTCAATTTTTCATTTTCAACTTTTTTAGTATGGTGGATATCTTCTAATTCTTTGAGAGTAAATTCATGTTTTTCTTTCAAAACTATAATGTCTTTTTCATACATTTCTCTCTGTTTTGTTTCATTTTCTAATTTATTTACTGCAATTTCATAAAGATTTGAAGTTTCATTTATTTTACTCTTCATTTCTTTTAGATATTCATTTTCTTGAACTAAAATTTTAACTTGATTTTCCAGGTCAATTATTTTACACTGATGATTGGCAATAGATTTGTCTTTTTCTTTTAAATTCAAAGTAATGCCATTAAAATTAGAATTTAAGCTACATATTTTTGAGTTGTGAACATCAAGTTTATTTAAATTACTTAAAAATTCATATTCAAAGTTTTTACTAGTTTCAAAAATTTTTTTGATATTAGTTTCACATTGCAGAAGCAGTTCTTGGTTTTCTAATTCTTTGTTGAATTTTTCATTGTATTGTTTTCTAATATTTGATAACTTTAACTCATAATCAGTTTCACATTCTTTAAATTTAACAATTAAATTATGATTTTCTTCAACCAATTTTTTTATTGATTCTTTTGATTGATCTCTATCTTCTATTGTTTTGTTCAATTCTTGATTATACTGTTCCTTCACTTTTGATAATTTTAATTCAAAATCAGCTTCACTTTCTTTAAATTTAGCATTTAAATTTTGAATTTCATCATTTAATTTATCAATTGTCACTTTTGTTTGATCTTTTAAATCACTTAGTTGAGAATTATGAATTTGTTTAAGATACAATTCCTTCTTAACAAATTTTTCTTTTAAATTTTTAAGTTTACTTTCTAGTTCCTCTTTGTTTTTTTCAGAAACTTTTAGTAAATCATCCTTTTCAATTAGCTCTTTCTTTATTGTTTCTAACAAACATTTTAAATCTTCAGAATTTTGAATGGAAGTATCTAAATCTTCTTTTAAACCAAGTACTAGTTCAGTTCTTCGCATTAATTTAGACTTTAATTGCAAAACTTTTCCAGAATAAGTTAACTGTGCAAACTTGAACTGTTCACGTAATGAGCACAATTCATTATTTATTATTTCAGTTTGAGCTGAAAGTGCTGCTATTTCAGATTTAATTTTATTATTTAATTCCATTACATCTAATTTACAATTAAGTTGTTTATTCTGTTCATAAGAGATGTTTTCCTGTTTAACAGGCTTCGTCAATTTTGTAACTTTTTCAACCATTGGATCAATCTCTTGAGGATGAGTTTCAACACTTTGTAAAACTAAGCTTAAATTATTTCTCTCTTCTTTTAACTCATTTAAGGATTCGTGCAGTTCAGTTATGTACTTAGCAAATTCGACATTTTGAAGTTCAAAACTTTCTTTTAGTTTTTGATTTTCATCTATGAGTTCCTGTATCATTTTTTGTAAGTCTTTTATATCACAGGAATTCAAATCATATTTCAATAACATTGCTGGTACCTTTCTAAATGTTAATTCTTTGTTATTTTCAGACATATAAACCGTTTCATTTTCTTCCAATGAAGAATGCTCACTTAACAGCAATGTTGAGTTATTAACATTTTCTTCCAATGATGCATCAGCATTTATATTTGTGTGTGTATCAGAATTCATTTTACTCAAATTCATTGATTTTAAAATTTTTGAAATTTTAGAGACTTTATTCCAAACTTCACTACAATCAGTTTCATACTTGCTGATTTTTGATTTTAAGTCATGATCTTGTTTTTCCAATGATATAAGACAATGATCAACACTTGTGTAATCTTTCATAAGGTCTTCAACTACTTTCAACTTTTCATCTAAACATTCTTTTAAGAAACCAAATTCTTTTGATGATTCATTCAAAACATTATTAAGAATGGCAACTTCATTTTCAGTAATTGATAATTTATTTTTCATTTCTTCAGAATTTTTAGTGAGTAAGCACACTTCGGACATAAGCTCTTTCTTTTCCGAGTCCAGTTTTAAAACTTCATTTTTACACTCTACTAACTCCTTTTTACATTCTGTCAATTCTTTCTCAATGATTTGAAAATTCAATTGCACTTCATTTAAAAGTTCTTGTAATTGCTGAATTTCTTGATTTTTATGAATATCATTATCAGAAAATGTTTCTAACTGAACAGTTAAATCCTTGCCCTTCAAAACTAGTTCTTTTATTTCATTTTTGAGGCTTTCATTTTCATCTGTAAGTTGTTTTTCTCTTTTTTCAAGGCCATGAATTTGGTCACATAAAGATAATTTGTTCTGTGTCATATCTTTAATTACATTTTTATTTTGATTTAATTGTTCTTTTAGGGACTCATAAAGGGAACGGAGTTCAGATTCAGATTGTTGTTGCTGAAGTTTGTCATTTAATTCTTGTTTTAATTGTTCTTCATATTGCAGGGACTTTTTCTGATTTAAATCTTCTAAATCAGTATACTCAGCCTGTAGTTTTTCTAGCTTAGTAGAGGTGAGAGTAAAATCCTGTCAAAAAAATTACAATTTTGAGTCATTGTATCCAATAAAGCATTAAATATTTCCCCAAAATTACAGGCATCCTTTGCTTAATTAGGATTGTTTCAATGATCTTCATAAAAGGAAATATTTTAGTAAATAATCTTTTTTTTAAAATCAGAGGTTCTCAAATAAGTCCAAAAAATAGAAACCTAAAATAAGAAATTGTGAAATAAACAAATCCAGCAATAACATCCTGAATCTGAAAATACTTGTTTTAAAGCATCAGGCATTAATAAAAATACTAAGTACAAACTGTAGTAAATTACTGAATCATTTCACAAAGAATGATAGCACAACATGAGATAACTGTACTTAAAGCTCACATAAACAATTTCCAATATCTTTTTGCAAGCAAATTATGATTAAAACTCAATGGCACTTGAATAACAATGTTCTTTCATTGCTGAATAATAATATTTTCCTTAAAGTTTTTAAATTACTTGAATTTCCCTTGAATGAATCAAGTTTACTCTTTGATTACATCATTATTTTTTAACACATTTTATGTAATAACTTTTGAACATTTAAAGAGGATAATTATAGATTAAAAATTATAAAATTTCAAATAAAATATTACAAATATTCTTTCTCTGATCTTCTAATGGAATTCCAGAGAAAAGAATGATTCTTCTAATGATTTCTTTCTTTTATTTAAGGAAACTTAAATAAAAGAAAAAAATGAATGTGAAATTTATAAATTTAAGTAATTTCACTTGTCTTGATTAAAAACACATTAAAGTATCTCATTACTACACAAAAGCTTTTAAAAATAAATAACCAAAGAATTAAAATTGTTTCACATTTTTACAAAAATATGCTAAAACAACATTTGACTTTTATAAATTAAAAGTATGCAATGTAATATAGTTGCCACTAATAATTATAAATATACAAACATAAGGTTTTCAAGATGATAATAAGTAAAAGTTTAAACATTAATATTATATACATGCATATAAAGTAAATGAGAAATTTTTTAATGATCCTAGAAATCATTAAAAAACATTGTTATATACTTATTAATAAAAGTAAGAGTATATTAATTATCTTTGAAAAATGGAAAAAGAAATACACTTGTTGCAAATAAAAAAATAATGTATAAAGAGCAAAAAGAATCATTTAATAAATATAACTACAGCAAATATAGTTTAAATACAAAGGTAAAACTGAATAATATAGTACTTTTTACAATTCTTTATGAACTGAACAAATTAAATAATGGACTGTTTGAGAACCCCTGATTCAATGAGAAAACACAAATGAAAAAAGAAAAAAACTATTGAACATATTTCTACTTGTGATTACAGATCATATGGAAAAATTAATCATTTTTTTTTTTTACTTTTCTTGATATTAATCATCACCATAAATGGACCTATTTAATGTAAAACTATAATTTTATTTATATATTGAAAAAATGCTTATAATATATATTGATGATAAAAATGCAAGACTAATAAAGACAAATTTATATAGATTTACTTAAATTTTAGTGTTAAAATAGAAAGTTAATCATGATTTATTAACATATATCAAATTATTTTTCTTAATTATCTCTATAACATCTTTTAGATTTTTTTTCTTCCTATATTTAAAAAAAAAAAGAAAGTCCTGATAACATGATGTACAAAACTGAACCGTAGAATGTTCGATGGGGCACATGATCTCTGAAGAGGTCCTAATCCCCTATTTTTACAATTGGGAGTTGACATTTAAAAATAGAACTTGCCATGATATATTAAAGTATTAAAATTTAATAGAATAGCAGCAAATTAAAAATTGCACTTCTGGAAATTAAGTTAAAATTGCTGGAGCCTATGTTTTGTTTGCATTGTATTGAGTGAAGAGATAAGTGAAGAAATTTATTGAGCAATTGTGTAGCCTGAAGAATAAGTGAATCTGTGTCAGCCGAAAACAACCTCTGAAAATCAGAGATTTGAAATCAGCTGACTTAATCCTGATAATGGTGCTGGCTTGCTCAACAAGCTTGGCGGTGGGAAGAACCCTGCACCTCACTTGTTGACCAGTCAACTGATGGTTGCCAAGAAACGGCGGGTTCTTATGTGCTTTTGGAGAATAGATGCTCGTGCAATTAGGGAGCTGTTACTTGTTGGGGAGGGGAAGTATCATGCAAATTAGTAGAGGAAATTTGTTAGATGGAACTTCAATTTGGGAGGTGAGGAAAGCCCTTCTTACTATTGGTCGAGCAGCTTGCCTCCTATTGGAGAATTAAGTTACTCGGAAAGTTTGGGTGTTAGTGAGAATGCATTAGTGTGAAAGATGAAAAGAAGCCAGATTAAAATAGCCGAAATGAAAGATAGGAAATTTAAAGAAGGATATTGCATGGTCTATTAAAAAAGGAATCTGGGTCATAGATTTCCATTTTTCTTAGTGTTCTATTATCAATCAGTGGGATGCTAACAAAGAATTTAATGGTGATATGCTTCATTAATTTCAGAATGGTTTTGAGCTTTAATGAGAACTGAAAGTCGTCATTTCTTATGAACCATTGAGCATTAGTCTTATTACTTTATTTCAGGCGGTTTCTAAAATCTTAATGTCAGAGTGAGCAGCATGACCCCAAACTGGGCAAGCATATGTGATCACTGGTCTGAGTAGTAGAGTATAGATAAGCATCTTGTTTTTGATAGAGAGAATGGAATTTCGAGCGATTGGGGGAAAAGACTACGCTCAGGTGCTCAGAACTTATTTTTTCTCTGTGTAATATGTTGGTGAAAAGTGAGATTTTTATCAAGAATAGCTCCTAGGTATTTCATGTTTTGAGACCAGGGAATCGGATGATTGTCAATGTGTATGAGTGGTGGTTTTTTGTATCTGTGATGGAAGAAGACTGCTTCTGTTTTCGTAACATTTAATGCGATTTTTCATCTGGAAAACCAGCCTTCTAGCTTTGCTATGTGTCTGTTTAGGAAATGTGAGATGCAGTTGAGTTCTGTATGCAGGGCCAGAATTGCTATGTCATCAGCATACATATGGTGATAGTGGTGTGTCTGGATTTTGATATGACATTAAAAAATATATTAAACAGGGTGGGCTCCAAAAGAGATCCTTGAGGTACACCAGAATTTATATTTTTGGAGTTAGAATAGGTGTTGTTGACTCTGACAGCAAAGTTTCTGTTAGAGAGTTATGAACGGATAATTTTGGTTAGGTGAGGAGAAGTTTTAATTCAGATAAGCTTATATATATATATAACATTTCCACATGCCACACTCCATTGAAGGCCTTCTGGATATCCAGAAAAATGGTCCTGGTTGAACGCTTATCTTTAAATTCAGTTTTAATTTACTCTACTGATGTACAAAAAATTGATGAATAAAACAAATATAAAATGAATATAGTTTAAAATAGAAATACATGAGAAAGACAATAACTTTTTAAACAAATTTCAATTGCTGTTGTTTTTATTTATGAATAAATAACATGTGATTTTATATAAAGAATGTTTTCAATATAAATATTAAAAATGTTAAATTATCAGCATAAATACATACCAAACCAACAATTTAAAAATATACCATATGCATAATATGATTTGATATAAAAAAATACATTGCTATATTAATGCACAGCTTCCTATGATTCAAAAATTTTATAAATGACAGCAATTAATTTTGAAATTCTGGTTCAAAATTTTTTATATTTCAACATCAATCAATTTTATTTCCTATTTTCCTCTGCATAATTGTTATATATCAAATGAAATATTGGCTACTTTAACAATTTATAGAGACTAATTATATATATGACACTGCCATGTATTCCTTAGTAAATGATAATAAACTTAAAAATGTTACTTATAACTTAACATTGCACAAGAATATAGAATTAATAAAGATTAAAACATAAAGAAAAGGTAGTAAAAAAAGGTTAAGGCATAAATACAAAGGTGAAAAAAAAAATCTTTACCCCCAATTTAAAATATTACATGAAAACATAACAATTCATGCATATGATATTCTTTTCCTACTTTTTTCTCCTTGTCTCTAATAATGGGTGTGATTTGCTAGCATGAAATTGTAACAATAATATAGAAGAAAATTCTGCAATAACTATAGCAAAAATAACTTACAGATTCTATTTTTTCAAGTGAACTTTTTAATGTTGCATTCTCTTTTTCAAGTTGTTCAATAATTGTGTTCAATTCCTCAACATGTTGTTTCTGTTGCTTCAATTCTTGTTCCACAACATATAGTTTCTTTTCAGAAACTTCTCCCTAAATAATAATAATGTTGATACATCACTTATGTATGAAATAAAACAAAAATATATATTAACTACAATAAAAAAATTGCTACACTTAATTATATTCTATTTAAGATTAATGTATTTAAAAGAAAACTAATCTAAAAGCTTGTAGCCTGGAACAAACAGAATTATTATTATTATATACAGGGAGCTTGATCTAACAACCATAATGAGGAAAATGAATGTTGTAAATAAAACTTACCATTTCATTGTTATTTTACATGTATTATTTTTTTCTTCTCTTGTAATACTTTTTACACTGTGCAGTGCCATAAATACTCCAAATGGCAAATTTTATAAACAAAATTATTTTTTATCCAATCTTGCTTCTATGTCATAATTTGCATCTACATAAAGGCTGATGCTATTTCAGCAGTTAGATTGAGCTACAGGTAGCTCAAAAAAACCCACCCTGTATTACTTTTTTAAAAAATGATGGAGTAGGCAATATTAAATCATTGTTCTTTTTCAGTAAAAAATATATCCAGTTTATTTTAAATAAATTCATTCATTAAACATAAAGAAAATCTGTCCAAGAAAAAACATTCATAAAAATATATATCAAAACACATTTGTAACTTTTTAAATATGAATACAAAATTATGAATATTTAATATTCTTACCTATAAATTAAATCTCATTTGGATATAATACAAATTATATCTCAAACTTTAAATATTTATTAAGAAATATAATTTTATTAAGAGTATAATGCTTAGTTCTTTACAATTTTCATGCTAATCAGAAACTTTAAAAAAAAAGTTATCCATAATTACATTTTTTAAATTACAAACATAACTACAATAGTTATTTTTCAGTTGTTTTATTAATTTATGTATTACGATAAACAAGAATTCACCTCAGTTAAAATTGATTTCAGTTCATGTAACAAAATCAATTCCATGTAGTTACTAAACTGTGAGTATTATAAATTAAAAAAATAAGTATTTTTTTGAAGTTTTGGAGTTCATACATAAATGTAATAATTTTACTTTTTATAAATACTATACCTAAGCAAATTTAAAATTAAACATATTACAAAAAAAAAAATTAAGAATAATACATAAACAAGTGGTATATTTTTTAAGTAAATTTCAATATTATGTTAATAATATTTACACAGATTAAAATAGCAGTTAAATATTTTCAAGTGTGAACGTAATATTTGTTTTTACATTACCTTTTCTTTTTGCAAGTCTTCCAATTTTATTTTCCATTCCTCCTCAACAGCTGCTATCTTTTTAGCACATTCTTGCTAAAACAGATAACGAGAGCTTTAAAGAACATAAATCTTGCCTTGCATGCAAAGAATGAGAATGAAATTTGGTACACAAAAATATACAGAAATAAATTCAGTAAAATTGAGGTACTAATGATCAACATAGTAAGCAAAACATTTTACATACACATCAAAATCAAATCTTATGTGTTAAATGACACTAAAATTAAGGAATAAAAGTAAACTTCTGAATGCTGCTTCACACATACATACAAACATTTTTTAAAACCCACTATTTAAACTTTTCTTCTTGACCAAAAAAAAGGTTTATTTACGTATTAATAAAAACTATAAAAAAAATTGTCAATTTCTGAGAATTTGCATTGCACCTTAGGCAAGAATATTACAGTTTTGGCATCTCTGAAGATGTTAATAAATATTTTTTTTCTTTCTTAATCAACTAATTAACAAAAAATAATAAAAATATTTTAAATCAATCCTTTCAAAATGAATTCTTTACATCTTTTTTAATATCATGACTTGAATAAACAAGATGTCAGTTTCAGAATTACCTAATTTACCTGCACTAAAGTAATTGCAGCACTCTTCCCTCGAGCAAGCTCCTGCATTAAATTTTGTTTTTCTTCTTCCAACATTCTTTCTGTAGATTCTAACTGATGTTGAAGAGTTTTAATTTTTTCATCTTGTTGTTCCTGTAATTCTAATACCTTTGATTTTTCAGTTTCATCTGAAAATTTTAACATACAGTGAAAAATTTGACATCAAATTAATAATTAGGAGAAAAATATCCACTTATTTTAACATAAAGAAATATTTCTTATACACTACAACTAAATTTGTTTTCTATAACACTTTATAAAAATATTAGTTAAAAAAGGATGAAGCGATTTTATAAGATATACTTAACATAATTTTATTTATAATAAGTGTTTTATAATAATGTGTTTTATGTAAGTTAAAATCATAAATGGATACAGTATCTTTTCAAAAATTAATTCATGGATCAGTAAAATTTTATACATCTAATACAATAAATATATATAACATATATTTCTTATAATAAAAAGATCACATAAGTAAACAAGTTTGCTTCAGAAAAAAAAAAGAAAAAAAATTAGAGAAACCTACAAATAATAATGAAGTAATTGGCAATATATAATCATTTTGAAATAAAGTAAAACATTTTCAGTCATTAACTAATATTTTCTAATTTTTTCCCCATAATCTTTTTAAACAAATGAATGTCAATTACTCATGAATGCTGCTAATTACTTGAGAAAAACAATTTTCAGGACACTATATTATTTATAGTTAATTGACAAGATTCATTAGCTTTATACTCAGAAATATATCCTAAAATATGCTAAAGATATTTTTATTTAAGAAATGAAATTCATATTTAAGAGGGGAGGGGGGAATCAAACCTATAACAAATATAAATGAATTTGAATATAAGTGGGGGATATATATCTTACATGCAGCTTGATATTGTTTTGCATCCTCTTCAGCTTTGACAAGTTGCTTTTCTTTAAACTCAAGTTCTTCATGCATATTCTTTTTTGTTTCAGCCATTGACATCACACTTTCTTCTTGTTGAGTTTCCAATTCTTTAAGGCGACTCTGCATGCCTTGAAGAATAAATTCATGTTTAGATTTCAGCTGCCCTTGTTCATCCTGAAAACAGTAGGAAAATTTATGTTGGAAATGAAAATTTCCTATATGCATTTTTTCATTTAAATCTTTTAGACTAAGAAATACAAATCATTGCAACAATATATATAATTTGACAATATTTTACAAAACTTTAAAAAAATACAAAAAAATTTCACATGATGGAATTTTTTTTCCTTATCTTGGAAGAATATGAAGTAAAACAAGAAAAAAAAAGCTTTAATCTAAACTTGAACATACAAATGAATTTAGAACAATATTTTTAAATAAATAAATAAAAAATCATTAAACTTATAAATAAATTTGGTTTTATAAAAATTAAAAGCAAATAAATCTATTAATTCACACAAATTTCAAATACTTTAGGGAACTGTCTTTAAATTTTAAATTATTTACATTAGAGCCTTGTATAGTTCTCATTTGCGAATAAAAACAATTTTAAGTATAGAAAAAATAAAATCAAGAAAAAAAAAAAACAAATAAGCTGCCTTTAATGATTTTTTCAATTATCATAGCTGAACAATGTCAATAGCTCAAAGAGAACTAATCCATGCTATTAAGAGATCAATCCAGCAATCAATCCACACAATTGAACACTGTGAACAAAAATAGTTTTGTGTACTTAAATACTTTACGTCCTATTTTTTAAAACCATATGAAAACTAAGTATTACATACCAATGGTCTATGCATGGAACATTTTACAAAATTGTATGAGGAAAAAATGAGAAAGGGGAATTTTTTTTTCGCAGCTCTTATGTTTGAGTTTTAATTGGATTTTCATTGAAAAATATAGTTTGTGTTAACTTTTGATCATAATATTCCATTTGAAAGGTTAGTGTTGCCTTTTCAATTGTTTTCGAATTATAAAAAAATGCATGGTTTGGCACAAAATGCTTTAAAGATTGTGGAATAGAAAATTTACTATCAAAAACACAAGACACAAATTCATCAATAGAAGACTATCTTTTAAAAATTTAGAAATAACTTACACAGTAGAATTTTAAGAAAGTTTAAATGTATGTTAATTTTATAAGAAATCAAGTAGCAAAACAGGGGGAAAAGCAGATCCCATGATAGAAAAAAATTCGGTTGATTTGTCGAATCGGGCACCTCTCGCGCCAAGTGTTTTCTCGCCAAATCGATAAATGCGCCAAATCTGGTAACACTTCTGAATTTGTTTTCCAGTGAAGGAGAGTCGTTTTTTGGCAAAATTTTGAGCATGCGCAGTAGAGAGATTTCTTTCATTTTAACAGTTTTAACAATATTGCGGCAAGTTAGCGCATTCTCAATTCGTTTTTTTTTATTTTAACAGTTTAATTTTTCAACGGTCTTTCTCGCGCATGAGCAGAAAGCTTTTATTACTTTAAAAATTCTGTTAAGGGGACATGGTACGATTAACGCAAAAATTTTTAATTTAAGGATTTTTAAAATTTTTTTGGTTGCCTCCTATGTATGCATACTATGTTAAACAGATTTTGCGCTCAAAATTTCATAAAAAGCTAGCCATGTAATTTTTTAAGGAAAAAACTTGAAATTTTTGAAGTGATTTTAAAGTGCTACCCCTACAAAAATTGACGTACATGCATGAAATTTGATTTACAAGTACATCAAACTATGTATAAAAAAAGTTGGTATGGGTTTTGCATTAACGTGATTGGTATTCATACAATACTTCTTTTTATGAATGTTTATTGAAAATTCCTTAAAAAATGTATAAATTCTGAGTTTAATTATTTTTAAAAAAATAAATATTGCTTCGATTCAAAAATGCATACCAACCTTTGTTACATGTACTATTGGCAATAGGTAAAAAAAAAAATCCAAAGCGTTAGGCGCAATAGAAAAAAAGCCTTAGTATTTTAAATGAAGACAAATTAGTTATTTTATCTTTCTGAGATACGTCAGTTTAAAGTTTTTATTTGCCATAGGGATGTGAATAAAAACGAACGTAAAAGCTATCATAATTCTGCATTTTTTTAGTTTAGAGAATTCAAATTTTGTGAGGATATAGAAAAGTATATAAAGAAAAATTTAGGCTAAAAAATTGAAATTTGATTTTTTGACTGATTTTGGTTAATTGAATCGTACTGTGTCCCCTTAATGAGGAAACGGTTATTTCTTTTGCTCTGGTTGGGTCAGCTGTTCGGCTTCGTTTTCTTCGTTTTGGGAACTTTTTACAGGTAATATTTTTATTTTTCTCCACATAAATTTCAAAAGATTGTCATGATGTCCAGCGATAAACTTAGGATTAATTTGAATGAATGCATGAAAAGATATGATTACTATTGTTAAAGGTTTTTTTGCCGTGTTGCCTGTACTTGGAAAGAAAGCTGTTTTAGAATGGTGCATGAAAGGTTTGATTGGATCATCGTATGTATATCCGAAATGTGGAAAAAGTATGGAATTGAGAGAAAGAACGGGTATGAAAGTGAATGATCGTCTTTGAATGGTACTGCAAAATTCAGTCCTGTGTGAAAGAGGATACCCATCATGTGTTTAGAAGTGTAAAGAAATGGCTTTGGTTTGAATTGAGTAAAATGGATTTGTGCACCGTTTTGTTAGTGATGGAAAAATAAAAATGTTTTGGAAGGTGCTCTCAGAAATATGCAGTAGCACATTGGTATTATTTCAGTAGGCAACTCATCGTCATCATAAATGTCGGAAATAGCAGCATTTTTTAAAGGTAAGTGAAATTATTTCCATTTTTAAATGCCTGATTTTTGCAGCGATTTTCAGTTTCAAAACTTTAAAATGCTATTTTTTAATGATTTTCCTTCCTCCATCTTGAATTTCGCGCTCCGGCATTGCGTGTTATGGTAGGGTTGCAACTCCAAAACACAACATGCAAAAACGCGCCAAATTGGCGATTTTTTAAAATTTGGTGGAGAGGCGCCCAATCCGACAATTTCACCAAAAATTCTACTTTAGGAGTTAATTAACACTATAAATTACTTTCCTTTGAATCATTAACATTAATGTCATTTTGCTCAGCCACAATTTTAATTATAGAAGTAATTAAAGATTAACTTTTTTTAATGATTGTATATGAAAAAATAAAATCTTAAATTTTCCTAAAGATAAAAAAATTTAACAAACCTCCATTTCATTTAATCTTTTCATTTTTTCTTCAAGTTCCTGAGAAAGTGATTCATTTTGTTTCCTCAATAAAGATATTTGATCAGTCTGTGCTGTAATTGTTTTATTTGCTTGGTTCAGTTGATGTTCATACCTTTCAAACTGCAGGAGAAAAAAGTATTTCAATTTCCAATTTAAATAAGCAAATGTAGAGATATTTTAATTATCTTACAATGTAATATATTTTAATACAATACTATTAATATGTGTGATACAAATTATTCATTGGTACAGGATTTTAATAAAAGCTATTCAACTTTAATTACAGTACAACTTTTTCCAATTTTGGGCAAAAAAGCTTGACCAGTTATTTCTATTTTTATGATAGTTAAAAAGTATGAATTCAGAGAAATACAGTCTCTGGCCAAATTATTAGATGCACTCCTGTTTTCTTATAATTAATTGTTTTATATAAGTTTATATGCAGTACTTTCACATTTAAACATATATCCAATGGATTTTTAATGAGGAAATTTATTACATATTTTGCATTTGTATTTATTTCTCACACATGGCAACACAAAGCTAATAAATTTCCACACGAACGTAAACAAGTCTAAACCTGTCCGAGTCGCTTTCGTGCATGCTTCAATTGCGGACGTGTTTCTGTGGGTTAATGTGCTTTGTTTGTTAATTTAGCAGTTTTATATTACACAGTTATTCGTTTATTTCGTGTGCGGCGTTTAAAAAATCAGTTTGTACACTTTCAGCATGGGTAAAAAAGGTGATCTTTCACCATGTAAGAAAGCAGAAGTAAAGGCCCTTGTGAATGCAAAATTGTTTTCAAATCACAAAATATCACGAAGGTTGAAAGTCTCTGAAGCTAATGTACGACGCATAAAGAAGAAAATTGAGTCAGGGGAAGAATTGAGCCCAAAAAGAAAGAAAAAATGCAGCAGGAAGCCTATTTTCACCCCAAGGTCAGAATGATCTTTAAAGAAAACTTGCCTTGAAAACAGATTTGCTACCACAAAAGTGATAAAATCGCAACTCCAAGACATTAATGTGAATGCTTCTGAACGCACTGTTCGAAGAAAATTAAAAGATTTAAATTTTAAGATTTGCCGCCCCACCAGGAAGCCCAAGTTTAACCCCTGCAATGAAAGCAAAGTGTCTGAATTGGGTCAAACAGTGGCGTGATAAAGATGTGGACTTCTAGAGATCGGTATGTTGTTATAATTTATTCACAAACAAAGTGTTTAACCATTTTCTATGATTACAAAAGGAACAGCAAAGATGTTTATTTATTATTTTTATTTTTGAAAGGTCTGCTTCAGTCACGAAAGCACATTTGAAATTTTGCAGAACAAAGCTCAGTGCGTCGTCGTCGTGGAGAAAAGTTTCATTCTGACTATGTTGCTCAGACTGTGAAACACCCTACAAAAATAATGATTTAGTCAGTCATCAGCGGCAAGGGTACTGGACGTCTGTACGTGGTTAAAGGTATGATGTGGCAAGACCAGTACAAAGATGTCTTGCAAAATCACTTGATTCCACAGCTGGAAGAATGGTTTCCAAATTTAGAGCCATACATTTTTATGCAAGATGGAGCTCCCTGCCATACAGCTCGGTCTATCAAAGCTTTTTTAGCAGAACAAAATATCCCTCTGTTGGATTGGCCGGGTAATAGCCCTGATATGAACACAATCAAAAACGTTTGGAAGTTAATGAAAAGAGATGTGGCTAAAGATGTGATTACAAATAAAACTCTGCTCTTAGAAAGAATAATTCGCGTGTGGAATCATCATCCTTAAATACAGGAGACAGTACAGTCTTGTATTGATAGCATGCCGCGCAGAATTGAAGCTCTCATAGCGGCTAAAGGGGCTCAACAAAATATTAATATTTAATTATATTTGTTCCTGTTTACTTTCAAGAGTCAATAAATACATATTTTTCTTTAATGATGATGTTTTATTTGTGTTTATAGATTATTAAATTGAAAACCAAAAAACGTACACTGTATCTGATAAAAACAAAAAACCTATATAGTATCATCTGATAATTAATATTTTTCATAAAATCTTATAGTGCGTCTAATAATTTGGCCAGTGACTGTAAGTGAGTGTGTATTAACATTGTAATTAAAGCTACACGAGCTACTGGTGACGGAGCTCGTAATTTTGAACTGCAGTCACGTAACAAGAGCAACACCTGAGCTAGCATTCCACCTTTCCAAGCTACCCCGCCAACAGGACTTTGAGCCCTGTGACATACTTAATGGGCATCAGCCCCTCTACACAGTAGGTCTTCACTGTGGCACTGAGGATTGAACTGTTGACATGACAGCCACAAGCTCTGACGATGACCATTAGGCTACCAGTGTCAATAGCCAAAGAATTCAGAGATTTTCTTCTATAGCATTAAAAACCATATGATTTTAAAAGTATCTTAAAATATTTTTACTGCATTAGGGATTACACGGTGATAAAGCAAAATATCAATCTTAATTCTATAAAATGGCTATTTTTTTAAAAATTAAGAAAATAATTTAATTTATATATTTTTAAAAATTATAAACATATAAATATGCATTTCCCCCCTTTTCTTTCAGCAATATTAAAGTGATAAACTTGTTTTAGAATCAGCAGGTTATACAAAATTAACAGACATTAATGAATTGAATAATTGTTTTTAAAAGTATTGTTTGATGAGACATTTCAATATTTTTCAGAGTAAATGCTATACACTTAACAAATATACAACATTAAGCATAATTACTTTTACTTTACTACAAATAAAAATATTAAAAAATAAGAAAAGCACATTTTGTAATCACTGATTTTTTTTTTACTTCATATGGTGGCAACCTTTTCCTGTGCATTGTATTGGACTTTTTTAAACTAAAAAATGCTTTATACTATTTGATAATATAACCAGAAAAAAATGAGTTTAATTTATAAGACAAAATTTTCAAACCCCCCAGAAAATCTTTTTTACCCTCATATTCACCACTAAATTTTTATGTTTATATACCTTTTCTTCAAGAGCTGAATGGTCTTGGATGTCTGATAGTGCATCTCCACTAGACATCTCAGAATGTTGTGCATTAGTTTCAGAAATTGCTTTTAGACTGTCGGGATTTTCTTTTAATAAATTTATCTGTAATAAGAGATATAAATAAAATGACTTAAATCATATAAAAAACGTACTAAAATGTACCACAATGAAATCTTTATATAAGTATTTTACTTCCATATTTCTACATTTCAAGGGGAAAAAAACCCCAAGAAAACATGATTTTAATATTTTATAAATTTTCAAGAGAAATAAATCTTAGATTTATTCCAATGAAATCAATTTTCCCTCCACATGAATGAGTTTCAAACAGATGAACAAGTAATATAAAAACAAATTATATCACAGTAACTTGACAAAAACCACCTAATATGAAAACTATATTTTCAGAATAATTATAATCATTGAAAAGTGTGTAAGAAATTTAAAAATTGTAATATCACATATCATTTCACAACTTTTTTTTTTTCTAAATTTTTCTTTGGGGAGGGGGGATTTAGCTTGTTCATTTGTGGTCCCTTTTTAATTGTATTCTATAACAAGGAAAATTCTGATTTTTTTTTTTTTGAATATTTTTAATAAAATACTACTGCACTTTTTTACTGCATTAATATGAAGAAATTGTTTTTTTTTTTTTAACTTTATTACAACTAGCCTAAATAAAAATTAATGTAAGTTTATTAAGTCATAAACCTACTCATAAAATACAATTGCATTTTTATAAGGAAATGGTCAATAATTATTTATTTATGCATAGTTTATCCCTAAAACTGATTTTTTTTAATTGAATGAGCTGATGCCTGATTGAAACTGGTATTTATTTTAGGTAGCAAGTATATGCTTGGGTATTCTAGAATTTAACACAACTAATGTGAAATTTCTCAACATGAAACTTTATGTATGTATGTATATATATATATATATATATATATATATATATATATATATATATAGCTAAAACTTTTTAAATTTAAGACTATTTACATATCAACACTTCATACAAAAATATTTTGTTTTTGTTAAAGTTAAAATAATTTCCAAATGGAATGCATAAATTGGAGCATTAACTTTATTTAACTTTCATTTTTGTAAGATATTTTTACCCCTTTCCTTCCACACATATTATACATTGAAGACTTAAACCTGTCTAAAATTTTAAATAAATAATTACACTTTTAGGTCTAGTATGGTAATCAACATTATAAAGTGACATGTACAAACAAATATAGATTTGGATAATAGCATATAATTGCAACCATTTTGAAATAATTTGGTGATGTTTGCATAAGAGAAGAATTATTTCCAAAGTAAAGTTATTACATACATGTTTGTACAGTAAAATTCTATTTATCTTTTTGATTTACTTTTTAAGAAAAGTGAGCTTTCAAGTCGATTTTTGAGGTTTTTTTCTCAGATGAAAATATCAAAACAATAGATTTTAGTATCCTAATTAAATTGTGCATGTGTAAAACCAGTAACTGCTTATAATTGAAAATGTGTTGATAATTTTTAACATATTTTAAATGCTCGTTACTTGAGGGAACTATTTTAACTGAAAGGCATACTATTTTAAACATTTGTGCCACTTAGATAAAATGTTGTAATCTTGAAGCAACAGAATAGACAGAACACAGAAACAGAATGGAAACAAAAATGTTGACATTATGTGTAGAAACAACGGAAAATTCTGCAAGTTACGAAAAAGCAATGATACCAAGTCTTTAGAACTTGCTATATTTTTTAACCTTAATGGTTTTAGTCAATTTGATTGATATAATACATAAATATACAGATTTAACTGTTCAAATAAAAATTCCAACTTATACATGAGCAAGAAAAATAAATTTATGCAACAGAACATCATTTTTAATTTTAATTATATCATACAGAGAATATTCAAATCCATCTTCAAGAGGCATAATAGACAGAAAAGAAAAATAAATATGTAACAAGATTGAAATGCTTTTGATACCAAATTGATAGTTACATATTTCATTAAATATTATAGTGATATATGTAAGTATGGTAGTAATAAGCTTATTAGAAATAAAATACTACAATAATAAATAAATTTGCTGATTAGAAGGATGAAAAAAATTCTGAAATTCTACATATAGATGCTTACAATATTTTTTAAAAATTATTCCAACATGTTGTTTAGTACATAAGAAGACATTTAATATTAAATAATAAAATGGAAAATTTTTTTAAAAAATGTTTGAATATGATTTAAAACATAAGTGAAAGTTAAGTTAAAAGAAAGTTAGTAGATTAATTCATTCAAAAAGAATTAAGTAAATATAAAGTAGTAAAAAAATTTCCTTGTTTTTCAATGTTCATTTTTAAAAATGTCACATTATTTAATTAAATGTGCATCCTCAAAATTATGATTTTTTTAAATATAAAAATGGACAATTCATACACCAAACTTATAAATAATAATGTGAATTCTAACCTGTGTTTCTAAAACACATATTCTAGAATCTTTTTCTTCCATTAAAAGCCTTAAATTTGCCTCTAAATGAGCTTTAGCCTTTTGCTCCAATTGGCATTGCTCTCGCAATTCAGCCATACGTCTCAAGGCTTTATCTTGTTGCTCTATTAAGGTGTTCTATAAATTGAAAATAGAAGCAGACATTTATAACAACTTATTTACAGAAATATAATTTTAAAAGTGTGCATTCATTTCTCCTAATTCTGAAACTTTTTACAAAAATTGTATATTCTAAAAGTTTACACCCAATTACATAAAATGTTTAAAAACAATGCACAAGATATACTGAAAGATTTTGTCTAAAAATAATGTATTACAATCTCCATTTTATTTAGTTGGAAAAATCAGAGAATATTAACATTCAAGATAAATTATTATCAATCTGTCTTACATAATGGTTTTAATTCCTTAAAAATGTAAAGCTTTGTAGAACTAAAATTTAGAAATAGATTCATTAGCTGTTGAAATTCCTTCATTCTGCTAAAAAGAATGCCCCAGATATAGGCAGAGGAAAGTAACTTTAAGCTATCTTACTGTATTTTTCTTCATATAAAGCTATTTGCCAAGCCACTAAACAGTTAAGTTTTAAACGATAGGTCTAGATTCTTATGAATTACATGTAAATAATTAGTTGTGACAGCAATTAAAGAAATAAAAGCTCTTTGAGACATTTAGTAAATTACAGAGGAAATTCCATGCTTTGAAGACATCCATGCAAGGTGTACCATGCAAGTATTAGTTTCTTTAAAGTGCTCTAACACAAAAAGAGAACACCAATTTTTCTGTCTTGTTTCTAATTATGATAGCACAAAAAATTAACTTTAATCCACACAGATGGATTTCAGGAGAAATATGCAAAACCATTATTCAGAAACTTTTATTATTTTTTTATTTAAAATACAACACTTATTTAGTACCAATAAATACAAATTTATTTATATATAACTTTTAATTTGAAGCTCTAATATTTTTAGTATCAGCTATATAAAAATGAAACCCATTGGCTGAGTGGTAGTAGTGCATCATGCTTTCACACCACAGATCCAAGGTTCAAACCTTGGGCCAAGCAAGCTCGACTCAGCCTTTCATTCCTTCAGTGGGTCGACAAATGAGTACCAAGTTTACTTGGGAAATTAACACTGAGGGTTTTCATGTCAGACTGACCACCTGACTGTGGAACATCTGCTCATGCACCTCAGGGCCTAAGGTTGTGTGTACTGAGATGGGCACAGTAGGCCTTGGATTTCATGGGATGTTGTGCCACTGAGTTATATAAATACACAATATTTTTTTAATTGTTTTTCTCTACAACTCTGTTTATAATATTTAATAACCATCTGTAAGTTTTTGAGCAATAACATGACAATAACTATCTCATCCATAAGCTTAATGCATCTATGCTTGAATGCACATAAATTTACAAGTTCCAAAATTCTTATATTTTTTTTAAAAAATAATTAATAAATATCAATGACAAGTTAGAAAATCCAATATGATATAAATGCCAGCAAGGTTTTGTAGAAGAAAAAGCTTTTAATTAAATTGTTATTTACATAATCTCTGTTATTTAACTTTATTGTGAGCAAAAATAGCTCATACTTGAAAATCTTTTTTAAAAAGTTCAAAATATAAAACCTTAAAAGAGCACTTAAATGCAATATTTATTATGACATAACTTATTTAAAATTCTTTCATCTGAAGGAAAGTTTAATTCACTTTGATAAAGATCAAATATAATTTACATTGCAATGCTATAATTAATAATACTGATGATATTTATAATACAAATTACGAGTCAATAGGGAAACAATATTCCTGTTATGTTGAAATTTATAAGTATGCATAGCATGATTTCAAAGTGATAAGCTTAAAGTTAAAAACTGGATGAATTTGAAGAGATGAGAGGATACCAAATTCATTTTTAAAAAATAAAGTAAAGATTAATTATATAACAAAATACAAAATAGTGATATTTTATTTTAAACTTTCATAGCCCATAACTATCACACTAAGTGCCTTGAAAATTGTATAGGAATTTATGCAAAATAAAACTAAAATAGATACATGCATACACATTACTTGATTCATATACATATTTTTTAGAATACATACCTCAATTTTCAATTTCTCTTCTCTAAGTTCTTTATAGTTTTTAACAACCTATTCAAATAAAACGTTTACATCACTAACAATGTCAAGATAGGTTCACATAAAAATATATGTACAATCAATTAATTCTAGGATTAAAAAAACTCAACACAGTTCCAAACATAAAATATTAAATAGAATTTTAGAACTAAAATAAAAAATTAATGATTAAATACTTAAAAATAATATAATACTTAAACTTCTGAATTTATCAATATTGAAATGATTTTAATGTTATTAAAGAAATAAAAGGTAAGGAGATTTGAGTACCAATTTTTTTTAATCATTCGATATTGGAAACTTCAATATAAATTTAAGTATTGGGTGTCATACACAACAATGATATTTTTGCATTCCAAATAATTGATGAACAAATCATTTAAAATTAGAAACCAAAATTATGTCATGATATTTTCAGGGTTTTTCTTCTTTTATCAAGTGAGCATCATTTTCTTTAACATTAACCTCCTTCCCTGCTGAGGAAAATTACCTGATTTGCTCCCACCCCAGAGTTACAGTTTTTCCACACAGCCATACATGTATATGTATTGGAGGAAAAGAAAAGACATAAATAAGTAAATACTTTTCCAAAACAAATAAATCTTTCAGAAATTATGTCAAGGTCATTTCATTGTATTTCCAAGCCTTGGGAATAGTACCAATAGCAGCACAATGCAAAAAATCATGTTGTATACCCCACGGGCAGTTGACATACTGGCTTAGTGAAGAATATGTATATGCCAGCAGTAGTTAAGGGGCTAACTAAATATAGCTATATATAAATTTTAATATAACTATTTTAATACAATTACTTAAGCTACACTTTTTTTTTAACTCTGACAATATGAAAATATGCAATACAAAGAACAAACTGCAACATTTGCATAATTATAGTAACATTGTGAAAAATGTACATGTTTGTGACTAATTTTAAATCTCAAATAATTTAATCTGCACAAATTTAATAATTTTACAAATTAAACAAATAGTTTTTTCACTGCAATACTTATAATATATATATGTATAAATATTATAAAATCTACATGTAATGTTCATCAAAATTAATGTCTCCCAGTCTGTAACAGCATTCGTAAAAAAGAAAAATTCTCCATATTGATTGCACTCTGTAGATTGTGATAGAATTAGCATCACTCAGGGTACACCATGAGGAGGCCTAACAAATCAGATATTTCTAAAACTATGTCACCTCCACTTGATCTCTTAATACCCTTGGTAAAGGGAAGAATGGATCTCACAAGTGTCAAGAAATAATTTTTTGATTCAGTTTTAAAAGCCATTGCTTTAGAAACTATATCCCCAGCCAACTTTACAAACTATATCCACAAATATCCAAAGCCTGATTGGCTTCAACTCTACACTGATACATCTCAATTGGATCAGGATGGAAGCGCAGGAGCTGGGATTTTTGCAGAACTATTTGTATTTTATCTAAACTTAGGTCCAAACACAACATTTGATGGTGAAGTAGAAGCTATTAAAACAACTATTCATCAATTATTGTTTAGAAAGGATGCTTTTGTGAATGTTATAAAGGGTGTTTTTTTTAGAGGTATTAAAAGGAGGTTTTATTTAGAGGTATTTTTTAGAGGAACTTTAAATTGCAATAAAACAACGATGTATTATTCGATTGACATGAATTTTTTTTTATTCGAAAGATAATCTTGTGGCATTACATTTTAAATATGATTTTTGGCATATGACTGCCATGGCTGGCTTGGATGTAGTCCAATCTGGACATCCAATTTTCGATGACTTTTTCCAACATTTGTGGCCGTATATCGGCAATAACACGGCGAATGTTGTCTTCCAAATGGTCAAACATTTGTGGCTTATCCGCATAGACCAATGACTTTACATAGCCCCACAATAAATAGTCTAGCGGTGTTAAATCACAAGATCTTGGAGGCCAATTCACAGGTCCAAAACGTGAAATTAGGCGGTCACCAAATGTGTCTTTCAATAAATCGATTGTCGCACGAGCTGTGTGACATGTTGCGCCGTCTTGTTGGAACCACAGCTCCTGGACATCATGATTGTTCAATTCAGGAATGAAAAAGTTAGTAACCATGGTTCTATACCAATCACCATTGACTGTAACGTTGTGGCCTTCATCGTTTTTGAAGAAGGATTCCACCAGCTCATAAAGCGCACCAAACAGTCAGTTTTTCTGGATGTAACGGTGTTTCGACATACACTTGTGGATTAGCTTCACTCCAAATGTGGCAGTTTTGTTTGTTGACGTAGCCATTCCACCAGAAGTGTGTTTCATCGCTAAACAAAATTCGCTTATGAAAATCGGGAACAACGGCAATCTCGTTTTGGGCCCATTCGACGAATCTACACCTTGCTTGATGATCGTTTTGATGAATTGCCAAACCAAACTGAGAATAAATCACTTGACAGCTGTTAAATCGGTCGCCATCTTGGAAAGTAATGCAAACTTAAACTTCTATACCTGGAAAAAAAAAAACTCTTTATTTTCTGAATCCAAGCTGTAACATATCTGGATTTTTCAGACTCTATTCAAATTAAAAATTGTATAGAGAATCTTGGATTGCTTTTGGCCTTTAAAAGAATATTATTTTACAATGGGTTCCCTCCCACTGTAATATCTACAGAAATCAGAGAGCTAATTTTCACACTAAAAAGGGTGCTGGTGTTTTTAAGGGCTTTCAGAGGAATAATGTACTCTTCTACAAAAAGAGTTATTGAAAATAAGGTGAATTCATAATAAGTCTGCCTTTAGGCTGGAACCGGGCATGATTGCTTTCTGGGTCACTATTTTAGACTAAATGTCATTCCCTTCCCAAATTGCATTTTGTGCAGAGAGAATTCCCTAATGAATGCTGAGCACCTGGAGATTTGCTCTGCGTCTCTGGTAACATCTATGATAGATACTGAAGGGCCAGAGAGCAGTTACAAGCTCTGCAATCTGACTGACTTTTTGATTGTGTATATGCTTCTATTTCTTTTTATTCTTTGTTTTACTGTTTATTTGTTGTTACTCTATGTGTGTTTGTGCAGAGTGTTTTCACTCCAGTGAATGATGTATTAATCAAGTGTTGCTGCAAGAAATAATATATATATATATATGTAAGCAGAGGAAACTATCAGTGGTGTTATGTGCCAATGTAAAAATTAGTGTAGAAACGTTTTCTAGCTGGGTTCTAAATATTACCCTCACCATATTGAAGCCCTCTTTCATTCACTATCCATCAACAAAACATGTTGTACTAAACCATAGGGTCACTGATACTGACACTTTAATCTATGATAACAAATCTTGAAAGATATTTTTATAAAATAGGATTGATGGAAAAATAGAATAAGAATAGTGAATCCAGTGTTGTAATTTATCAACATTAAACAACTAATGAATCTACCACTTATTACGCACACAATATATGTATATATATAAATTGTTATTGATGAAAAAAGTAACAATTCTTAAAAAGCAGACTGAAACTTTCTAGAAATAATCATAAGTTTTTAGACTCAAAAATGAAATAATTTATACAAACCTCTACATATTTATTTTTATATTTATAAGCCCTTGCTTTCAATACATCTATGGCACTTAAAAGTTGATCTTTGGAAATTCCTTCTAAATTTAGTGTGGGTGGATCTTCTCGTTCACTTTCTATATCAGATTGAGGAATATAGTTAGACTTGGTAGGCCGATAATCTTGGCCAAAACTCAGGTCAGATCCTGTTCCAGCAGGATAATCCCTTGAACCAGACGCAACAGAGCCATTGGCAGATTCATTCTAATAACATTTAAAAATCAACAATCTTAATAAAATCAATAAGAGAAAAGTAAGAATTTTTAAGAACTTCATCATAATTGTCAAGAATTCAAAATGAAAGTACATAATTTTTGAATAATTCCTTGTATACATATTTATAAAACTTTATAATTTACTTTTTTTTGAGGGGTGCTGTGTTCACTAACAGAACCATCTTCATCTTCTCCAATACTAAACTGCTGTGAACTAGTGTGAGGCACAACTACAGCAGAGCTATCACTGAGAGTTATTAAGTCCTATGAAACATAAAAAGAAATATCAGTATAATTAAGATATTTACTTTTACATCTTTCAAATAAATAAAAACATACATTACTGTAGATTATACATTGTAATTTTTACCAAAACAAATTTAAAAATTCAAATTCTAATATTGATATTAAATTAAATGAATGCATGGTGAATCAAGCATAGAATAAGCACTTTCCCACCTCAGTCGAGTTTCCTCCAGTAGCTTTATTCTCTGAATCGGATAACTGTTTGCCAGAGTTACTGTTCAGCTGAAAAGTACATTTAAATATTATTGGAATGAACAATTTTATATACTCTTTTCAATTTAATAAATTTTTCTTTTTATTTAATTACATAATCATTCCCTTCAATATTTTAATGCCCTTATTCTATCTATTAACTTAAACTGAAATTTTTAACATGATCTTTACTTCAAAAAATACAAAATTCACATTCTTATACAATTTTACTTACAATTATTCTTACTGATATTTGCATTTACTTTAGTAATATGATACTGGTTGTCTGATAGTAACATTTATGTTATAAATGAAAGCAACTATACAACTACACAAGGAATATTTACAAAGAATCTGTTAAATATATATAAAACAGCATCTTGCTCTTCTAATTTTCACACAATCTTATTTGATTATTTAAAGATAACATAGGTATATATTTGTAAACTCTTTCTCAATTAAGTAAATATGAGACATTCCCTCTCATATTATGTAATGTATATTGGTGGAGTCAAGATTCAAATACAGAGCTTTAATACTTACACCAAACATAAAATTACCAATTTTGGTCATTACACTAAAAACAACCTTGAAAAGATATCTGTTTAATATTATACTCTTCATTTTATATGAAAACACAATTTTTTACACTCCAAAAACAATATATAAGCTTTAAATATTTAAATTTCCAACTATACAATTAACAATCAACAATATGACTCAAATTAGCAATTTTGAATAATATAAACAATTTAAAAATTTCTTCTAGAAATACATAATTTATATTTTTATTCTTGTCTAAATAAGTTCTGGAAAACACTACTCCACTATAAATATGTTGTTCTATGATAAACTCAAAATGACAAAATTCTAATCTGAGCTTGTCAATAGATAATTTGGTACTTTTCCCATTGGTTGGGTACCTGAATATTTGGCCCAAATGATATTTTGTATATTATACATTTATATATAATTAATAAAATTTTAAGATAGACAATTTTTGTATGATCCTAGCTAGCAGAAAAATACTGGTTCTTCTATTTAGGGAGACTCTGAATTATATAGTGGATCAAATGTTATTCTATTTTAGAAAATGGAAATATGACTAAAGATGTAATAAAATTTGTGTAAGAAAATGAATTTTGTTTAATACTTTTCCTTTTATGAATAATTTTTCTCTATGGAAATAACCAACATATCCATTTAAAATTATGAGAAGTATGAAATCAATATGTAATTAATAATTATATTAACATTGAAGTTTTCAAAAAATTCATACAAATTTCAAAATAAATACATATTAAGCATTAATAAATTAAAATACAAATAAACACAAATATAAATTATCAGTAAAATAGTTGACAAATAAGCCTTTCCTCAAATTTAAAGGCAATAGCCTTTTATCACTAATGATCATACAAAATAAAAAGAAAGAAAAGTACCAATAGGACTTATGAACTTTTTCAATAACAAACAGTTTTTTTAAAATTATTACATTTTAAAATAGAAAGAATTCTCAAAACAGAAAAAAGGAGTACTTGTAAATTTAATCAGCTGAAGTTTTTTATCTTTACAAAGGGAAAAGAATTAGACATTGGAAATTCAAATTTTTTTAAAAAAATAGTTATTAACCCCAGATGTATAAAAAAAGGGAAAATTCCAAATGATAAATTTTGCTTCTAAACTTTTAGTTTTTGATAGTAACCTCATATTAAATATTTTTTCATTATCAGCTGTCAGATAAGATCATACTTATCTAATTTGATTAATAAATAATTTTGAAATATATCCAATATTTTTATATTTAATATTATATAAACAAACAAAAAATTACTTTTGGTAATACATCATACATACAAAATATAATTTATATACAATTACTTAAGTTATTAACTGAATTACAGAAAGATGCCTCTTCATTTATAGATGGATAATATAGATTTCCATAAAAAAATTTAATAATTGTCATCCATAATCAAAATTTATATAAATTCATTTTTTTTTACAGTAAACTTTACAACTATTTAAAAACACATTATCTTTACCTGCCCAACAGGAAATTTTATAGCTTCTTCAGCAATGCGCTCTCGTAGACGCTTGAACATGATTGATAAGTTTGATCAATGTAAGAAATTTAAACAGAAAAAGGATATAAATATATTTAAAAACGTCTTTCATTTACTGGCCTTCCTAACATTTTTCAATTTGATATCAAAACATTTAGCCACACATCATGTCATGCCCACACATTTACTATTTAATCTTTTACTTGCGCATGTCCGAGACACGTCAATTTCACAACCTACTTAGAAAATGTTAGTAATTGTTAAATGAACGATGATACACACATGTGTTAAATAATTGATTTTGTTTCCTTTATTTGATTCAATTTAAAAAACCTATGAAACCCGTTTAATTTCACATCACCATTCAGAAACTAATGTAAACACAAACCAGAATTAGTTGAGTTGGAAATAGGTGATGACTGTATTCAAGTTGTTCACAATGCGCCCTCTACCAAGAAGTAAAAAAAGAAAAAAATTATCCAGTTTTAACTTTTAACTCATTAGATAAAATGTTTTAAAATATTTTTAAAAATATATATTTGAATGGTAAACATTATTTTAAATTGATATATTAGATATTTTATAACTCTGTAATGGGAACACGATTTTTATAAAATCGTCCAGGCACTCAGACACCGCCTCCTAAAAAACAAAACTAAATAATTATTTTTTATGCTGTCTGATATTAAATATGCCTTAATAGTAATGGAAGTTAGGAAAAGTAAATTGCGGTATCAACTGAATTTCACTTACTGAATGAAGCAATCAATGTTTGTTTTTTTCTGTAATGAAAACAACAGAAAGACAATATTTAGGAAAAAAATAGACATCTGGAAGAATCAAATTAATTAAAGCACGTGGGCCGAAGGATATTTGTATATCAATATGAAAAACTTCAGTTTTTTTTCAATAAAATAAATGGCTTATTATAACGTACTGGATAGTTTTCGAAGAGTTATTTTACATATGTACGTATACCCTTTATTTTTTCTCATTTGGACTTTGACTAAATATTATTGGATTTTGATTTTTATGAAAACATGTGCAATACTGAAATTGTAAACAAATTACGAAATATGACCCGAGAGAATTTTTGAAACGTTATCAAAATATGAGCTTTTCATCTTTTCACATTTATGATGAGAATATTGTAATTTTTGTTATGACACATTTTAAAATAACCGTTATTTGATTTTCTAAATTTTATTATTGTAAATTCTTTATTTTTTAAATGATAGAAAAAATTTGTTTCCATCATTTTAACAGTGTTCCTTTTCATTTTTTATGATTTGAAAAATTTGCATTTATTTATAATAATTAGGTTTTATTTGTGTGATTTAAGGTAGTGCTTCTTAAGAATATTAGTAAAGTTTATAAACATTTTATTTTTAAATGTCATAAATACTATTTGAAAGTTACTTGAAAATTAGAATTTTCATTTTGTTTTACTTAATCTTCAAAACAGCTTGGTTTCTATTATTCAGAAGTTAATAAAAGTAATGCTTAATATGAAATATGTACTGTGCTATTATCGATTCACTTAAAGAATTAAATTTAGTAACAGGTATACTTCTTAAGTTTTAAATTAAATTTAGATGTATACCTGTTCTAAATTTCCTGTAACAACTAAATGTTTCTGAATCATTATTGAGTATTACTTTTATTTTCTCATTCAAAATATACAAGCATGTGCATTAAAATTCTTTCAAATAATGATTTTTTCTCTTTCTATGACTATGCTAACACAATCATTAAAAAAAAATATTAAAATGTAAATTACAAGTCTTATACTTTTAAAGTGTAGTATAGGGGGGCAACTTAGCGCAGTCCTTTTTTTAGGTGACTGAAAGTGGTCACCAAGGTACTTTTTTTAGAATTATTTATTTTAGAATGAATTCGATATTATACCATGACATTTTGATAAAAATCGCCAAATCCGAAGAATCCACCCCTATACTACACTTGAGCTGT
Source organism: Trichonephila clavipes (assembly GCA_019973935.1). NCBI lineage: Eukaryota > Metazoa > Arthropoda > Arachnida > Araneae > Nephilidae > Trichonephila > Trichonephila clavipes. The sequence continues at coordinate 1,018,016 of BMAU01019414.1, read as the reverse complement.
CTTATGCCTTTGTGATTGTAAAACTTATTTATATTTAAAATGTATTGGCAAGATTTGAGTAAAATATTTATTATTAATGAATAAGAAGACCATTTATATAATCTTTGAAAAATTCAGAATCTTAAGGAACTTGTACATACTTAACAATTAATAATTTTTTTAGTACACACATCATATTTTGAAAAATCTAATTGACTGAATATAATTATTTGTTTTTTTAAATATTTAAGCTTCAAATAAAATATGTAAAAGCTTAGAACTTATTAACAAAATTAATATGCCTTAATCATCTAACCGCAAGGTATTGTCCAGAGAGAGAGTATTGATTGTATATTTTGAGAATGTTATATTGAAATATATTTTAGAATCCTTCTGTTTTTGCTGTATACTTTAATTTACTCTAATAACCTATGTATATTTGAATTTGTAATTATTTATTTACAAATAGATAACATGAATTGTGTATACTTATTTTTATTAAATCTTTTTTATATAATTGCCATAAGAAAACATTCTGTAATATATTAAGTTTACATAAAACTGGCAAATTTTTTTTAAAAAAGTTTGAGGATGAAAGAAATTTTTAATTCTTAAAATTTTATAAGTTTCATCCTTGTTTCTAATGTTTTCAAAAAAATGTATTGTACTAAGATTTATTATTTTAAATCATAATTTTATTTGTGATATTACATTAAAATTTTTAAGTAAAGTATTTGAATTTTTATGTTATTATTTTAAATATGTACTGTGTTAAATATTCTTAAGTATAAAATATCTGATATATTTTTTATGATTAAATACAAGGTTTGTCCTGAAACTAAGTACTGTTCTGTTCTACCACAACCACAGTGGTATTATAGTTCAACACTTACCCACAAATGGTTTTCATTGATTGTCAGTACAGTGATGCCATTACAATGAGATTGTGTTGTTTTAACACACATTCAAAATGTTTTAAGATGATTGATGGTCTCACCAACTATGAAGTACATTCTGTTATCTGTTTTTTGTTTACAAGAAATTTTAAGTCAGTTGAAATTCATCGACACCTTAAAGAGATTTATAGAGAAAGTGTAATGTGTGATGAAGTAGTGAGAAAGGGAGTTTGACAATTCAGTGATGGGCAAACCAGTGTACAAGATGAAGCAAGAAGTAAGTGGCTTTTTGCTGTCCACGATGGTTTGTTTCAAAAAGTGAATGAAAAAGTTTGTGAAAACTGATGGTTCACAATAAGATTGCTTTGTTTGGAATTTCCTCAAATTTAATAAGCTATTCACTGGCAGCATCTTTCTTTAAAGAGGGTATAAGCAAGTAAGTTTCCTGATATGAAAAATGCATGAACGATAATGGTAACAATGCAGAAAAATAGTTTCCTACATGCTGTTTCCTATAAAAATAAATTTTGTTTTGAAAAAGATTTTTTTATGCGAGTTTTTCCAAAATGGTACTTAGTTTCTGGATATGCCACATATTTACTTTTAGATTCTTTCAGAGTATAAATTTTATAATTAAATCAGATATTTATATCCATAAATTTAGGATAAAATATAACTGCATTGATAGGTATTAGAAAAATCATATTTCTGATTAAAGCTTTTTTTAATTAGATTTTCTAAATAGCATTGATTCAAAATGTCTTCACCAAGAGTTCGTCGTAGAGGAATACAGAGATTGTATTCTGCTGAGGATGAAGTCCTTGACAAAATTGTTCAAGAGGTATGTTATATTTTTGTGAACAATTTATTTTTAAACCAGGTAAGATTTATATATAAAATAAGCTCTACCAGTTGTCGTTATCATATAAAATATAAATAATGTAATTCCTTGCGTTAATATCTGAGGGATGCTGAAAAATATCAATTATTTAAGGTTCATAATTTCTATCCTGATGGAAAACAATGCTTATTCTTAGTGTTATAAAATGTGTCTTAAGTTTTGTTGTTGAATGAAGTGGCTGCAGTAGTTGAATGGTCATGGTCGTGAGTTGAAGCCTAGTGACACGGAAGACCTTTCATGTACAGGATTTGTGCATGTTAAATATGTTAAGGCTCACAGTCTTCCCTTTGGCATGATGTGGAAGTTAGGAGAAAGAAGTCTGGATAATAATTGACCATCATTTTCATATTTAACTGCTTTTTTTGCATTTGAGCTACACAATATTTTTGCAACAGTTTAATAATAATTAATTTGGTAGGTAAGATGATCAAGACATTAATAAATCAAAATGTCTTGTTTCTGGGTAATAATTGAGTTACCTTGAAAAAGAAAAACAGATATCTTATACAAACAGCAAAATTAGAAATATGACAATGCTCTTAAGTTTTATGCCATCAATCAATTTTGTCAAATTAAAAGATGTCAGCAAATGTCACAATATACAGCCAGTAGTAGAAATCCTTCCTGCCTATGTCCGAACAATGTAATAACAGCATATAGCAACATTTTTTTAATTGGTGATGTCTTTTCATTTGGTGAAAGCGGTGGATGGTTCAATACGTTAACACCGAAAATGCTTACACCAACAGAAGTATAATTAATATTCTACCAAAAATATTGGTTCTATCATTATGTCAAAAAACTTTATAATGGGTTAGTATTCATGTAGCATTAATCTTATTTTGAAAGATTAAACATTTTAAAATGATAAAATGTTCTCTAATTATAATAAAATAATAAAAATTAACTCCTCGTCAGTCCCAATTATTATTTGATAATTGGACTACTGTAAAATCCGGCATATAATGTGATCCATGCTTTCAAGTCACTATTTTTAATTTGGAGGTATATTAGCCTTATAACACCCCCCTCCCTCTTTTACGAAGAAATCTGAAATGTTCATGTGTAATGCTCTTATGTTTTAAAGTCATTTGTTTGAGGTATTACTCATCGCTTTAGAAGAAATAGCATACTTCTAGAAATTCTCTTAATTTCATAAGGAATGTCATTTCTTTTAAATAAACAGTATTTTGATCTATGTAGAATTTTAATCTTTTTTTTTCTTTTTTAAAGCTTTCATTTTTATACCCAACATATAACGTGCACCCCTAAATTTCCATCTTACTTTATTTTGTTAAAAGTATGTATTTTACACGAGATTTTATGATAATTTCTGATTTGGGAATGGAAGCATTAGTTATACACAGATTTAAAAGTTTAAGGCATTTTTTGCAATTAATTTCATTCATGTATTCATTAATATATTATCTTATATCCTTAATATATTTCTGATTATCATTAAAGTGTATTGTAGTAAAGTGTGTATAAGAATACTGTAATATATGTAATAATTCCCCCTAGCATCCTTTTAATTAACTCTTTTTAATAAAATTCAAATAATGTTTTAATTATTTGGTTCAAAACTAACACCCTGATCTTAATCGTAATCGACTAATATTATTACATTAGAAATCCATTTCCTGCCCATTGTAACCAATCAGAGCTCTTATTACAAAAATGTCACATGGTCTTCAACGTCAGGTATAAAAACCGATGTCTCTGGAAAGCTCTCGCTCTCTCTTCACTCGTTTCTCTGTAGTCATGTAGCCGGCTGCTTTGTGTTGTGTGTTATAGTTTCTTTGTCTGTGTTGTGTCGTCCATGTTCATCATAATTAGTATGCCTAGCTGTTTCAAGATATTCAATAAATTGGATTTACTAATCTACCAGACTGCCTCGTCGATCTTTCCATAGAAAATGCATCAACATACAGAAAATCACATCACCGGCCACGCCCTATCTATGGTCCGCCATTGTTTAAATCAACCACTCACCACGACAAATTATGCACTGCTAAAGTTTTATCATTATATATATATATATATATTCAGATCATGTTTTCAGAAGGAAAAATATTCCAGTTTTAAAATAAGTTATTGTGTGGTTACAACAAGTACTTACTGATTTATTAAATTGCATTTTAAAAATATTTTATAAGCATGCCATTTTTTTCTTTAATAGATAAATATCAATTTTTCATTTTATGTATATAATAGATAAAATATGCTCTATATTTTATGGTAGAGATGGATTTAAATGGAAATGAGTAAAATATTATCCATATACTTTTCTATAAGTCGGAATGCAATATTAGAACAAGCTCATTTTTTAACCTAGAAAAAAATATATTCTACTTCAGTTTTATTTTTTAACATACATTGAAAATTACTTCCAGCATAAGCATGTCAGTGTACCTAAGAACATATTTTTAATATTTTATTTTTGTGTGATTTAGTTTTCTATTCTCCAATATTTTTCTAATAGTTATATAATTGCTGAGCAGTTGTAAATATCTTTTTTTTTTTAAAAAAAATACCTAATGCTTGACTTTTAGCGAGTTAATTTATTTATTATTTACGATCAAGTTCTTAAAATTAAATTCCTTTTAATTTATTTATGTTCCAATTGTGAAAGAAGTTGCAGTTAACTAAAAATTGTAGAATTACCAGACCCAGGTAAAATCTTTATTTGATGAATTTTTAAATTATTCTTGTTTAAAGATCAAAATTTTTTAAATCTGAGGATATGATACGAGTGTGAAATATTTGTTCTTTTTTTTATTGTAGCAGACTGAAAATCGGAATCGTTTTTCGTTTCTTTTTTACTTAGATTACATGCGTAGTTATATTTTTTATTATCTGTATTAACTAACTTTTTCATATTAAAATTCATTAATAAGGAGACAGAATTATAATAATTACTTTTAGATTAAAAAAAACTCTCTAAAATATTTGTTAACAATTACTTTCCTTTTTATTTTATTTTTAATTTATCAAAATAGATTTGGGGTGTATATAATATACATATTTACTTATTAAATACTACGATAGGATACTTAAGTACTAATCAGCAGATTTCAATTGAAAATTGGCATGTAAGGTAGGAAATAAAATTTTGCTAAGTTATTGAATTAATTTGACTATACAGAATATTGGAAGATTTTTCACTATTTTTTTTCATGTGAAAAAACAAATTGCATTCAAATTTAATTTGTAAGGCATTATGTTCAATTAATGCTTTCCACTAAACATTGGAAATAACTAATAAATAACTGTTAAAATTTATGAACTAATGAGTTTGAGAATTATAGCATCTGATTAACTATTATTCTCATTATTTTTTTTTCTACCAACTAAGCAGTTAAAAAAAAATTATCAGTTGAATCTGACCCAAGTCTCGGAAAAAAAGGTAAAAAAAGTTTTTTTTAAACTGAGGATTGAAGGTTGGTTTTTATTTAACTACTTTAAGTAATTAAGATCTCTTCTGTATTCGTTCTTTAATTTAATGGTTTTTTATTATCGCTTATGATTAAGCTGGCTGAGTGGTGTGTTTGTTTTATTGCCGGCCTTCTGCACCCAATGTTGTGGGCTCGACTACGGCCCAAGTTGATGGATTTTCATGATGCAGAAAATCGACAGTGGCCATGTCGTATGATTGTACGTCATGGAAAAGATCCCTAGAGTGTCTGTTTGGCTTAGGTGATCTCGGCAACATTTATTCCTCGTACAGGTTTGCATCGTCAGAGCTCAGGTGCCTTCCTCTGGGGAGGAAATTGGGCGTCAAAATTACTTGCCGTAATTCATATCGCGTATATGGTGCCACACTAAAAGATGATACGAGCTCCAGGGGAATGTACTAGGTCTGCAAAGGTTAAAATACCAATGCGCAGCCCCATTCGAGGGAAACGATTAAACTTTCCGTTTTTAAGGATTGTGTGTTATTCGTCCTCTTTTTCTTTTTTTTTTTTTTTTTTTGGAAACTCCCCAAATAAAAAAAAAAATCACCTTAATGTGATAAAAATTGGAAGTGATCTTCATCTCTTGCAATGTACAGGTCAGTCAGTGGAGCTTATACAGACCTATCTTATGGCGGGGAAGGATTGAATTCTAAAAAACGCGTAGACCAAGAGCTGAACTTGGGCCAAACAAAGAAGATTTGACTTTAGGTGAGCCGCAAAAAAATCAATATTTATAGAAACGTAGTTTATTTCAAAAAATACATTATAATAAACATTATATAAAAGTGCAACACAAATTTAATGTTTGCTTCCTGACATTTGGCATCACTTCTCTGCTACTACTTTTTCCTATTTCGGGAGAAATTTTGTTCGCAGTGATTACTTTCAAAACTGACCCAAGGTGATCATCATTAATAGTATTTCTAACAGGAGGCTTATTTCCTTTTATAACTTGAAATAACTGCTTCCACCGTTAAGTACTTCCAAACATGGAAATAATTTCATGCGCAAATTTTCGAATATTTTCAAACATGGCTGGTAACTATTTGTAAAATTCGAGCTCACCGACTTCTAGTGCTGGTTTATGTATTGTGGCGGGGGCCCGGATAGGCTGGACTTAACCAGGTTTTCTGGTTATAAATTATGATCTGCCAGTGCCAAGGGGGTCTGTAGATCTGCGCCCAGAGCCTGGGATGAGCTTAAATGGGCACTCACTGTCCACTTCAATGAAGTTTGCCTTCAAATCTGAACCGCACTGAATCTCGGATCACCTTTATTTGCATACAGCTGGGTACTGAGTCTATATTTATTGAGAAAATCGAAGAAAACAAACGAAATTTGTCTTCCAAAGAATTAAAATCTGTATATTTTGTTTCAAATTCAGTTCTAAGGTTTGAAATTTTTTTCTGCGTATTTTTGATACGATGCAGTATCAACTAAACTTGATTTGTTCATGTTCCACGTCAGGAAGTGCGTTAAATCTTCACACTTTCTAGTTTCTTTTCTGTTCCGATAATATTGCCTGGGCTGCAAAAATGTTCGTTACAGGCTACGAGTTTAATACCCCTAGCGTGTAGAAGGGGTGAAATCTTAACGGCAGTGGTCTTCAAACTTTATTAACTCAAGGAACCCCTAGAACTTGAAGGTGCTTTCGTGGAACCCCTAGAACTAGAAAATGTTTTCTTAGAACCCCATTCCATACACATACTTCCAAGAATATATCTCAAAATAATATTTAAAGTACATCAGCATGTTATAAGCACTTTAAGTAAAGGCAATCCAAAAAAAGTATTGCGTTTGTTATATTAAAAATTTCCAATCTAATTTTTTAAATATAATTTACTCATTAATGGTTTTAATTTATGATCCAATTGGGACCTGTCCATGCATTATGTTTAGTAACTGGGATATACGCTTGCTTTTTTTCACACAAACTGTATAAGTTCAGGTCTATTGAGATTAAATGCAATCGCATTACCCATATCCTGAGTTTAATTTGTTTTTGTACTTTGTTTTTGTTGCTACTTACGTTGAGAAATATATTTCACTTAAACATACTGGCATTAAAGTGTTTATAGCTGTCTGAGAAATCCCTTATATATTGCATAAATTTGCAACCTTAAAATTTGGAAGCTGTTTTTGCTTAAATTTAGATTTTAGCATCGAATCTGTTGATATGTTGTTTCCTCTCCTTCATTGTAGGTGTTTTTTCCTCAAATGTAAAAAGGTGCATTTTCCATTAGAAAACTATTTAGTTTTGCAAGAAATTGTGTTAACGAACAAGTTTAAAATTAACTCGTGGAACCCAAGATAGTAAACAATAGAATATTCCCAATCAAGGAGGAAGTATTTATATAAAGTAAAACGTTTTAATATCATTTTATTATGTTATAATAAAAGTTTAAAGTCTTGGAAAATCAAGTTATTATAAATAAATAAAATTTTCAGTTTTAATGAATAGAGGGGGAGATGAGCTTTAGATACTTGTAACTATGAAAGCTTCATGTAGAACGTGAATACATTTTACATACATATTTATTTCTTCTCGATTTCTTTATTGTGGCTCGTGCAACCCCTGAGTATACCTTGTGGAAAACCAGGGTTCCGTGGAACACAGTTTGAAGACCCCTGCTCTACGTTAAAAAATAAAATGCTATTGGTCTAGGGGGGGGGAGGCGCTGATGTTAGTTTAAAATTTTAAATCATATAACTTTTTAAAATGTGTGGAAGTGCAGTGTTGCTATTTATTGTTCGGATTTTTGGTGAAATTGATGTGCAACTTGTTTAACTTTAATCTCTAAATTTCTTTTTAAAATCGAGAGCACTTTTAATAATTTTTCATTCTTTTTATAAATCCTCTTTCTTTATATATCTTTGATGGATAATTAGACCTACAAAGAAAGATCTTAGGAATTTCAAACATATATCTAAAACTTTTTCTTTCTTGAAAGATATAAATGAATCCTTTTTTTTACATCGGGCGTGTAGTTTTGTTTTTTTTTTAAATGTGTGGTTAAAAAAATTTCAATGCATGGAATTACCTTCAGCGCGTGTAAGTGTGCATGCATTTTTTTCCCCTGATAAGAGAGCCAGATATATCGAATTTTAAAATTACAAAATTGGTCAAGCGTTATGGTTATACTTTTCTTACCTTTCCTTGCCTTTGAATTAGTGTATTGTTTCAACACCTCCTAGAGACTAGAGGTGTTGGTAGTGTACGATCCCGAGATTTATGAAAACCTTTCCTTCCCTCCCCTTTGGGTTCGATGCCCTGCAAACGCAACCTTTTGATATCTAATGATCATAATGACCTTTATCTTCTCCATGTCAATCCAATTCCCGTTTCGTCTTTTCAACCGGTTAGGAATCACGATGAAAATTTTGAAATCTATTTCTAAAAACCGAAGTATATGCGTGTATCCCCCCTACTCCTCCCCTTCCTTTTTTATAGATTTCGAAAAAAGTGTCCTCTTTTATTTAATCAGTACATCACAGATGAATTTGTTCATGAAAGTTGATTAGGGATTCCAGAGGTCAGGAAAAGTTTCTTAATTTCAAAAATTTTAATGCCATTTTTTTTAAAAGAATGTTGTTACATTAAGGCAATTTCAAGTTCAGGCTGTGTGTGTGGGAATCATAAACCTCGGAGTTAGCTGTAATTGATATTTTTATGGGACCAATATTTCAAAGAATATTCGATTTATTGAAAATATAATATAAAACTGTTGTCATCAGTAATAGATTTGCTGATATTTGTTATTTGTCATCTTAGGAGGGTCTTTATTTTATGAGCTTTATAATTATAAGTAAAAGCTTATACTGGGTTATTTTTTAAGTGATTAAAGATGTAGCGAAAGCAGGGCACACTCTCTTTAATTTTGTGTGGTTTTAAAGGAACATGAATGTCGTCTGGCACAAAGATTTGACTTGCTTCAAATAATAAATTATAAAATTTTAAAGTATCAGTTCAATTAAAACTTGAAAGAGAGGTGTGGTTTGATAGTTGGAAAAAATCCTAAAAATATTCAACCTATTTTAAGACAAACCTGGTTTTTTCTGTGTGAGAAGGAACAATTACTTTATTTTATTTATATATATTTCTTTCTTTTAAGAATACAATAACATAGTATGCTTATGCACACGAATATGAATTCCAAATTTTCGTTCTCATTTTCATCGATTTTCATTTTAACCTAATATTTCTTTTTGCAGTCGTTATCTTATTTCACCGCGTTTTCGGACATGTATATCCATCCTTTCTTAAAGTTCAATGTGCACAAGTCTAAAAATCTATTTTAGTCGCTTACTTCATTGTATTTTTGGGGGAAAGCTGCTAACGTTTCTCTTTTTTCCCTGTCTTCTCCAGTTCTATTCCCTATGAATGAACTAAGGCTTCTCGAACATGCTGCACTGCTTCAATTTGCTGATCAACGCACTTTTGGAAGTTACCGTTCTCTTTGTACCCTTATCCCCTATCAGTCTCAGAATAAATTCATGTTGGTGGTTGTTATCTCGAATAATAAATCCTCATTATACGTTTTCTATTGCTTTTGTGTTGCGCACAGAGGCCTAATAAAATAGACACAAATTTATGTATGTAACTGTTGTTATTTCTGTTTTAATTTTTTTATTGAAGATTTACTGACTAAAAATTAGAACTAATGTATAGGTAATTACATCATTGTCAGAACCTTTTTCCCTTTCCCCCTTCTCAAATTTAAATGAAAAATAACATATAGAAGAGTATACTAAAAGAGAGTACATTAAAGTTTCAGGTAGACTTACAATGCTTTTTTTTATCAAATGTGCTTCATTAAATTTGTAATAAGATTCTTTGGTAATTAATGGAAACAAATACACATGAGAATAAGTAAATAATGTATAATTCATTTCTGTTAATCGAATTCTCTAATAGTATCTGAATAAAAAGATTTTCTTAAAAAAAAAAAACGTATTTTTTATCTTTTCACGAATAAAGAAATCTTATCTATGTATTTTCTTTTATTCTATAGTTCTAAGTGATTTAAAATGATACAAGATCACTCTTTGATTTGTAGGCTTATTACACATTTAAACTTAATACAAATATAAGCTTTAGGTATTTTTTTTAAATACTGTTATATATTAATTTTTTTAACGAAGTATTCTAACATTTATCATTATATATTTAGAGAAGAACAGAAACATTTGTGTGCATACGATTAAGCATTTCGTAAAATGCTCGGTGTCAGTTAGGTCACCGAAGAGAAATGATGGAAGATGTTAAAATAAAAACTCGTTGGGTTTTTTCCCTCAAGAAAATCAGTGATTTGATCAAATCCCTGAATTGTTACAGTGAAAAAGGGGAAATATTATTGTCTAAAAGCGTTTAAAAGTATTTATGCAGTACATCGTGCCTTATTAAATGTAGAGTAAGTAATACAATATTCATTGACATTAAAATTATTTATTCGAAACTAATTAACAAAAGCAATACAGATATTTTAACTGAAATTTTTAAAAAGCATATTTTTTGTACAGCATGATACAAGAATGGTGGACTTTCGACCCTTGTCCCCCTTGAAAAATTCCTGTGTGTGCTACTAGCGTGGGGTGCTTTGTACCAAATTTTTACACTAACTCAACATTTCGGAATAGAACTAGTAACAAATTATAAAAATTGATATAGAGCACCCCTCGCTCTTACCCCATTGACATTAATTTTCTCGTCAATCATTTTATTCTTATATTAACACTTATGTTTTTTTTAACTTTTTAGTTTAATTAACCATAAAAGTGTGCTTTTTTTTAGTTTTTTTTAAACTTTAATGTGATATTTTAACATCTTCCGGTAATTCGTCTGTTGACGCTTAGGGATTTGATCAAATCCCCAATTTTCTTCATGAACATATACGCAATTTCTCTTGACATTCGAGTCGAGCAAAAAATAATTCTCTAATATAGAGCTCCACTTTAATGCATCTCACGCTCCACAAGTGCAATACAAGTATTAACAGTTGGTAGTGATGTCATAGAAGTAGTAGTAGGCATCGCGTTATATAGAGACATCGATCAGAGTCCAAAATTGCCAGTCGTCTTGATGATGGTATGTCATGACACTTTATACCGGTGCTGTGATTGACCAAAAATAGTTACTCTTTTTTTTTAATGGTAATAATATCTGCTTACTCGCATCGATAGTTGCCTTTATGACAGAAATAGCTTCTTAATGTATGACCCTGCTAATTTCGATTGTGTATAATTCACAATTTCTTAATAATTTATCATTTTAAAGATGATAAATTATTAGAAATGTGAATTATACACAATCGAAATTAGCAGGGTCATACATTAAGAAGCTATTTAAAGATGATAAATTATTAGAAATGTGAATTATACACAATCGAAATTAGCAGGGTCATACATTAAGAAGCTATTTCTGTCATAAAGGCAACTATCGATGCGAGTAAGCAGATATTATTACCATTAAAAAAAAAAAAAAAAGAGTAACTATTACTCGCATCGATAGTTGCCTTTATGACAGAAATAGCTTCTTAATGTATGACCCTGCTAATTTCGATTGTGTAATTCACAATTTCTTAATAATTTATCATTTTAAAAATGAGAGTTCTTTCCATAAATTAAGGTGTAAGACTACCCTAAAATCGTGATTTTTTTTTAAAAATTGACAAATTATTTTTTATGATTTTATTTTATAGACCATCTGATTAGCTTTGTAAAAGTGCGAAGTTATTTATTTTCCATTCACTAGAAAAAAAAACTCCAAGTGTTTTAGTAAAAGCAGATGCCATAACTTTACATAAGTCAAACTTTAAAAGGCGTTTTACTCAAAATGTGTTGTTTTTTTTTCGAAAAGCTCAAACTGGAAAAGCGGTTGCTCAAAAAGTTTTTAAAATAATTTGCTGAAAATTTTTGTGTATGTTCTGTATAATAGTAGAATTGTTTTTAACCTTCAGATTTATCAATCATAGTTTTATTGCAAAATTTACAATTCTTTATGTGAATATAATCACTGGTGTTTTTTTTTTTAAAGCAATTTCATATAATAACTTGCTCTAGTTTTTGTAAAAATTAAAATACCTCTTATCCTGTAGGTCATTTAAAAATGAATGACAAAATAACACAACAAAATTAAAAAATTGAAAATTTGTTCATTTACTATTTGTACAGAGCGGGCCCTGTTTGTGTCATTTTTTGTCTATTGTTACCCATTTTAGTAGTAATAATTTATTTTTCTCTTCTTAATTTTAGCCTATTTTTCATAAAATGCTCTAAATAAATCTAAACCTCAAAAAAATATCCATATTTATCTTTTTTCAATAAAAAGTTGTCACAAGTTGTCGGATACCTTAAAAAGCATTAAAAAGATTATCTCTCAATTGAATTATTCTGCTTAATTCACATCCTTATTTTAATCCCACCTCCAAGTTACCTGAATATTGTATCCGTTTCAATGTTGTATGGATGTGTCAGATAAAGAAACCATTATTAGCTTTTTTGAGACTATAAATTTAGAAATTCATTCATTTAAAAAAAGGGGGGGTGGATAACCAACTGCCACATTTCTTTCAGAAATCTGCTTTGATCATGATTCAAAACTGTATTTACTGATTGCAATGTTTCTGAGCAAAGTTATGGTGTTTCAAACGTAAGAAATTGCACTAATTTTTTTAATGTTATACAATTAAATGTGATTTTCGTATTTCATTGATATATATAGTTCAAAGAAAATGCATCGAAAAATAAAATCCATTCCAACATTAAAATCTCAGTGACTACTGTACGAACAAAATGTATTCATTAGGTAATTCGATTAATATTGAAATCATTTAAATGTAAAAACAGCAATTAAAATTACTTTGTTCATTCATCCGTACAAAAGAAAGTCATTCTAAAGTACAAGAATACGAACTGGTTTTTGTTTAAGCTTTTTTATATTGTTCATGATTTAGAATTGATTTTAACAAAATTTATTATACAGTACGATAAAAAAAATGTGTGTATTTTGCCTTTATTTGTGGGTATTCGCGAATTAAAATTTTATGTAAAAAAATTGTTTTCAATGAGAAAAAATTATCTATATTATCCACACTTTGTTCTGACTTCTCAGTCTTTCTGAATATGCATTAGGCATCTAGAAAAGTTAAAACAACAATCAGTTCATATTCTTATACGTTTGAGTTACTTCCTTTAGTACAAATGAAGGAACAGAGCGATTTTTATTGTTTTCGCATTGAACACGATTTAAATATTAATCGAACTAACTAATGAATACATTTTGCTCGCGCGTACAGAGTTTAACACTGAAATGAATTTTATTTTTCAATGATTTTTTTTTTTAACTTCGTATTAATGAGATACGGAAGTCACACATTAAATGGTATTACATATCATTTTTTAAAAAATTCTGGGCAGTTTCTCATAATATTTGTAGCACCATAACTTTGCCCATAAACACTGCCTTTGTTAAATGCAATTTTTAATTACACTCTGAGCATTTTTTTTTGAAAGAATGACAGTTGGTTATTTTTTCTTTCTTTTAAATGAATGAATTTCTATATTTAGTATCTCAAGGAAGCGCTGATAATGTTTTTTACATCTGATACATCCGTGTATTTTTAAAATGGTTGTAATATTCAGGTAAGTTGAAGGTGGGATTAAAATAAGAATGTGAAATAAATAAAAGAAGAATTCGATTAAGAGGTAATTTTTATTTACTTTTGAATTCCTTGAATTTTCCCTTCAATTTAGTAAAATATCGAATTTGATGTAAAATGAAAGTTGTGTGCGAGAGGAAATTAGAAGGTGAATGAACTCGAAAAGTTGACAAATCTTAAATTGCCCTTGTTATCTTATTTCATTTAAAATTGAAAAATGTATCACCATATCTATTTTGCAGGTGTAAGTGCAACTTCCCTTGCCAACTTCTCAACTAAAACTGAACTACATGGACATCTCTTTATGTTGGCTATAATTTCACTGAAAAAAAAATGGAAAAAGCTTTTTTTTAGCCTTAATTTTTCATAATCTAAATACTTGTTTAGTAAAGTTTTAACTATCAGAAGCAGTGTCATACACAGACTACTTTCATGAAAAGGGATTGCATTATTTAAACACACAAGTAACATAAAAAAAAATTAAGTCAATTCCTACTTAGATCAACAAAGAAAAATTTTATTTTAGCTACTTTTTATTAAATAGTTACAAATAATATAAATATGTATATACATATGGCAGAATCACAACATTAAGTGGTAATTAATTTTTATTAATTATCATTAAAGTATCGTATTGTCATCTAAAATAATCATGTATATAAAATTTCAGCTCAATGGAGCGCTTTAAAATGTATTTTATTAACGATTGAAAACTCAACCAAGATAAAAAAAAAACAAACAAATAGATAAATATATAGAGAGAGTGTGAGTTAATAGCAGGAATTGAAAAAACGTGGTTGAAAGCATCGGGATGTAGTCTTTATGCTAAAAATTTAAATGTTGGTATATGAATAGTGGCGTAACGTACACCCCGCATTTCTGGGGGATGGACTCAAAGCCTGACTGACACCAGGGACATACACTTTGTAAGATCCGCCTTGGGGCCCAAAACCTGACGTTGCAGGGGGCTCCCTAATATTCTCCGTTTCGCCACTGTATATGGGAAGAAGTTTTGGGGTAAGCCCAATGGAGAAGGGGTAAATCCCACCATTATGTACGCCAGTAATCAATAGAACCTCTTAGAAATCTGTACATGAAATTGTTTTCTTAAAATGCTAAGTGTTATTTACTCTAATTAGTCGTTATTTTTTGACGTTGCTGTCTTGCGCTTTTGTTTGCTGTGTTATACTTATCTCCAATTCCGGATTAGGTACAGTATCTAATTTTTTTTCTTTTTCCTCTTTGTTGTTCCTCATTTTTTACAAGGCATTACAGTGCAACATATACAATTACCAAGAATTACTGTTTGATTTCAACATTTTGAACGCACAAATAAATGTAAATGTTAAAATTATGTTGAAAGGAAATGTGAAATGTCATTTTGATGTACAAAAAACAACAAAAAAAAAAAGTTCATATACAATTTAATACATATCAGTAAAATACTTATTTTCAATTTATTAGTAGTAAATTCAATTTTTTTATTTCATAAAATTATTTAAGAACTACATTAAATATTTTTTATATACTAGTTAATGTCCAAATAACTTGGTAATTAAATAAAGCTTTACGAGATTTTTCATCAACTTTATTTAACCACTTTTTAAAAAAAAATGAGATGTGTAACGTATACAAACTTGCATAACCTTGGCAAATTATGTTTATTTTTTATGTTATTGTCATTCATTGCAGCTTTTAAAGTGATTTTGCTGTGTTAGCTGTTCCTTTGAATTTCCATTGAATTCAGATTTTAGTTGCCGAAATACTAGTTGAGTCTGCAAGATTCTAATTAGGTGAATAATGGAGTTTTGAATGAGTTTATGAACACTTTCGAATTTGCGTATGTAATATAATTTATAGTGTAATCCCCTCCCCTTCCTCTTGTATTATTCTACCGAGTCATGTAATTTATTAGAAAGATCGTAAAAAAATCTAAGTTTATTAACATCCAAATGTGTGTACATTTTGATTTTAATACTGACTAATTGTATAAATGTTAATTTTAATCTCGAATCTATTTTACTATGTGCATTTATGATTGGAATAAATGTATAATACCTATGACTATAGAGTATTGTACTTTTTTTCTTTTAAAAAAAAGTGACATTTTTTAAGAAGAAAAAAATTACGAAAATAAAATGTGCGTTTTTTTACTACGTTTTATTTATTTATTTATTTGAACATATAATGAGTCGTATTGCTAGAAACTTGGAATTCGTAAACAAAAATTTCCTTTCTGTCTAATAGCTCTTTGTTCTCACTTTTATGTGCATCGTTGCGATTTTATAAACTCCATTATTATTTTTTTTTGCTGAGGTAAAAGCCTGTTGATAAGAATTCGCATATGTAGCACGCCCAAGGATTTGGCACGGTTCTTGATGACAAGCAAGCGTCATTTTGAGATTGCTATCTTACAAATTTGGACATCATCAACCTCATTCGATAAAAGAATACTCTACATTTCTGCTCTTGGCTTGAAAGATATAATATTATCATTTAGAATGTTCTGATGAGAAATTGATTGCTCAGGAATGAATAGCATAATCTTTCTCAACTGTAAATATTTTTGTGATACATCATATGTCGTTTTAGTATATAATCGTACAGCTCATAATTAGCGTTGATAACATTGATACAAACTTGGTTTTGAGTGCCACTTGTAAATCTCTATATGCATACCTGACGTCGAAAGATGTTAAAGTGACATGTGCTCATCCCTTGTTCTTCCTCTGTTGTTAATTCGGCAGAATATCTCTGGATAGAAAAGAAGATAAAAAAAACAAGTGTTATGACTTCAGCTTGTATCTTTTCTCGAGTCAACTCTTGAGGAGAGGCAATAATTCTCCATGATAGGAGGAAATGTGCTTTTCGAGCAGATGGTGTGAAGCCTCCGATTTTGCGTGGGTGTTTTTTCTGTCAACGGGGATCTTATCCTTATAACTTGTCAGAATATTTTCTTCTGTCGCGCCTTCCCTCACCTTCGTTGAGTCACATGAACCGGACAGACTTCCAAAACGTCTGTGACTTCGCTTTGCACAAACAATGAGTAGTGAAGACGTTGTGTGTGTTATCCGCTGGAAGTACAGGTAGACGAGAGCATAATCTTGAGTTAATGTCAAGTTCAAACTGGAATTGTCTTGGATAAGTTAATTTAAATTTCTTGTTGCCGGCATTCTGCAACCGTACTTTCTTTATTATGGGAGAAAGATATGTGATCCCTGCTTATAAGTTATTCACCCACATAAATGTGACTGAGGCTGTAAGCCCCATCTGTTTTGCTCAATGGAATTTCTTCTTAAAATCATGAAAACGCTTGGATGTTTCTACAATGCATCACAAAAATAGTTTTGTGGATATAGATTCAGCTAATACAGCATTAACCATTTACTTCTACAAAGAAATACATCTTTTTATCGCAGGTATTTTCCCTAGCTTGCGGTTGTTGTTTTTTCATGCCGCTATGTATATAAAGTCGTCGACTTAATTTGTATTAATGTTAATGTTTGCTATATTTGATTAGTGTAACGATAGTTCTTTTTCCTGTGACAAACAAACATTTCGAAAAATCGGAATTTAAAGAAGTTGAGAAGAATAACACATACTGGACGCACTGGATCTATTATAATAGGTAACTCATGGTAGTTCAAAAAAAGGTTATTATTTTGAATGGAATCATGGATGATATAGTTCCTGTTCTTCTTTACATTCGTAATTTTCGGGTAAGTCCTTATTTATTGTCCAGTATTTTTGTGTGATTCAAGTTATCTTTATTTTAAAATTATTCTCTTAAGCTAACTCAAGAAATTATGGCTTTATTTTTCGAAGATAATTTTTAAGATTTCTTAGGAATAGAACTTTAATTTATTTAATAATTTAGGTATTGTTTTGAAATATAACATGGAATCTCAGTAATTTTTTAATTTTTGGATTGTGCTTTCTCAAAGTATAATTTATCCCGAGGTGCCCTAATGATCTTTTCCTTTTCCCAAGGTTTGAATATTTGAAACGTTGTTTGGCGCAGCTTAGCCAAAATTGGCTCTTTCGCCATAAAACCTTACACTCACACACGAAGTATAATTTAGAAAAAATGTAATAGAAGTATAAATGTAAAATTATTGGTTTTGAGTATTTATCGAGACTTTTCCTCCTCCTTCTATAAATAGATTATTTTTCTGAAATATTTTGATTTAAGCACCATAATTTTTCCATGTATATTTTAATAGTATTATTTTTTATTGACATATTTTGTCAAACTTATTTAACTTTTAGATGTTATTGAATTAAAATAAAGGGAATCCGAGATCCTTAACTATCGTTAAATTTATTTTTGGGGTTTCAAGGTAGTTTTGCAGCAGCCGCGTGCCAAAATATGCATATCTGCACCCTTACTCACCCCTCGAAATAATTTTGTTTTTGTAGTGTCTCTTTATTATAACGGTGGAAATATTATTTAACTAGTTAAAGTGATTTAATTGAATTCTCAATTAAGATGAACATTTAATGTTTCATTAAAAATTTTGCTTTAAAAATAAATATAACTTAAAAAAAAATTAGAGTTAGCAGTCAATAAGTTTGTATTTTTAGCTAAATTATCAAGTTATATGTAGACAAATTTTATATCAATAAATTTATTGTAAACGAAGTGCAATTATTTTAATAAAAAGGTAGTGCAAATATCCTGAGCTCTTTAGTTGTTTTTAATCTTATCAAAACAATTATGATAGTGAAATATTTGTATGAATTTTATTTTCTGATATCCGCAATATGCTATTTTTATAATTTATTTACGCATTTATTTATTCCAAAACAAAGTATTCAGAAACTGATATTCAAATTGAATATGAACTTCTGTATTATAGTTCAAATTTACTAGACAAAAGAAAAAAAAGCTATGGATTAATTAGCATAAAAATAAAGCGTTAATGAAATCTTTTACGGATTAAATTGTGTGTGATATTCAATGAAAGAAAAAGTAAATTGAAATTTACGTGTAGGTAGTAATTTTTTTTAATAATTGGCATGTTTAAAAATATTAGAATGTTTTAGTCTTTGTGTATATGGTTAATTTATATTCTTGTTGAAAATTCAAAAAGAAAAATTTGTCTGTTGAATGAAAGCCTACGTCTCTCATATGTATAATCGAATTTGTTTTAAAAAACCGATACATTTTTTGTGTTTTAAAACTTAGGAAACATGCCGAAACAATAAAATGGAACTAATTCTAAAAGTTCAATCATGTTCACTTTTCTGGATGAGAGTTATTTAAAAACTCTTTCAAATAACACTGTGTTATCCTTTTACTCGTGGTGTAATATTTATTTCAATTAAAACATTTGATTCATACGTTTGTCGCTAGATGGCGTAAAGAAATGTAAGCAATTCTTGGCCGAAATGGAACATCTTTGGTTAGCACTTAACAGTTGTAAAAGATGTTTCTTAATTTCACAGTTATATACATTTATGTGACTACATTATATACTTTTTAATTACTGTATTTTTTGTTGTTATAAGACAGTATCAATTATTTCTAATCACAAACAAAAAGAATTTGCGTTGTATGCATATTATTAATTTAAAAAACTAAGTTTAAGTGATAAAAATTGGACAAAAATGTGTAATGTGGGTCTTTACGTAGATAGATTTTCAAATCGATCACATTCCGCTAAGTATTTCATAAATGAAACACATTATGTGGTCTTGTTTTTGAAATCCATAATTATACCTATAAATAAAATTCTTATTAATTTTGAATATTATCATGTAAATATTTCACATGTGTGAAAAGAAAAAAATAATACCTAAAACCTTAACCTAAAGCATACTAAAATACATGTACATTTTGTATTATAGAAGTCAATAACTGCAATGAAAGAGTTTTTTGCTCAACCTACCGTTAATATTATCAAAAACTTTTTCAAAATTTTTTGCAAAATTATTGCAATGGTTCATTGAAGTTTTGCTTTTGTTTTTATGTAGAAATATTAATTACTTTTTTTATTTAACACCATTATCTTATTGTATCTCACTTTATTTTAAAATACATCTTTATTAAGCATAAATGACCACACAGAAACTTATATATTTTTACCCTATCAATTTATATTTAATATTAATTTATTTCTGCAAAGCATTAATATTCTTTTGAGAGTGTTATTCCTTATTTCAAGTTCTCTTAAAAATCTCCTAAGTGTTCTCTGTCAAAATGATACATCATTCAAATGCTCTCTTTTCCGGATTTTGAAAAGTACCTCGTAAAGTATCATTTTAGAATGCTTAAGTGTCTTGTCCTCTTTCATTTCCTGATAAAGGTGCGGCTCATTCAAATAGAAAATTATGTTAAAAACCTGGTTCATCTTACGCTCCTGCTCTTCAATATCTCATTAGTTAGTTCCGCGTTTCCTGAAACAGCGATATTCAACCTGCGGGCCGCATGTGGCCCGCTCATAGCGCATTGCACTGACAAATTCACTCATTTTAGGTATCCGATTACGTTCGGAACCGTGATTTTAAAAAAGCGCATTAATGGATAATTTTCATGATATTTGGTGTCACTCAGATTAGATTGCACGCATAAAATTGTTTTAAGGACATTTTGACAAAAAAAAATTATTTAAATACAATATTTTGGCAAAAAAATTAGCTTAGAATAATCTTTTTTCCAAATGTTCTCCTTTTGTGAAAAATGCTTCTATTAAAATAATATTTTGCCTGTATATAGCTCAGATCTCTCTACAGAGGCTCAACTGCAGCTTTTGAAAAATTCACATTATTTTCAGAGTTACCACCAATTGAAATAATCATTGGCGTTTTTTTTCTAAAAATTGCTCCCCTCTGTTGTCATAAAATATGAATAAACCCACTTCTAAGTTATGTATTTCAAAAACTCTAGTTGAGCCTCTGAACAGAGGTCTGAGCTATATACAGGCAAAATATTTATTCTAATAGAAGCATTTTTCACAAAAGGAGAACATTTGGAAAAAAGATTATTCTTAGTTAATTTTTTTGCCAAAATATTGTATTTAAATAAATTTTTTTTGTCAAAATGTCCTTAAAACAATTTTATGCGTGTATTCTAATCTAAGTGACACTAAATATCGTGAAAATTATCCATTTATGCGCTTTTGAAAATCACGGTTCCGAACGTAGTCGGATACCTTAAGAGCAATTTATTAAAAATGTAGTGGAAAATTCCATCAATCAAGCAATCAGATCCACCAATTTTGTTGTCGATGTCGTACGGGTACGAATCGCAAGATTTTTTTTTTTCTTTTATTTTTAACTGTGACGGTTAGTAATAACAAATGACAATGAAGTAGCGAGCTGAACTGGAGTAGTGACTATTTTATGTGTAAAACCGGGTTTAATTATAAACAAATAATACTGATTTCAGTCTGAAATTCAGACAAAACTCCTCTTTGCTGCCATTCTGCACTTGATAAATTAATATTTGAAATAAAAATGAGATGCTTTGTAAAAAGGAAAAAAAATCAAATATATATTTTATCAAACGGCATGACAGTTTTGTTTGAGTAGAATGTAAACTAGGAGCTTTTGATCACACAGGGATGAAAGGGAACCAAAACTACACTGTAACTCGATAAAAAATGCATAAAACCAAAAAAAATTTTATGTGTGTTTGATAGAGATCAATATAGTATTAAAAGCCAAAAGTGAGTTTTAGTATTTTGATCAATTTTCCACATTTTAAGTGTGTAATATTACCTTGGTCTTATAATGTTTCCCCCTTAATCCTCATATTGCGGCCCACGTGAAATACCTGCCATATATATACGGCCCGACGAGAAAAAAAAAAGAGTACTCCTGATTTAAAATAATTATTGAAGTATAACTTATGTGTCAGGGCATCAATATTTCTGATAATTATACAGAATTTTGTGACCATTTTTGCTAATGTGTTGATTCTTTTAATGTTACGAAAAACATACACCTAGCATTTAGTTCAATTGACCACGAGGTAATTTCATTTAATGCTCTACGATCATTTAATTCTCTGATAACTTTCTTGTCTTTTTATTAATGATATTTATCTGATTCAAAAAGGTATTGTCCTTTCTCTTCAGTATTTGGACACAAACATCTAAATGCGCTTATCCGTGCAATCTTATAAAGCAAAGCGAGTTTATTTATTAAAGATTTGTCCATAGAGACAAGATCTCATGAAAGCATTTTTGTGTAACCCATTTGTTTGCAATTTAATGGGGTGGAGATTTTTTCGTTGAACCGGATACTGACTATTGTTTATTTTCATTTAATCGCAATATGATAAAAAGATTACCATCGCATTAGAATTTTGTTTTGCGATTGATATTCCAACAATGATTTGGTTTCTTATGATATGACGTTCATGTTAGACATAATGGGATGAATCTCTCTCAAATGTCATTTCATAAACATTTAAGTGTATTTGCAGAGTGTAACTGTTCGAAAAAGAATAATGGTGAAAATTAGGTATGGGATTGTTCAAAAATGTCCAATGTTGATGAATTATTATTTTTATTATTTCTGAATGTATCAAAATTATCCAAAAATATGTAGATGTATACCCTTATTCCTTTTAGCCTCAGAATAGCTTTATTTTCTTCCGATTTACTGAAAAGTAATATAATATAGTTAAATATATCCTTGATTGTTTAAAAAAAGTATTCTTAAGGTCTCTTACATTTTGCTTGTACTTTTTAAATTGTAATTATTACAATTTTGTTTAGTAATCATCATAAATATTAAATAGTTCATGTATGACTTGTAAATTGGTAAAATTCCTTGAATAAGTTTTATTCTTCTTAATTTGCTAAACAGCCCTGGGTGGGCCCTGACCTTCTCCAGGCATCTCTACTCTTGTGTGTGAACTGTTTTCCAGTTTCTGACCTATTTGCCCTTTTCGACACAGTCAATCCATCTTAACAGGGAGTCTGCCCCGAGTTCTATTTCCGATGGGCTTTGCCGGAAAGATTTTCTTGCAGCAACGATCTTCATTCATTCTATCCAGATGACCAGTCCATTTAAGTCCCTGCAATTTGACAAATTTCACAATATCAGGCTGTTTGTAAATATTGTAGAGTTCTAAGTTAGATCTCCTCCATGATCCATATCAGTTTTATTCAACACCTTAAATATTATATGAAGTTGTGAAGTTTTCATTCAGTAGCATTCTATATCGCTAAAGGAGCATTTATATACTAAGCCATTTTAATTATCGCCTATCGTCCAGAGTATCCAAGATTTCTGTCAATATCATGTAAAATACTGATGTGAAAATGCAAATAATACTTTTCGACCGAAAAAATAATCTAAGTAAAAAATATATGTTGTACTTTTACTGGTCTAGATAATTCTTTAAACGATGTAACACTTTGACAATGTTTTTTTTTTTTGGTATTTTAAACAATATGCTAATTAAAAGTAATTAAATTGTATTATTTCTTTTGTCTAATAGTGTTTCTCTTTTCATTTATGCTCAAAATAAGCTGCTACAAGGATTCGTTTTCTTAAGTTAATTAAAAGTGTGTCTTTTATATTCAAGCAATAATATTAGAATATGTATATTACAAACTGAATTTTTTTAAGGAACAGTTATTGATTACTTGTATGCATTTTGTCTGTATTATGCACTAATTTTGTTTCAGCAGTTTTCATAAAAGTTCCAGTTCAAAGCTTTATGATAATCAAGAAATATTAATTCAGTTATCCCAGAATATGGTTTAAAACATCTTGTAAAGTGACGAATAGTGTTGGTTTCAAAATCACATATAACTTGTTAAAAAATTAAAATCTGTTTTTTTTTCTCTCTCTCTCTCAATGGTTTTCTTCATCAAAAATACTCAGGATGTTGCGAAAGAATAAAATTATTCATTTTTCTATATCCGAATTCTTCATTGCATTCCCATAACGGACGATCGTGTCTTTTCGAAACCACAGTGTTATTTATGGTACTTTACTGTCATAAAGTAGGAGCCAAAGGAAATAAACACGCAAAGAAAATTACCATTGTTAATTTAAAAGCGACCATGGGACGTCGTTTTTAAGTGAATTTTTGTTTTCTATTTTTCATTGTGATGCTGTTTCACCATTCATCATAAATTCTTTGTGAAGCTGAGTCTGACAGAGATAATGCAGTTGTTTATTGAAAAGGATGAGAAAAGGGATCCGCGAAAAACCATTCTTGAAGGTTTTTATTGGAGTGCATTATCAAAATAACTTCATTTTTCTGGGATATATTAAAGTGTAACCAAATTGATGTACACATTTATGAGATTGTTTTGTTCCAAATAGTTAAGAACATTTACCGTCTCATTTATTTTGTTTTGCGTTGAGTTTAAACTTTTGGAAAATGTTCAAGTCTGAACATAAATTTTAACTATTTCATTACGTATAAAGTAAATCAGTTTAGATATCTTTTAAACTATTTTAGAAAAGCTAGAATTGCTGCTTTAATTATTCTATCGCGAATGTGGATTTCGAATTTTTAGAATTAAAATGCATTAAACTAATCTAACACTTTTAAAGATAATGGTCGTATGAAATATCCTTATATCCATAGTATTTAGAGTTATAGTAATGAATGGAATCGAATCACATTTTATGATTAAATTTCTAACTGAATTAGTTCTACAGTTTGAGCCTATCTCGAAAACATCTGGATTGCCTTTGTTTCTTTTGAAATTTTTTACATTGAAATAGCTATGTGTACATTCGTTTCGTTATCTCTATATAAAAAAGGTCGATTAAGTGATGTTACAGAACTTTTTATTTATTCTACAAATCTTTAAATCCTGAATAAAAGAGATCAAATGTTAATTTTTATCATTTATGTCAGTGGTCTTCAAACTTTTTCAACTCACGGAACCCTTAGAACTCGAAGGTGTTTTCATGGAACCCCTAGAACTAGAAAATGTTTTCGTTGAACCCCATTCCATATACATGCTTAGAAAAATATATCTCAAAATAATGTTTAAAGTAGATTAACATGTAAAATATACTTTATGTAAAGGCAATTAAAAAAGTATTGCACACATTAGTAAAAAAATTCTAATGTAATTTTTTTAATATAATTTACTCATTAATAATATTAATTTGTGATTCAAGTGTCATCTACTCATGCATTATGTTTAACTGGGATGTGTGCTTGCTTTTTTTCACATGAATTGTAAGTCTAGTTCTTTTGAGTATAAATGTAATCGCATTATATATTCCTTTAATTTGTTTTTGTTGCCACTCACATTAAGAAATATATTTCCCTTACACTCAATGTTTCGAATGGCATTAAAATATTTATAGCTGTGTGAGAAATACTGTGCATTTTGCATGAATTTCCAACCTAAAATTTAGGAACTGTTATTGTTAAATTTAGATTTTAACATCGAAACTGTTGATAAGTTGTTTCCTCTCTTCATTCTAAGTGTTTTTCCCCACAAATGCAAAAAGGGGCATTTTCCATTAGAAAACTATTTAATTTTGAAAGACGTGCTAACTAACGAGTATAAAACGAATATTCACGATCTAGTACGAAATATATATAAAGATAAAACTTTTTAATACTATTTTATTATATAATAAAAGTTTGAAAAGTGTGATGCGTTATATATAAATACAATTTTCTGTTTTAATTAATAGGATGAGCTTTTGGTATTAGTAATTATACAAACTTCATAGAGAACGTAAATCCATTTTTATTCGAATTTTTTTTATTGCGACTCGTGTTACCCCAGGGTTCTATGGAACATAGTTTGAGTATCACTGATTTAAGTCATGTAAGACCCTCCGAAATTCTCGTGCACAATTCTCTCAAACCCAATGCATCTAAACTTTTTACTGCAACTAACATTAAACATTTACTAATAATGCCTTTAAATTATTTAAAAGTTGGCAGATTAGACAATTATTTGACTTATTGTGCATTTTACTAATGGTTGACAGTATACAATCATGGAGAGAAAATACTAATTGTGCTAAAGCACTGTGTTTTTTAATGTATTTGTTTCTAGCATGATTTCTCTTTTTTCATTTTTAGCTTGAGAAATTTTGAGGTATGATAATTTATTATAGTTTCTCGAAATATCAAATAGAGGTTTCTCTCCCTTTTTGAAGTCATAAATACTTTCATTTATTTAATGTTTGTAACAAAAAATTGTTTAGAATTAAACACATAAATGTTATGCGTGTAATTTAATGAATTTTCCGTTATTATATATAAAAACTAGTCTCCTTCATCTAAACAGTCATTTAAAAACATGAAAAAGATTTATAACTTTAAATTTTATTTATTTTTTAATTCCTGGAACATCTCCAACTTTAAAATGTCTTCAATTTAATTACCTTAGAAATTTTATGGTAACAAAAAACTATTGTTTTTAATTTCTTTTTTATAATAATTGAAGTTCTTCTCAGTTAAATATACTTCCTTCGCTTTACACGCGAAGAAAATCTTAAAAATTTCGCAGCATGTCAGCCATACTGAGAAGTTAAACAAGAGAAATTGCACATGGCATTTTTCCCACTTCTGTCTAAAAACCGTTTGATCCCGTTAAACGAAGTCTCTGACACAGACGTATTCACGAGCTAGTCAAGATAAAAATAAACCCCTCGTGATTAAGTGGGTTCCCTCCCTTTTTATTTTCTTTCTAGCATGATTATTGATATCTTTTCAGCCACTCTCTTTGCAATATAAAAAATGAGGGGTAACTGTGTGATGATCTCCTTGGACCTCACTTTGAGAACGAGAATAAATAGGAGTCAGATAAGAACCAGTAGCCATTTTTATGAACAACTTTCTTTATTTGGTTATCTTATCCAAATATAGAATCAAAGACTTATTAACAAATATATCCAACTAGTATTATGAGGTTTTAAAGGTAATATCCTTTAAATTAACTTAAATAATTAATGATCCAATTAATTAATAATTAGAATAACGATCACGCAGAGACTACCACGATAAGAGATCCCAGAATTATATTCAATGTTCTTATTGAACATTTAATTTTAATTTCACTCGTAATAATAAACTGTAATGAGACTTTAATTAATATTTACCACACTGCAATTCAGCTCAGCTTTTCTCTGAGATTAAATTAGCCAACAAGAAATCTTCAATTTAACTTCACTATAACTTTCTGCCTCAATCTCTCTCTCCTACTGCTCTAACTTTACTATTCCGTTTGACTTAAATACTTTATCTAA
The DNA here is from genome assembly GCA_019973935.1 of Trichonephila clavipes. Taxonomy (NCBI): domain Eukaryota; kingdom Metazoa; phylum Arthropoda; class Arachnida; order Araneae; family Nephilidae; genus Trichonephila; species Trichonephila clavipes. The sequence continues at coordinate 990,931 of BMAU01019414.1, read as the reverse complement.
TCTGCATATAACAAGGAATCCTGTCCCCTTTTTGGAGTTGATTGGAAATAGGTAGGGAATTAAATTTCCCTAAAAAAGACGACCCAGAAGGTTAGTGATAAAGTTCCGTATAGATTTGTCACAACTGTATGAATCACTAAACATTTTTCCATTCATTAAAAAAAAATGCCAAGCTTTTTCTAAATGATATTTATTTTCTGCTTTATACGTAATTATTTTATGATGTAAATTATTTGTACCGTTGGTTATTATCTGAGAATTAATTGTTTTCTTTTAAAAATGACCAGAAAAAATTTTAATTTTTTGAAGTGATAACTTCTATTGGCGCGATTTGCTGGAGTCACACGGCTGGACCGATTTTGATGACATTTTTTGTGTGGGTTCAAGGGGATTCGAGAATGATTTAGATTCACAATTCGGTCCAATATCGCAATTAGTTAAAAAGATATTAATTAAAAACCTTAAAACGCATAATTGTTTTATCCCTGTGTGTTATTTATTCTGCTAATGCGTGACAAGAAAAAAAAGAAAGAAGAGGGGAGAATTTTCCGATACTTTCGCAGTTTTTAAAATTTCAATCTAAATTTTCTATCAAAATCAGACAAAAAAAAATTACAGAATTGGAAATATTATTCATTTCGCCACGATACGGCATATATCTTTATATATATATAGTTCTTCTGTGCGTGTCTATGTGACTGAACTCCTAAACGGCTGGACCGATTTGGGTGATATTTTTTGTGTGGATTCTAGAATGATTTAGATTCGCAATTCGGTCCGATACCGCAATTATTTAAATATGCGCCAAAATTATGTGAGGGCCCGCGATTGTTCATAAGAAAATCATGGGCAATATTCTTGAGGCCACTATTTTGACCGGCAAACTTCAAGGTGAAATTATACTTCTACGACAGATCCTAATGCTTCTTTCAGACTCATCTACCCATTCAAATGTTTGCAATTTCCAATTCACTTGGCATTTGCTATGACCATTAATAAGTCACAAGGTCAAACAATGGCAATTTGTGGCTTAGATTTAGAAAACCCTTGCTTTTCGCACGGCCAATTATATGTTGCATGTCCAAGGTTTGGCGAACCATCGCATTTATTTGTTTATACAACTCAAGGATTAACCAAAAACATTTTACATTCAATGGCATTAAAAAAATATACCTGTTATGAAAATAGCTCGAGTTTTATCTTTTTTACCCTTAATCAAAACAAGTTTAAGTTTCTGTTCAGAATAGGTTCTATATTCAACTTAATTCATAGTAAATACATATCACACGCAATCGACAGGTCGAATTGTGGTAACTGTACATGTGATGATGTCAGGTATTGTAAGAACTTTCTTTATAAAAAATTTCATCAAAACGGTCCAGATTGTTACAACTTATTCAAAATGTTTGTAATTTTCGGATTTAAGACGTGTGTACAGGACAACGTCTGTCGGCACCGCTAGTATACATATATTAGGAAATCTTAAATTTTAAAAACTCTATGCAAATAGTGTTTGACTTTTAATGGAAATTTTCGTGGAAATTAATGTTTTTTTTCCCTGAAAATTTGCTCCGATTTTGAAACGAATCGGAATTTTATTTTTGTGTGGCGAGAAGGAAAATCAACCAACATTGTATAACTCAGTATCTTATTCAATCTATGTCCCAATATTTTAATGGCTAGCTTTAAATAGAAATCCTAATCATGAGGAATCTCGAATCCTAACCACGTAAGATACACGTTACTTGAAGCTTTGAATTACAACCGAGTAGGATGCAATCTAACATAAACCCAAGCTGCAATCACATGAACTTTAATCTAACTCACGTATTCTGATACTAGCTGCATGGCCCGGCGTTTTTGCATAGGCTTTCTCTACTTTTATAAATTTTCCCTTCCCTTCACAAAAATAAGCACTTCCAATATTCTTTTTCAAAATTACTTGGTTTTTCCCCCTCCGCTTAGCCCGGTATTGCACGGGCTTTTACCGAGTGTATTACTTAAGGCTGTTTTCGCCGTATGTACGATAGCGTGAACTTGACGCGGAGCACATTTTCAGACAGAAAAAAGGCCTCAATTTTTACAAAAATGTGTGACATTGTAACTCATGCATTTGTTTATAATATAGTGTTTTTAAATTTTCAAAATGTTTTGTATATAATTAGTTTTTCCTTTTAACATGTGAAGGGATAGCTCATTTAGCATTACGGTATAGGGAAAAAAATACAAAACACATTTTATCAAAGAAAAAATGTGTCAACTCGGATAAAAATGAGTAGTATGATAAAATAAGTGATTCTCTACAGGATAATGTAGCCAGAATATAATATTAATGTTTGAGTACTTTTATATCTGAAAAAATATTCCGAATTTTTGGTCCCTTTTCTTTAACATTACCCGAAGGTAGCGTTAATCCCATGTTAATTTCCTCTTTCCTTCATGACGCTAGCTGTTCTGTGTGGGTGTGTACAAGTACGATGTGAGTGATTGCTATAATAATGTCATTAAAATTACCTTTTTGGAAAATTCTTTCACTTTTCATTGTCAGACAGGTTTCTTTCCCCTCCATTGACCCCCGGCATTGCACGAACATTTTTGAATGCATAACATATTGTCATGGAAATTCCCCTCTCGCTATGAGCCCTTCCTGGTTTGGGTGTGATTTCTATATTAACGTCGTTACAATTACCTTTTCGAAATTTCTTCGCATATTTCCATTGTAAGATTCATTTCTTTTATCTCTCTATAGCCCGGCGTTACAGTGGCTCTTTTTTAGTTTAGAAATATATATAAATATAACCAAACCCAATCTTTACACTCAAAATGCTCTCCTTACAATTACAATCTCCACATCTTCGATGCCACTTCATATCTCTTGAACTTGTAAACTTAATTAGCTTGTATCATAATTCCCCCCTTCATAATTCGAGGTTCTCAAAGCAATCAAACGGTTTATAAAATATTTACCTTGAGATTAGTGAAAGACGCTTTAAGAACCCGCTACACGTCTTGTTCAATACTTTTACAATTGGCGAAAATATGCTTCAAAAGGTAAATAGTCTCTAATTGTTTTTGTACCTGGTTCTTTATTTAAAACTGGACTTCAGTTTGTCATTTATGGTAAATACTCTAAATTGAAAGGTATATCAATTTCATTTATCCAGTTCAATTAAACATCTTAAAATTCCAGTATTATGCAAAAAACATGTCCTTTTTCGCATTTGTTTCTTAGGGTGAGGATTTTGTTTCTCTCCTCCTTTCATTGCTTGACATTAATCAAACCAGAATTTTTTGTCTCTGAGGGCATAAGTCCGACAACTCACCTATCATTCCTGTGTAACACAAACAGCGGATTAGCAAGCTGAGTTTGTCGCTGAGAGTAAAGAATCGCAATACAGGATAAGTTTGTTTTTCTTTCCTCCAAGAGCTTCCTTGTTTTTATCATTTAAATTAGAAAATATGACAGAGAAAAAATATTTAATAATATTACCAGCCTTACTTAAAAGAAAAGTAGTTTTTTTTTTTCATTTTTGTCATTTAAAATGCTGAAAAAGTTTTAATTAATTCTTTTAAAAATGAACTTTTCAAATCTTGAATGCCCATGAACTGTAAGCGTAAAAAATTTCGTCATCTTCCTCTTTTAATATTCTTGTCTTAAGGATGTGAAAAGGTGACTATATTTCTTTAAAGGAGGTTTTTAATTATTTCTGAAATCAGTTTTTTACTTCCGCAAATATTCCTGAAATGTCGCAACATTTTCAAGAGAAGATGTGACCGTTATTAAAACAAATTAAACAACAAGTATCACTTAATAATAAGACCCACATAATTGAAACTTTTATGAAAAATTTAATTGTACGAAATTGCATGCGTAAAATATACAGTGACTCCCAAAATTGAGAGTACACTTAATTCCGAATTCACCATCGGATCACCAGGTGTAGAAATTAATACGCTATGTTAACGCACTTTTGTACATTCAAAATGCATACATTACTCTTCCAAATAACATTAAATGTAAGATATGGAAATTGATTGAAATAAAAATATGAAGGTTTGAAAGAAAAACTACACCATTTTAATGTCACAAAATTGAGGGTACACTTCTTTAATCACTATGCAAAACTACCAGTAATTTTTTAAATAGAAATTTGATAATAGATCTATGATAAAGGAAGGCATTCAAAGGCTATCTGATAACAAATTTATGTTTGTGATTTGATGTCTTGATTAAAATGGAGAATCGGAAGGAAACGACGATCGAAGAGAGAAAACTTGTTATTAAACTGTCAAATGAAGGTAAATCCCATCGGAATATTGCTAAAGTAATTGGACGAAGTGTTAACTGCATCCAAAAAAATCCTGCAAAAATTTAAAAAGACTGGTATGCTGGCAAAAAAATAACGAAGGAAGAGGGGGAAAGAAAATTATGAACTCTATAACCGAGCGAAGAGTTATACATCAAGTGAAGATTGATCCTAAAATTAGTGCTCCTAAAATTGCTGCCAGTACCTCTAATACCTTAGGTCGATCGGTTTCTGCAGAAACGGTTTCGAAGAGTCCTAAGAAAGGCTGGCTATAATGGTAGAGTAGCTTAATTGGTAATAGGAATAGAGTCAAGCGATTGAAATTCGCTAAAGAACACATTTTAAAGCCTCACCAGTTTTGGAACGAAGTCATTTTCAGCGATGAGAGTAAGTTCAACATCTTCGACAGTGACGGTCGTCGTATGGTGTGGCGTAAACCAAATGCCTCACACCACCTAAAACACACAATTCCTACTGTGAAGCACGGAGGTGGGTCGGTGATGGTTTGGGGGTGTATGGCTGCGTCGGGGGTGGGAAAGCTAGTATTCATTGATGGAATCATGCACAAGATGGCTTATCTTAATATACTGCAAAATAATTTTAAAGAAAGTGCTGATAAATTAGGACTGGGGTCGAATTTCATATACCAGCAAGACAATGACCCCAAGCACACTGCGTTTGTTGTAAAAGAATGGCTGCTTTACCATTGTCGGAATCAACTTAATACACCTCCACAGTCTCCCGACTTGAATGTTATCGAGAATCTGTGGTCCCACCTTGAGAGAGCTGTGCAAAAACATCAAATTACAAGCAAGGATCAATTGAAATCGGTATTGCAAGAAGAATGGCCGAATATTGCTCCCGAGATCACTAGACATCTTGTGGAATCGATGCCTCGGCGATTGGAAGCTGTCATATCAGCAAAAGGTTATGCTACTAAATGTTAACTCTTTATTATTCATGATTTATGCAGGAAAATAGATGCATGTACTCTCAATTTTGTGGCTATTAATTTCTGTTAATTTTCTTTATAAGTTATTATATGTATGTTTAAACTATCTAATATTTTGTTTTATCATTCAAAATAATGAATTATGATCTAATAAACGCATCTATGCTTTTAAAGGTTTTAATTATTTCCCTCATTTAATATAATTTTTTCATTCTAAACATTGATTCCCGTTTTAAAAGTAGGTGTACCCTCAATTTTGGGAGTAACTGTATATCTTAGCATGAAACACTTTGAAACAATTAGCAATTTAGTGATCTAGAAAAATAAATTATTTTGAAAGATGCTTGAATCAGTGCTTCGAAAAGTTATTGATTTTTCATTAATGTTGTAACAAGAATTTTTTTTTATATCGTCATGAAACCAAAAAAAGAAACAAAAGTCTAAATGATATGCCAAAAGTCATTGGAGAAAATTTGCGGGAAAAGTTAATTCATGCAGATGTACAAATAACTTCTTACATGTTATTATTCATCAGAAGTTAGTATCGACGCTCTTATTCGTCGAGATGTTTCGAAATAACTTTTTTATGATTATTTAACATATAGAAATGTATTTCTCTTAGAGTAATAAATGTAAGAAATACACTTTTTTTCAATGTCTAATGTCTGAAACCATTGGCGTGTGTAACTTTTTCTGATGGGGCCCTGTATCAAAATTCCTCCGGGTGCCCTTTTTGAATATGAGAACCCTGTTCATTGGACTGTAGTTACACATGTTGGGGCCCCGTATCATGATACGGCGGTAGCTACGCCACTGTTTGAAACACTACTTGAAAGAAGTCAAATATTTTAATCTAATGATTTTTCTTATTTGAATGCATTAAAACATTAAGAAAATTGATTTCATTTAATCATTTTGCGAAATACTAAGTCTTTTCATTGATTTCCATGCTATTAATTATTATCGTCCATCTGGTATAGAGGTCAGCGACGCTGACTGCTGTGCCGTAGGGCCTGGGCTCGGTCGAGCCGCATGTTCTCGCGTGAGGTTGCGGAAGAGGGGTGGGAAGCCCTTGTCCACCCCTAGGGTGCTCTCCCTCAAAAGTAGGGGGGAAAGGGCTAAATTGTACTGTCACCTGTATGGTGCTTAAAGCTATGGATAATGGCAGGCTTCTCTTCCTTTTGCCATTATGAATTTCGTGGGCCTCGGTCTGGTTTTTGCCGATCATGTGGCAAACAACAACATGCTATAATTTTTTTTATTGCATATGCATCTTAAACATATTTTTCCGCTATGCATTATTTTTATTAGATTATCTTTGTCTGATTTCTGAATTGAGATAGTCTAAGAGTAACTTATTTCCTGCGTATAATTAGTATTGCTTTCACTTTAAATTGGAGGTTTCGTAATCTTGTTTCCTCCACTGAGTCATTGATTCTTATTTAGAATGCCATTTCATATTTCTTTCGTAATTCATCATGATTGCGTGTTATGATAAATTGATTTTTGTGAGTTTTGCATTGAGTTTTTTTTTTTTATAGCAAAAATACATTTCAATTTGGGACAAATTTTTAGATGGTTTCTTTTATATTTTTCTTGTAGAAAAGAAACAAAAAAGATAACTGATTTTCATCTTATTTTCTTTTTATCTAATACTAGGTGGTATACCCGTTCTTCGCACGGGTGAACTGAAAAATTAAACAACACAGATTGAAGTATAAAGAAGTTTTTAATGAGTTAATTTTAAGTGAATTGCAAATTAAACAAAAAAAGCTTTTCGCATATCTCAGCTGAAGAAAAAAAAGAAAAAAAAATACCTTTGTTAAATTTTAAGTCTGTAGATCTAATAGCTAATAAAAAGGATTTTTTTTTAACATTTATAACTCCCCGTAACACTCTTGAGGGTCGATTTTTGAAAATACCTCCCTAAGCTGATCTTTGGTCAGCAAAAGTAACACATTGTTAAAAGTTTTGTGACACTTAAAATATTGTAAATAATTTATATCTGAAAGTGTCATACATTAATATTACTTTTTGTTGAATCTATTTTATGTTAAAATTGTAATATTCGCAAGCAACGCCGTTTCTTAAATAACAATGGCGATTCAATGAAACACATAGCGAAATGTTGACGATAGAGTCAAGTTGGCAAATGTCTAGCTACTTTCATAGCTCGAGCTTTATTAGAGTTTCATAAGACCCGCCGTGTAGGGGAGGGATACACGTTAATGCTTTATCTACTGCATTATGATTTACTGCAATTTTTTTTCATGCAATATTTTTTTAGGTCACTACATTGAAAATTAAAGGACATACATAAACAAAATACTCCACTTAGGGAAATTTAATCCGTTAGAGCTAATAAATTAATTAAAGATTGTAAACTAATTATGTATGCCGTTCACTTAAAATAAATAGTCAAATCATTTTCTAAGGTCTCTATAAACATACAAAAACATAAGACACTTAAATTTTGACATTAACAATTTTTTGGGGGAAAAAATGATAATCTTTGCAATCCGCAGAAAATGCCGTCAGCTGAAAACGCAATATCTGCTACAAAACTATTCACCTTCCCCGCTAAAATACTCACCATAGAACGCGTGCTGTCATATATCTTGGAAGAGTGGATATCAAAGAATATTCCTGCGTGGTAGTTAGAAGGGGATGCCAGCTCAGGTGTCGTCCACGTCACTTGACCATGGTTCAAAATTACGTGGTCCGTCGCCAAAAGCCCTCGTGTAGCTGAACAGTGCGACGTTAATATTCACTCACTCCAAAAAATACAGTACAGTAGTTGTAATTATTTTTGTACTTAAAAATGCAATATCTGCCTATTCAATTAAAATTATAGCATTATAATTAACTACTAACCACACAAACAAATTTTGAAAATTTGTCCAAATGATGTAGTGTGAAAGAGAGCGTTTATTCAGAAAGACAACAAATGCGTCTTATATGTATATAGATATAGATTTGTTTGAATTCTTGTGTATTATATTACTTTTGTAAGCCTCATGACATACTTTATGGTGCACCAGTCTTTTAAAGCTGACTGAGCCACAGCAACATTTAGCTGGGTATAGCTAGTTATAACGTAAAATTAAATCTTAAAAAGATATCAAAAATAAAAGAAGGCTCAATATTTTGAATAAATCAGTATAAACATTTTTGTACAAACACAATATATATATTGTAAAATATATATTTTGCTATTTGTGTATTTCAGACAGACATCAAACAAACTTTTAAAAATTGTCAAAAACTTATAGAAAAACATATTTAAGAAAAATACTGTTCAGTGTACGTATGTAAATGTAGAGCGCCCTCTAGCGCTCAGAGTGTCTTACTATTCTGTGTAACCTTTGACTCCATCGAGTAAGGAGTCGAAACGAGCGAGCTGAGCAACAAGTAATAAAAACTACAGTCCACTTACTGAGAGAGAACTTTGTCTTGAGTTTTTACTTGTGTACCCAACATTCTGGTCCTGTCTCAACCGGAGCGACCTATGCATTGAAAATACGAGGTATGTGCTGTAGTTTTTTGACTTTCGTTAAAAAATCGAACTTTAAAAAACGATGTTTAAAGGAGCAAAAAAGAAGACTTGAGGCGAATCGCTTCTGAATTAGAGTTGTGTGTGAGTGATAAATTAACTGTTATAGACTTGATGGATCTTATAAAAAACTGTGATAGATACAAAAACGATCTTGATTCAGTGCATGAGTTAGCAAATTTAATTATCGAAGAAAGAAAGTATGACGAAAGTCAACAATTAGAGCTAGAAAAATAAGAGAAAAGTCTAAGCTTGATTTAGGATAGCGAGAATACTGATAAAGACATTGAAAATTGTAATTATTCCTTTTCTGTGGATTCTTTAATTAAAAGTATCCGCACACTTACAGTGAAAATTCCCGACAAACCTGAGGGATGGAGTTTCTTTTTTATATCATTAGAACGTGCATTTGCAGCCAAAAGTGTTACTGATAAATTTTAAGCCTGAGATTTTGTTAAATTTATTAGAGAAAAAGCTGCAAATATCATTATATATCTGAACGATGAGGATCTTCAAAATTATGATAAAATAAAGTCCATAATACTCTTTGAGCCAACTCCTCAATTGTGTTTAGAGAATTTTAAAGAAAAGCAACACGGCAAAATTGTGAATCCCATGTCCAGTTTGCGAGTAGATTAACAACAAATTGGGAATACTATTTAAAATTGAGAAATGTTTCAAATTTCGATATTAAACAATTAATAGTTTCAGACAAAATATTTAGTACTTTAGATAAAGAAACCGCATCGCATATTAGTGTCAGACAAGCAGATAAATGGTTTGAAACGTTGGGAAAAGAAATTGATTTATTTTATTCATCGCGAGGAAAACCACTGAGTGAAAAATTAATTATTGTCCCAAAAATCAAAATTCTAAAAATATGTCCAATTTTTCTCAGATGTCAAGGGAAAAAAATGTGTTTTGTGTCAATCTGATAGTCATTTTTTAAATAATGTCCTCAATATAAGCAATTATCAGTAAATAAACGGGTAGAACTTGTTAAAAATAATTCCTTTGTGTTTTAATTGTTTAAATTTGCATAGAGTCAAGTTTTGTAAATCTAAAATGCTGCAAAAAAAGCATCATTCTTCCTTGTGTTTCTCTGGAGACCAAATTTTAGGAGGAAAGGGTCATTCAACCTGGGGGCAGAGAGAGCCGGAAACAGAGGAATCCTCGATGAGTCAACTTTCAAAGGCGTCTTTGTTCAAACCCATAAATTACATAGATTTCGAAAGAGGTGGCTTTCAGGGTATAGGAGATCTGTTTACTGCAACGAGTTACGTAAAATCGAAATCCGTTTTACTTGCAACCGCGATTTGTTTCATTATTCCTTTGGAAAATGCGGAAGTCAGAGCACTGTTGGACGGTGGTTCAACAAGCAATTTTATTTCGCAACAGTGTATGAATATTTAAAAAGAGAGAAATAAACATTTTAGCAGGATTAAATAATTCAGAGTTAACGATTAAATCGCGCGTTAATGCAACAATTGCAAAAATAGAGGAAATAGTTATGAAACTGTAGTGCCGCGAATTACGGATATGATTCCTTCTCAACCATTTAACGTTAGTTTGGGTAATTTCATAGTTAGCGGATGAAAATTTCAACATTCCGGAAATATTGATTTATTGTTAGAGCAGAAATCGAAATTCACCAGGACAAACAAATCTTTAAATACAAAATTAATTTTTCAGAATACAGTCTTCGGCTATATTGCGACTGGGAGTTTCCAGTTTCTAGTGAAAATAAACCTCACGTGGTTTGGATTTAGAAAAGACAATGAGGAGATTTTGGGAAATCGAAAATGTTGAACCTGAGACAATAAAAAATAAGGAAACGATAATTTGTGAGGAGCATTTTCAAAAATCATGCTAGAGATAGTACGGGAAGAGTTACTACATAGTATCTATGCCATTTAAAAAGGATCCAAATTGTTTAGCCAGTCAAAAGATATTGCCCTTAAAAATTAAATTTTTATGGAATAGATTAAAGGTGAGCCTAACTTTTAAAATTATATAGAGATTTTTTAAAAGAGTATAAAGAGCTAGGCCATATGCAAGAGGTAGACGAGAGAGACAATGTGGAATGTATTTCAACCACATCTTGGTGTTTATCGCATAAAACAAGTAAATTGAGAGTAGTTTTTAATGCGTCGAGTGCAACTACAAACGGTTATTCTTTAAACTCTACAATACAATGGGGGAGTTGCTCAAAATGATCTTTTTCAATAATGGTTCGAGAAAGCACATATTTGCATTCATTGCGGATGTGCAAAAATGTATCGAATGATTTGGATTAATCCAGATCAGCGTAAACTTCAGCGCATTCTGTGGAGAGAGAACATGGACGAACCAATAAAAACGTTTGAGTTGTCAACTGTGACCTATGGAACAGAGTGCACCATTTTTAGCGACACGTACGCAAAAAAGATGAAGCAAATTTTGGGTCTTCAGTAAAGACATGTACATTGATGATATACTTACCGGTGCAGAGACCTTATTAGAAGCAAAAAGAACTGAAAAATCAACTGATCAATATCTTCGCTAAATTGGTGCGGAAATAATACGGAATTGATCGAGGTTTCCGAAAATTATGATTTTTCAGAATCAGAGATAAAAGTGTTGGGCGTTTATTGGAACCCCAAGCATGATTGCTTCTCCTTCAGAGTAAAAATAGACTTGCACGAATTAAATACCAAACGGGATGTTTTGTCAACCATCGCCAGGATATATCCTTTCAGGTCTTTTTAGGTCCTGTGGTGGCGAAGGCGAAAATCTTCCTTCAAAATTATGGATGTTAAAGATTGATTGGACAGATTGATAAAATCAATAGAGAATGTACAATTTGTCGAATCAATGAGGTAGTAAATGACATCAACATCAATCGATGCATTGTGGTAGAGCAACCGGAAGTGATCGAGCTGCATTTACGTGTCCAGGTCAGCTCTGTCGTCTACTGCAAATCCATAACCTCAGATGGAAAGATGCTTCAGCATCTTATTGCCAGTAAATCCCGAGTTGCGCCTACCAAGCAAACAACAACGATTCCTGGACATGTTGTGCTGTTATTAGTGCATCGTGTCAAGCAAGTTTGAAATTAAATGTGACTAATACTTTTCTTTTGGAGTGACTCCATGATAGTTTTGTCATGGATAAGGAAGAGTCATATCAACAAAAACCTTTGTGGGTCAGGATTGCTAAATCCAGGAGATGACTTCCAGTGAGCAATTTATCTTTGGATTCCTCTAAAACTTAAACCTAAAATGGTCCTAAATTTCTGGGCTGAGCAACCAGTACCCACAACGACAAATTCCTCAAGGATCCAGGTGAACTTAAAAAAACTGTAGTGACTTTTCCAACTTTTTTCTTGATTCTGTACTAACTCTTTTGTAAATAATTTACTTAACCCAGTTTGTCTTAAGTTTTATTTGTAGATTTGTTTATAATTGTAAGAACAAAGAAAAGCAAGAGAATTGGGCCTCTAGATTTAGGAGAATTAAAAAGGCAAAGCTTTTTAAATTATGGGCAAAAGGAAGAGTTTAAAGTAGAGATGAATGGTATTCAAAATTATGGTAATCCCTTCCAACAGTCGTGAGTAAAAACACTATTTTGAAGTGAAGGGATGAGAGTACCCAAAACATACAATTGATTTTTAATTTTTTCATAAAAAGTTTTTACAAAGTGGTCCAAATCCTTGACGATCAGGCAAAATTTTTGGATATTGAATGTTGTTCATAACTGTGTAAATTGTTGTAAGGCCAATCCTATTTGCACTGATCAAATAATGGCTGACTTGCCAAAGGATAGAGTTATCAAAAATTATCCATTCAATGTGTCAGGTGTGATTTCTGTGGCCCCTTATACATTAAAAAGGGCAGAGAAAAAGTGTATATAAATAAAATCTATGTTTGTATATTTATATGTTTCGTTTCTAAAGCTGTGCACTTAGATATTGTGACTGATTTAACCTTGCATTTATTGCTACACTTAATATTTAGAAGAGGTAAATGTGCTAAGTTGTATTCTGATAATGCAACAAATTTTGTGGGTAAATATAGAACTTAAAAAATGTTTAATTTGGTGTGTAAACCTGATGAGGCACTTGCAAGTTATATGGCCTCTGAAGGAATAGATTGAAATTCCTCCCTAGAGCCCCAAATTTTGGAGGCTAGGCAGGCGTTAAATCCTTTAAGTTCTATTTAAAGAGAGTAGTAGGTAACATTAGATTAACATATGAAGAGTTTCTGACCGTGATTATCCAAATAGAGGGATGTTAAATTCTCGTCCTCTTGTCCCATTATCTTCTGACTTAGATGATTTAAATGTATTGACTCCTTCTCATTTTTTGATAGGTAGATCAATTACATCAATTGTTGAGTTGATTTAACTAATTTAAATGAAAATAGGTTGATAATTGGCAGAAAATTACAAAAATAATTCAATTAATTTGGAAAAGATGGAGTGTAGACTATCTAAATAGTTTGCAGCAGAGAAATAAGTGGCATTTCAGAAAAAGAATGCTAAAATTGGAGATATGGTTATAATAAAGAGGATAATTTACCTTCATGTCAATGGTCATTAGGTAGAATCAACAATTTTTATCCAGGAAAGGATTCTAAAGTAAAAGTAGTGGAAGTCAAAACCACTAGAGGTATATTTAAGAGACCCATTTCGAAACTGTGCATTCTACCAATTGAAACAGTGTGTGTGAAGTAGCATATATAACCTTCAGATAGTAATGTTTGTGTGTAGAATAGTATTTTTAAAAAAAAAAAATTCTGTGTGATTTATCAATTGCTTTATACATTGTCTTCATTTGTATGCTGTTTTGTTTGTATTTTGAAAATTGTATTTCTGTGTGTTATCTTTATGATTATGTTCTATGTAAATCTTGCATGTTGAAAACATTGCAAGGCCGGGCGGCATGTTCAGTGTACGTATGTAAATGTAGAGCGCCCTCTAGCGCTCAGAGTGTCTTACTATTCTGTGTAACCTCTGACTCCATCGAGTAAGGAGTCGAAACGAGCGAGCTGAGCAACAAGTAATAAAAACTACAGTCCACTTACTGAGAGAGAACTTTGTCTTGAGTTTTTACTTGTGTACCCAACAAATACCACTGATTAATTTTGCCAAAGACGTCACAATGTGTAAAAAAATATTTGCAGTACATAATCGCCAAAAAAAATGTAAGTACTAAAATATAAAAAAATAATTATTATATATTTAATTAATTAAGAATTACTGGAGGGAAAGATAAAACAGGCTAAGATAATACTCATAATATTAATTTCATATTGGTAGGCTACTCATTTTTGGCATGATTTTGAAATCACGCCAAATTGGTATGTATGTTGCGGCCAGTCTAATGTTATGGTAATGTACAGAATTAGAGGTACTTACGTATTATTTCAACCTATTGGTGACATTATACAAAATGAAGCACATGATTGCCAATTCAACGCATACAAAGTTGGGATTGTCAAAGTGGCGAGTTGTCTTGAACGTTGGCGATTGTGCAATAATACGTAAGTACTAAATAAAAAATTTATTCAAAATATATATGTCCCGAGCATAAAAATAAATTGAAAAATGAAGTACAATACTAACATTAACTGACATAAAAAGAACTGAACTAACTTTATCAATGCAACAGCATAATTTGAAAAAATAAGTTTCAAATAATTTTAAAATGACATAACCGCGCAACCTATTGGCGACATTATATGAAACGAAGCACATGACGCACAATTCAGCATATATATGACATGCGAAATCGGGGTTGCCAACTTGGGAAGTTATTTTGAACGTTGGCGATTGTTAGGATAGTACATAAGTGCCAAAAATAATTTATGTTACGACTACTTGCTTCCTCAACATACTCATTTTTGGCATGATTTTGAAATCACGCCAAATTGGTATGTTGATAATGTTATAGTAATGTACAGAATTAGAGGGACTTATGTATTATCGCAACCTATTGGTGACATTATACAAAATGGAGCACATGATTGCCAATTGAACGCATACAAAGTTGGGATTGCCAAAGTGGCGAGTTGTCATGAACGTTGGCGATTGTGCAATAATACGCAAGTACTAAATGAAAAAAAAAATTATTTAAAGTATATATATCCCGAGCATAAAAATAAATTGAAAAATGAAGCACAATACTCTCTCTAACATTAACTGACATAAAAAGAACTGTACTAACTCTATCAATGCAAAAGCATAATTTGAAAAAATAAGGTACTTGCATATAACCGCAACCTATTAGTGACATATGAAACGAAACACACATGACTCACAATTCAGGATATATATGAGATGCGAAATCGGGGCTGCCAACTTGGCATGTTATTTTGAACGTTGGCGATTGTTAGGATAGTACATAAGTTCCAAAAATAATTTATCTTACGGCTACCTGCTTCCTCAACGGGTATTTAAGTTATCTGTCTGTTTTGCCCATTCTCTGATGCCTATTCCAGTTTGATATGTAATTACTACCAACACTGCTTTTGCTTAGGCAGTATGATTACCCAAGTTTGATTTTCTGCAAGGCGATTTTATGCACTGAAGTCAATAGTATACCCTTAAAGGTTAAAATAAAGACACATGAAATTGCAAAATATTATTAATTTCATACTATCTAAAACAGAACAGATAACGAAAACGGAAATACTATACTTACGTTAATTGCAGTAATAAAACTGAAATATAACCCTTATCAATAAGAAGTTTTAGTTTGTCAAAATTATAATCCTCTTTCTAAAGAAATAAATAAGTTGTAATTTGTAAGCAGAATCACACACATAAACATCCCGCGATAATACCTAAATGTTGCTAAAACAACAAAACAAAATTTTAGTTATCCTTAAAAAAAATGATTTATTTGAAAAATAATCTTAATTAAATATCAAAGAATAGAAAAAATTGAATAAATATTCCAACCGATAAACATAACTATAGTAAAAATATGTAATCTTGAAAAACTGCGTGTAAAGTATAAATTTTCCACTTAGTGAGAAACGTGACATCATATGACGTTATAACACTGAAAAATCACTTAAAAATTAAATTTTAAAAAATTTAGAAAGAATTACGAACGCGAAACCTGTTTAAAAACCTTCCCCATGTAATTTTGTATACGTGTACCAAATTTTACGTTATTTGGTTGTCTGGATTTTGAGTTATAAGGGAACAGACAACAAATGCGTGTTATATAGAGAGAGATGTATTAATAATTCAGTTCGTGGTTTATTTTTCCTATTCATTTTGTGCATTTGTCATTCTTTCTTTCCTCATTAGAATTTTGATTCTTTAAGAATCAAGAACTTACAAATTTTATTTGTGTGTGTTTATTTTTTCTAAACTATGATTTCTTAAATAAATAACTTTTTAAACTTAATTCTTATTAATCGAAGTAACAAAATCTCCATTGAATATATTCAAAAAAATGTGTATCATCAATGGAACACTTTGTTGTTATTGACCTAAGAAATTATTGAAAATTATTCAAAAAAATATATATATATTTCTGAGGAATTTTAAAAACTGAACGTCAAATCATTGCATTCATAATAGTTTCATATTTCATTATTGTGGCGTGCAATATCGCAATGAATAAGAATGTGCGTTCAAAAAAATTATATTCAATGCTACTGTTAATGAGGCCTATTTTTTTTAAATTATGCTAAAAAATATAATGAGTCCTTAAAGAATATAGAAATATTTCTAAAAAAAACCATAAGATTTTATGTTCAAATTAAAAATGTCTGCAATGCATCAGTTACATAAAAATATATTATCTTTATTATATGTAAATGTCCTAAAAAAATCTTGATATATTTGGTTTAGTTTCTCAATTTATTCTCCTATTCTTTTTATGTGTTTTATATTTCCTTTCCGTGTCGGCTCAGTGGCAGTGAGGTAGCGTGCTGGCCTCGCAAACCTAAGGTTGGAGGTCCGATTCTGGCTGTTAAGGTATCCGACTACTTGCGGCTACTTAAAAAAATAGAAAGATGGAGATATTTTTTTTTGTGATTTTTAGATTTATTTGGTACATTTTAAGGAAAAAAGGCTAGAATTGAGAAGAGAAAAATAAATTATTACTAATAAAATGGGTAAAAATTGACAAAAGAATTACGTGTAATTTTATAGGCGTTGAATAGGCGTTTTCTTTTGGGCGTCTGGACTGTAAACAGTCCTCAATCCCATATCGTGAGAGTCTATGATGCTGGGCATGGCAAAAGTGGTGTTTTCCATTCTGCTGAGTGGCATGTTGGTGATTGGTTGAGCGATGGAATCCGGGAGGCGTGGCTTATTTTCTTCATCTGGGTGGTGAGTTTTAAGAGTTTTTTGCTTGGCTGAGAGCTGAGAGCTTGCTCTCTGATTGGATGCAGGGTACAGTGAACATTGACTCCGATTGGCTGCCCCGGGGGCTGAGTTTTAAATTATGGGGAGGAGCACGTCCAGTGGGGAGAGCAGGAGAAAAAATATTGACAAAAATAAAGTGAAATTTTAGTAATTACGGTGTGCAATAAAAATTATTGCACGAGACGTGTAATTTTGCGTTGTAATGGCTATGATTAATTCCTGAATTTTTTTTTAAATAGAGAATTTATTTCTTAATATCATTTTTCTACTTTCCTAAGGAAATTGATATCAAGAGATTTAATTGATATGGATGCAGTTGAATTCCCCCTCCCCCGCCTTTTAAGTGATTTTAAAGTAAATGTTCAACCAACCACTTGTCTTTCTTATAGTGTTAAGTGGCTAACGGTAATGTGACATTCCTTTTTGAGTAGGCGTAGTCTGGTTTTAACTAAGTAGTTCGTCTCTTTTTCAAGAATACACTTAATCTGTTTTGTCTTCTCTAAAGGTGATTTCTGTGCTTAATTTCAGCACATACGTTTTGACCTTGAATTCCAGAATGTTAAAAATATAAAGTGCGTTCCTTATTTTTCATTTCTTTTAAAATTTCAAGAAATATAATTGGTTTTTTGATTACAGAATAATGAAAGCTTTTCAGATAAATATGACTAAGTTCATTGATCTCTGCAGAAAAACAGGTAACATTTGAGATTGAAAAAAAAAACACTTTTATTTATATAAAAGAAAGCTTCCGTATTCAGTATTTTCCTAGGAAAAGACATTATAGAATTCAGGTTACTTTTAAGAAAATGAGAAATCTAAATCTGCTAATATGAACTAAATGCAATACAATATTACTTTTTTTTGTTTTATCCCCCTACCCCTCCTCCTCTTTGGAATAGCTTCTCCGGACTTGGAAGAGATTTCAGAATTTATTTTGAGGAACTAATTTGTCAAAACGAATGACCTTATTTTAGTGAAGTAATTATTTTATATCATTAAAAAATATATCGCGATGTTTTAATGAATTCATTGAGATCTTTGATTTTTTTTCGGTTGATTGGTAGCTTTTTTCCTTAAATAAAAACATGAAGTGTTTTCACCCTTGTAGCTTTATTCTTACATAATTAGGTTACGTCTATTTTTATTACATATTGTATGTAGATGTTTCGCGCGTTTGAATTTGATATTATTTCAAATACTATGTAATAAGAGTGAAATAGTTCATGTTTTTTCGGATCAAATAAGCATTGCATAATTACAATAATATTAATAATACAAATCAAATCTTATGTAAGTCTTCATTGTAGAAAAATATTGCTTAAAGTATAACAGAAAGGAAATGACACTAAATTCAAACTAATTGCTATTAACACATTGGTAGTATTGTGAAGATAATGCTTCATATTTATGAGAAACCAGAACGTACCTTGTTTTTCTGCATGTCACTGTTTAATGTGAACAGTTAATGCAGAAATGTTAATGTTAACAGAAAAAATATGCATCTTGAAAAGATTTTCTCATATTTATTACCATCTGGATTTCTTTCGGTTTATCTATTACAGGTTATTTCACCCATAGTTCCCATAGCAGAAACTTACTACTGCAATCACTTTTCTGTAATATATTTTATTTATATTTGCATTCATTCACATCTATTTATTCTTTAGCATGCTAATTTTCTCTCTGACACTGAAATATTTGTTTTTGTTAAATTATTATTTACTTTCTAACATGCTAATTTTCTTTTACATTGAAATATTTGTCTTTGTTAATTATTTACTTAGAGGCCAAATTGCAATTGTTTTAAAATTATTTACAATGTGAACATTCATTGGAAAAAGTGTTATTTTTTGGTTATACAAATTTATTCAGGGCTTTACCCTCCCTAAAGAAATGTAATTGCCATAATAGGTGAATTTTTTATGTTTTTAAAACTTAACCTGTGCGAAGAACGGGCATTTTAGCTATTTTGGATAAAAATACACTTTTTGAGACATTTTTTAAATGAACTGTATGCACAACGATTGATTAATGAAAATGTGAAATCCATTTTATTATTTTAGAAACTATCTTATTATTAAAAAATGATAAAAAGTGGGGTTTTTTTTACTGTCAGCATCAAAATTGTTTTCTTTTTATTGCTTTAAATTTATAATTTTTTAACTAAAGCAATATTAAATTTTTTTATGAGTCATTAATTGAAATTTAAAGATAAATCTTATATCTGAAGGGAGGGGAAGATGGAAAATAGTTCTATACACTCAAAAAAGCCACTGTAACGCCGGGCTATAGAGATAAAAGAAGCTTGTCTGACAATGGAAATATGTGGAAGAAATTTCGAAAAAGGGAATTGTAATGACACGCTCACCAGGAAGGGCTGACAGCGAGAGGGGAAGGGGAATTTCCATGACAATATGTTATGCATTCTAAAATATTCGTGCAACGCCGGGGGTATGAAAATAAACCTGTCAAACAATGAAAAGAAGTGAAAACATTTCGTAAAAAGGAATTTTAAGTAATACACTCGGTAAAAGCCCGTGCTAAGCGGAGGGGAAAGCAAAACAGTAATTTTGAAAAGGAATATTGGAAGTTGCTGATTTTGTGAAGGGAAGGGAAAATTTATAAAAATAGAGAACGAGGCCGTGCTACGCCGGACCATGCAGCTAGTCAGAAATATTTCCTTTATAAGCTTTTAAGCTTGCAATTTTCGTAGTTAGGTTTGGATACTAAATTCTCTCTTACAAACAAAAGAACTGTTATATATAATACAACGCTATATTATAGCGTTATGTTTTTAATATTTATTTTAATGCTATTAAAGATAAGGTAATTAATTAAGCATTCATTAATTGTAAAATCGATTACAATAATTTATTCATAAGAATAATAATTGACTAATCTTGTCAATGAAAAATATTTGTGCTTTTTAATGAAACGGAAAGCTTGTGCGTTTTTAATTATGAACTCGTATAAAATCTTTCGTGTTAAGTTGTTTAATTTGGATGGGTTTATTATTTAAAATTATCTAATTATCATAATTATAAGTTCTATTAACGTTTGTGCGATTGTTGGGACAGCAATGAAAAATTAGTTGCATGCCAATTAAAAAAGGAACTATAAACAAAACTTTGCAAACCTTTTCCTCCAAATTATCACACTAATAATTGGTTACACTTGATCAAAACCAGTTTTTGATAGTTAATACGTTGTAAGTTTCAAGATCTCTAAAAATACTCTCAATTTCCCTTTAGCTCTAATGTAATGAAAGCCCTATTTTTTCCCCGCTATTATGCGTATATTATCCTTTTAAAAATTAAATTTTTGTAATATTTGGTATGTGAAACATTCTTATAGAAATATGGATGATTTCAATCAGTTAATTTGAAAAAATTTAGTTAAACTTTTTGTGATGTGTAGTTCTTTATCTTGTTGTTTTGGAAATTCAATAAAGTTTGGTACAACGGAGATATACAAGCAGCGCGCTGAAATTAAAGTAGCAAAGGGGTATTCAGTGGCATAACGGAGGATATTAGGGTCTTCCTGCAAAGTAAAGTTTTGCCTTTAATATTTTAAAAATTGGTTAGGTACGTATTTGACGTCAGTCAGGCATTGCGTTCCCTATAATCCTAGACCCGCTTGTTATACAAGAGTTGCAGGGTGTAAGTTACGCCACTGAATAAATGTCAAACATTTATTTCATTTTAAAATTGCATATTATTCTATACACTTAATTCCTACATCCCGATTCAACTGTGGCAGAAGTCATGGTCACGAAATCGTGGGGCATGTTTTTAAGTCAAGTGCTCAAGTTCTGAAGCCACTGAAGACCTTCAGTGTATAGAGGCCGATTAATGTTAACTCCGTCGTGATTAAAAGTCCTCACTTGTTCGTGATTTTGAAGTTTGAAGAGTTAGTTGCCACCTCAGGTATCGTAGTCGCGTTAGCCTAGCGGTCAAAGTAACGGACTCGTGGGCTGGCTTGTCATGAGTTCGAGCCTGTACTGCTTAAGATCCGTCGAGCAGAGGAGGCTCAAACGCTCTCCGTTTGGTTTAATGTGGAAGTTAAAGAGGAAAGGGCCATCTTTGACCATCATCCTTTGACCATGTTACAAAATTACGATGGCTGCGGTAGCCGAGTGGTATAGGTATCGGATCGTGGCTTGCCTGGTCACGAGTTCGAGCCCAGTACCACTAAAGACCCGCCGTGTAGGGCAGCGATGCACGTTAAATCTGTCGAGAGCTGAAACGTCCTCCCATTGGTGTGGTGTGGTAGTTAGGAGAGGGGGTGCCAGCTCAGGTGTCGTCCACGTCACTTGACCATGGTTCAAAATTACGTGGTCCGTCGCCAAAAGCCCTCGTGTAGCTGAACAGTGCGACGTTAATATTCAATCAATCGTTACAAAATTACGAGGTCCGTCGCCAAAAGCCCTCGAGTTAGCTGAATAGTGCGATGTTAATATTGTCCCATTCACGCCAGATCAGGTATCGTGCTCGTCCCTAGTCCATGGACAAAATTACGAAATTCGTTGCCAATGACCCTTGTGTTGCTTCTAAGTGTGACGTTAATAAACACACACACACACAATCCATCAATCTTGATTTAAATTACAAATCATTGAATAGATTTTTATTTAAAATTTTCAAACATAATTTTAGTGCATTTGAAAAACTACCCTCAAAACTTTTGAAGCATGATAAAAAAAAACCTTACATTGCTTTCCCACCACCACTCACCCACCCATATTTTGTAAAGATAGTTTAATTCGTAAAACTTGACATGAATATTAAATTAATTACATATTGTTATAAAGTATTGATATGTTTAATTCGTAAAACTTGACAGGCTTCGAAATTTATGGAATAAGTGTATTGTAAAAAAATATTGATAATGTGGTCTTTAGTTATGGCACACTTTTTCTATCAAAAATTCAGGTAGCAATTGAAAAACAGTATTTTCTTAAGCTTATTGTAGTGAATGAAGCAATTTTCTTTCCCTTTTTTTTTCAAGTTTAAATCTTTTTGTAAGGAACGGTAGAGCTGTCTTTCACAAAGCTCGAATGATTTTATTTTAATGTTAGCTAATCAGATGGGGAACGCAACAGGCTTGCATAGCACTTTTTGTAAATATTTAATTCATTCCAAGAACAATAAACATTTTTGTTTCTCAATACTGAAAACATGTTCTAAAACATTTTGATTAAGGTATCCGACTATGTTCGGAACCGTGCTTTTGCAAAAGCGTATAAATGGATAATATTTATCATACTTAGTGTCATTTACATTAGAAAATGTATATAAAATTGTTTTAAGAATAGTATTACAGTAAAAAATTATTTAAGTACAATATTTTGACAAAAAATGAACATAGAATGACCCATTTTCAAAATATTCTCCTTTTGTGAAAAATGCTTCTATTATAATATTTTGCCTGTATATTGCTCAGACCTCTGTACAGAGGCTCAACTAGAATTTCTGAAATATATAACTTAGAAGTGGGTTTATCCATGTTTTACGACAACAGAGGAGAAATTTTAAGAAAAAAAACGCCGATAATTATTTCAATTGATTGTAACTCTAAAAACAATACGAATTTTTCAAAAATTATTGTTGTCTCTGTACAGAGGTCTGAGCTATATACAGGCAAAATATTATTATAATAGAAGCATTTTTCACTAAAGGAGAACATTTTGAGAAAAGATTATTCTAAATTAAATTTTTGCCGAAATATTGTATTTAAATAAATTTTTTTGTTGTTGTCAAAATCTCCTTAAAACAATTATATACATGTATTTTAATCTAAGTGACACTAAATATCATGAAAATTATCCATTTATGCTCTTTTTTAAAATCACGGTTCCGAACGTAGTCGAATACCTTAAACGTATAATCTCGATGTCATTCTACTTTTAATTCTTTATGAGTTCTCCAATTTTAACACGCCTTTATAAGTTTCACTTGTATTTAATGGAATCTTTAAACTCGATTTTTGTCACTTTAAAAGATCAGATTAATTCAAAATTTTGCACACTTGTGAAGGACCGATGACAAAACAATAATTTCATAATTTTGTTTCATTGTCCTCATCAGTATCCTCAAAAATAAGGATTCTAAGGATTTCGAGATTTGGCGACTATTTCGTTATATCGTTTCATTATTTCCCGAGTAATTGCGTAAACCATTTTTAGATTCGGCGACTAATTCCATATGCTATTTCCAGATTCGATGACTAATTCAAAATTTAGTGACTAAATGGTTAAGGTGCAACCCTTAAACCACAAATAGGCTTCTGGTTAATACAAATAAAACAAAAAAAAGTGTTCTTTATGTGAAAAAGGGTACGGTTAGTGCATAGTTTTTCTGAAAATGGAAATTAAAAAAAAAAGACTCATGCATGTGAATAATAATAATAATTTTATGTTCTAGCTGCTAAATATTTTTTATTTTTATAAAGCAATACGTTTAGAAGTGATGATACGAATTAACATTATAGCAATGCGTTTAAAAGTTGAAAATATGATTGACATTTAATATTTCTTCTTAACACACTTTTATTAGTTAGACCTGTATCTGTAGAAATGGAATCTTTGAAATATAACTATATTTGGCTCATCCGATGCCCGTAAACGGAGAGAATAAATACCCTTCAGATCCGTTAAACAATATCCATTCAAGAGCAAGACTAATTCCAGCAGCCACGTAATTCCGACTCCAAGTATCAAACTCAAGGATAAATTCAACAAAGAATAAATGATAGTTTTAAAAACTAAAAAAAAAAAACGCTTTTATTGTAGATTGAACTAAAAAATGAAAAATAAATTGTAGTTTTTTTTTAATAAAAAACACGCTTTTATAGTGTGTGTGTGTGTGTGAATTGAACTAAAAAGTAAAAAAAAAATAATAATAATTCTTAATATATGAATAAAATGATTAACGAGAAAATTATATAATGTCATTGTAGTAAAAGTGTGGGGTGTGCTTTGTACAACATTTTTACACTAACTTAGCATTTCGGAATAGAACTAGCAAGAAGTTATAACAATTAATATAGAGCACCCCACGCTTTTATCCCAATGACATTAATTTTCTCGTTAATCATTTTATTTTTATGTTAAGAATTATTTTGTTACTTTTTAGTTCGATTCACACTATAAAAGCGTGTTTTTTAGTTTTATTTAAACTATAATTTTTTTTAAAAAAAACTTAATTACGCATGCCAGCATATGAGTATTAAGCCCGGCATGATTTAAACAAAAAAAATCCTGTTTGGAATATACAATATTTAAATGTTTTTAAAACATCGCAGTATAGAAGGAATTTTTGTAGGTTATATTGAAAACAGTAAGTAAATTGGTTTTTCTTAAGATTGGGCTACTGGCAATACTTGGTTGTAGCAAAATAGTTACATATGTTTCTATGTTGGATTTCATTTCAGAATACTTCGCTATATCAACATGTTTTTGCGTTAATATTAACAAAATGCTTCCTGTTTTATATTGTTTGGATGGAATTGTATTTTTCTATTGAAGTTGTATTTCATTATTATTCAGATTACATATTTATTATTATTCAAACTGTATTTTTATTATTAATGTGCTGTGTATGTTCATTTATATGCTGTACTGAATATCTGTTCAATCCTTATTCAAAATTTCTATTTTATATGTATTTTGTGTAAAATATTTAGTTTTACTCTCATGTCGTTTACCAACGCCATCTACTGTATTTATCTTTTGCGCGATGGCAACATGTTATTTACTTCAAGCTGTTCGTGTAATGCAATCTCTGGAAATGCTCAGTTCCTGTACTTTCCCCACTAGCTGAGGACCTCGCCGCACGAAGCTGCTGGCATTTGTCTAAATTTAAAAACAAGAGTCATCTCTCTTTATTAGTCCCGTGTGGCGGACATATATAATAAATATATAATTTATTTCTCTCGATGTTAACCTCTTTGCAGTATTGTTTGATTCTGAACAAAAATTCATTTGAATGCATGATGATAATGGCCTCTATTGTTACCGTACTGCAACCTTAATGCCTTCTTTCAAGTTTAGATTAAAAACTAAATTATGATCATCTCTTTGAAACACACACAAATGTGTTCAATAAAAGTATACTTCACATATAATTTAGTTCTATCTGTCTGAGAGAAGGATTTGTTTGAGCCGGAATAGAAGTACTTTTCTATATTGTATTGCATAAAGAAAAGAATTTTTTTTTTCTCTCTGTAGATTAAGAATATTCAGCCGCCACAGTTCAAACTTAGCTACCGATACATCCGCTGTAAAATCGCCTCTATTAGATGTAATTTCCGTAGCAATCATTGTAATATAAGCGGTCCGGTATGTAATCTGCTTTCTCTATTTCGATGCCGACAGAGTGATAGCCCACTGTCAAAATAAGAGGATGTTACGTTTGCGCCTTTAATGGCCTTCGTCTTTGTGTTTGCTGAACAAAGAGGATTAACATGTCAAAACCGCTATTCAGCTGTGCTTTGTAGAGTGTAGGGTTTTAAATGTTATTAAAATGGTTATTATTTTTAGATATGCTTTATTTATACTCCAATGCGAAGTATTTAATGTTTATGCAGTCCATTGACAGAATACAGTAGAACCTGTTTCTGTGCGGTCCTTTTTTATGCGATTTGCGCAATTTTTTTTTTATGCGGTACATGAATTTCAACGGCTTTGGCGCCACTGTAATGCTTTCTAGCAATATACCAGTGGCGTAACAGAGAATGTTAGCTCCCCCTGCAAAGTCAGGTTTCGCATTTAATGTTTTATAAATTAGGTAAATGCGTACAAGGAGTCAGTCATGCCTTAGGCCCCCTAGAGTCCCGGGATTAGGGGGGGGTGCATGTTACGGCACTGCAAACTAATATATATTATAAATGCGAAAATTTGTGAGTATCTTTGTGGGTCTTTCACGCAAAAACAACTAAATGGATTTTAATGAAACTTTACAGTAATATAGCGTATACATCAGAATAGCACATAGGCTATAATTTATAAAGATATTGTATGAAGTGTCCAAAATAAAACGATATTTGTCAAGTAAGTAAGAAAAAATTCAGCCATCTGCGAGCAATTCTAGCTTGCGCTGCAAAAAAGCCCACGTCTGCATATATCTATCTTTTGTTTGTGAAAGAACTTTTTTTGTTTTGGCAACGCAAAGTGCTCGCTTCTAATTAATTCCACTGATCAGCATAATGCCTTTTTTTTTATTTCAAAATAAAATTAAGTTTTGAAGGGAGAGGTTCTTATAAATCTCTCTTTATTTTAATGTTTTTTTTATGATTTTATTATGCACATTTGGTTGTAAGAAATTGATCTTTTTTCCAAATAAATGCTTTTATCATTTCTGATACTTAAAGGAAATAAACTTTCTCTTTCACACTGCATCATTTGGACAAATTTTCAAAATTTGTTTGTGGTTAGTAGTTAATTATAACGTTATAATTTTAATTGAATAGGCAGATATAATTATTTTTATACTTAAAAACGCAATTACTACTGTACTGTATTTTTTGGAGTGTGAGAGTGAGTGAATATTAATGTCGCACTGTTCAGCTACACGAGGGCTTTTGGCAACGGATCACGTAATTTTGAACCATGGTCAAGTGACGTGGATGACACCTGAGCTGGCACCCTCTTCTCCTAACTACCACACCACACCAATTTAGAAGGAATATTCTACCAATACTTAGCAGGAATATTCTTTGAAATCCACTCTTCCAAGATATATGGCAGCACGGGTTCCATGATGAGTATTTTAGCGGAAAAAATAGTTTGTCAAAATTTAAGTGTCTTATGTTTTTGTATGTTAATGAAGACCTTAGAAAATGATTTGACTACTTATTTTAAGTGAATGGTATATATAATTAATTTTACAGTGGAATATCTTTAATTAATTTATTAGCTCTAACGAATTAAATTTTTTCCAAAGTGGAGTATTTTGTTTATGTATATCCCTTAATTTGTAAATGTAGTGATCCAAAAAAAAATATTGTATGAAAAAAACTGCAGTAAATCATAATGCGGTTGGATAAAAGTATTAAAGTGCATTTCTCCCCTACACGGCGGGTCTTACAAAGCTCTAATAAAGCTTGTGCTACGAAAGTAGCTAGGTATTTGCCAACTTGACTCTATCGTTAACATTTCGCAATGTTTTTCATTGCATCGCCATTATAATTTAAGAAACGGCGTTGCTTGCGAATATTACAATTTTAAAATAAAATAAATACAACAGAAAGTAATATTAATGTATTACACTTTCAGATATAAATTATTTACACTACTTTAAGCGTTCATTACGCAAAACTTTTAACAATGTGTTACTTTTGGTGAGCAGAGATCAGCTTAGGGAGGTATTTTGAAAAATCGACCCTCAAGAGTGTTACGAGGAATTATAAATAAAAAAAATCCTTTTTATCAGCTATTAGATCTACATACTTAAAATTTAACAAAGGTGTTTTTTTTTTCTTTCTTTTTTTTGTTTAGCTGAGCTATGCAAAAGCTTTTTTTTTTTTTTAATTTGCAATTCACATAAAATTAACTCATTAAAAACTTCTTTTTCCTTCAATCTGTGTTGTTTAATTTTTCAGCTCACCCGTGCGAAGAACGGGTATACCAGCTAGTATACATATATACACTTCAAGACGCTCTCTTCATTTGTCATGAACAGTCTCCTGACAATGCACGTTCAGTTGCTATCTCTCAACGCGCCAACAGCCCGCGCTTGATTGAAGACGGAACTTTAAATGGCTGTGGCATTATTAATAATTTGATAGATTATGTAGACGGACAAGAAGAACCGTATTCTTTGGTAGCGAAAAAAATATATTGCAGGGATACAGCTTTCCAAAAAACGGGAAAGCATTTTCTTAAAATAGATACCAATTCCGAAAGGAGTATGAAATTTCAAAAAGAGCTTCGATCACGCATATCTGGTTATCGTGACATTCGCAAGCAACCGTCCTTCGTCGCAAAAACTTATCTCTTACTTTATGGTGCCAAAAAAAAAAGAAATCATTTGGAATTGTATCTTCAATTGATGAAAGCGATTTTGAACTAATTCATAACAAGATGAGCGTTTTGGATTACGATAAGTAGCTGTGAATTATGTATGTGCATTTTGAAAACTTCTCCATGCATATGATGCGAAACTAAATCTTTTTAAATATTTTCCATGTGTAATTTAATTATTTATTTTATCGTGGAAGTACTTTCTCATAAATTTCTCGTAAATGATTGCCGTATTTTCTAAGTGCGGGGGGACTTTTTCATGCTATCCCTCTCCACGGCATAAAAAAAAAAATTCTGTAATATTTCGACGAATTTGTTTGTTATACGTAAGAATTTTTATGAAATTTTCGAATGTTTTTGTGCGGGTTTTTTTATACGGTCCCTATCTACCGCACAAAAACATGTTCTACTGTATGCAATAATAAAATAAAACTATGTAATTCAGCTTGTTTTACTGTATTCATCTAAAAGCAGACAAGAACATTGTATAAACGTACATTTTAGGAGATAAAAAGCGTAATTCATGTTTTAAAATCTCCTAATGTTTTAGGGGGTCGCTTACTGCTGTGAATGTTTTCTTATTCGTTAAAGTAGCCCGATGTTGTTATTCTGCATAAATAGATCAGAGCTCACATATATCTTATACAATTAAAACTTTACTGCGTTTAAAAATTTTCGTTGAGAGGTATCTTTTTAAAAAATCTTTAAATCAGAATTTTTTTTTTTTAAATTAAAACAAAAATTGATTTATTTGAAATTCTGTTATGTAAGAAAATATTCTCGTGTGTCTAAAATTCATTCATTCATGAAAATTGTATTATGTTTCTGTGTGTGTACAATAAGTGAAAACAGACTTAATTAAGAGATTCAAATAATTTTTAAAAATTGCATGGTGTGGGGGGGATTTATTGGTTGTCACTAGAGAGTGTGAGGAAATATAATGTTACGTAGGTATTGAAAAAATATATATTATGCTTTAATTAATTAAAAAAACTTAAGCAAAATAGAAATTTTTAATTATAAAAAAATACAGAATAACTAGCTGTTGAAAGAGATTAATAGTCTGGATGAATATTTATATTTAAATTTTCTTTATTGTTTACATTTAATTTGTTAGAGAAATCTTGAATACCCGAACAAACTATAATTTTCGTTTCTTTCCGATTTATCGCATGCTGCTGCCGTAACCGAATGATCATGGTCACAGTCTTGTGTCCAGAATTGCTTCTGCCGAGTCATGGGTTCGAATACGAGTGCCACTAAAAAAGGGTCCTTTAGAATTAATACGTGTTAAATCTGTCGAAGCTCTAAATCAGCTGTACTCAACCCTATTTCAGCCGGGCCACATACATGTGACTACTATTTCACGCAGGCCGCATACATATGACAACTATTTCTCGTGGACCGCAACGTGAGGATTAACGGGGGGGAGGAGGAGGGGCAGATGCTATAAGATCAAAGATATTTAAAATGCAGAAATTGTTAAAAATGTTAAGAGTTTTGGTTTTCATTTTAAAACTGTATTAAACTCCATCAAACTCGACTCGCACACAAAAAATGGTGTAATAATGCGTTTTTTTACCCTGTTATGGGGTAATTTCGATTTCCTTTCATCAATGATCCCAAGTTCCCCACCCCCAAATATTTTGTTTCTGAAAAAAAAGCATTGTAAGATTTGTGCATAGTGGTATGGTGACGAGCAAAACTATATTTTTTAAGTATAGCCTATTTCCGTGACAAATTAAGTTGTTGATCCATGTTTGTTTTTTTTCTACGCAACACACAGTCATGATCCCAAGCGTTTTGAGATAAATATTATTTTAATATTTTTCGCTTGGAAGGCATGAAGGTGTCAAAGCTAGTATTACCCATAAAATAATCGCTATTTTACTGTTATTTGTTAAACTAACGGTTGCAATTACAAAAAGAAACAAAATTGTCCCTCGATTCCTACCAGCACCACATCGGTAGCAAAACCGATAAATGGGATTGTTTGATTGATAGAATTTCTTGTTAAATTTTTAATACATTGTTCTTAAATAATTGAATTTGTTAGTACAACCGGGCATGAGACCGGGCCGCAGATTGAGTATTGCTGCTCTAAATTCTCACTTATTCGTGGTATAAAAATTTGAAGCGTGGTGTTCTAACTCAAGTATCGTCCTTGTCATTTGATCGTGGCTCAAAATTATGAGGCTCGTTGCCAATGCCAACGTAAACAAACGATCAGTTAACTGATCTTTTGCGTAATTTTTACATTTTCATTTTTTTTTAAGTAATGAGAATGATAGATTTCTCTTATTTTCTTCATTTTTCAATTCCTACTTTAATGTACACTCTCCCTATATATATATATATATATATATATCTTGTTCAAATTTTCAATCGTTAATAAAATATTTTCTATTCATCCATTCAAGTTCAAATATATTTTTTTAAACTTGAGGGGACGACACGTGTTAATACAGTTTTTTAAATTTTAATTCATTAATTAAATTTAATTAATGAATAAATAGTAATGAACAAAATCAATAGTCCAACAGCATATACAAAACTGAACATCGTTCGTTGTGTCCCTGTAGCACAATGAAAAGCGCGTTGGACTTTTAATCTAAAGGTCGTGGGTTCGATTTCCACCTGCAATGCCATAATTTCTGAGAATGTGATTCCTTTTAGCTATATTATTTTATTGGAATAATTAAATTTAATGAATAAATAAATAACAACAAACAAAAATAGTAGTCCAACACCCTATATAGAAAGGAAAATGGAAAATTGCAAGGAAAATCGTAATAAAAATGTAACTAAAATAATTAATTTTTAAAAAAAAGTCTCTCTCTCTTTGTTGACCAAGTAGGAATTGACTTAAAATGTTTTAAGATATTGTTTCATTTAATTTGGTCTTTAAAAAGGGTGAGTAAAGTTTTAGCTATTAAATGAAAATTCATGCTCATATCGTATAAAATTTTTTGTTGAATATTTATGTGTTCGGCTTAGATTTATAATTAATATCCAAATTTGAAAAGAAGAAAGCGAAAGATGTTTTCCCCTAATTTATTCCGTGGTGAACGGCCTTGAAAAACCGATCAATCTGGTGCGACTTCTGATAGCTTTCCCAATACATAAAAGCGCATGATTTGAATATATGAATAATTCAGTTTGTTTTTATTGAATAAAAATAAGCTGCCTAAACTTGAAATTGTTTGTTTATAAACTGCAGTGGTTGTGTCAGATTTTTAATGATTGTATTGATATGCTTTGCTGTTGCAACTTAGAAAAAACTCTAAAACGTTTTCTTTTCCTTAAATTTATTTATTGTGTAGTAACATACAAGAATTCATATTTCAAAGAGGAATTATCCAAACACCTAACAATTGATACATCCGATTTTTTAGCTTATCCTGAAGCTTTTAGATTTTAAGTAATGCTTTTACATCTAAGCTCATGAGGATTAGTGGAATTGTCTGGTTAACTTGTGTCTACTTTTAACTAATGTATTGCTTTTTTTTCACTTGAAATTATGATTCCATTGAAATGAAATGCGGTTAAAATTTAAGTTACATTAATGGAAAATGGAATCCGTAATATCTATGCTTTACTTAAAAAATACATAATTTTTTATTGTTTTAAGATTGCTTATGTATTTTAACAAAGCTTTTAAAATTAAAAGTTATTTTAATAAATAATGCTTACAGTAAAAATTTACGTTATAGATTATGCTAAATAAAGTCCTGCTAGTGGTGATTAATAAGTAAAGAAAAATCAACAAATGACGATATCGGTAAGTGATTGACACCCGACTTAACGACTTTGGACCACAACATATTTGTACCAAAGTTTACAGAGGACAGTTTTAGCCGCTTAGAGTCTGTTATTTAAAAAAAAAATCAATCGGATTAAACATTAAAATGGAATTCATTGTTGGTAAAAACAGACGTAAAATAAAATCGAAAAGTGATTAACTTGTTATATAGTTTATTAGTAGTTGAACTAACGTTTCCCTTGGTGGCGTAAAATTATAATTAGAGATAAAATATTTGAGAATTATCGATCAATTTCGCCAAATAAAAAGACGTTGCCAGATGCTGTCATCGAAAAATTATTTTGCAACATACACGGGATCGGTTTTCCACTATTGCTGTGATCGCGAGTGAGCTTTATCGATTCACTGAACATACGCAACAATCAATTGTCCATCACAGATTTACAAGATATTGCCATTAAAATGTTTAGCTAATAATAAAAGGCAAGAAGTGTAAAATTTCTTTGAATTAACTAAATCATCTTTTGCAATGTGAAGGATTGTAAATAATCATGTTTTTCACAGTTTTTATATATATTGGGTAAATTGTAATTTAATTCAAATATTTTTGGAAAACGATTACGTGCACTATATATTTTATACATTTTGACGTAGAAAGCTTTGTTCTTTAATTAGTTTTGTGTGAATTGTTACTATCACTTATATATTTCATGCTTTCTCTAAGTATTTTTCCGGGGAAATGTTTTTATTATTCAATTCATACAGAAAAATGTAAAATACGTAATTTTCTTATTAACGAAAATCTTATAAATAATTTAAATAAATGTGTCACTTACATACTAGTAAGTTCAGTAGAGTATATACAATCCTTGAAAGTACGAGTATAAAAGGCCCTGATTGATGGAAATTGACACTGCCGTCCGCTTTTAAGATTTAATATTTTTGAAATTCATAATTTTATCCTACCCATTGAAACCTTAAATATCTATCAAACAGGATAACTTTTGTTGGATCCTATGCAACATGATCCTTCACAAACCGAAGTTTACCAAGTACTAAAAAAAATTTTTTTAAGGTAATGCCTACTTAGTTCAACAAAGAAAATTTTTATTTTAGTTACTTTTTATTAAATATTTACAATTTATATAAGTATGTATATACATATGACAGAATCACAATATTAGTGACGAAATAGAAAGCTATTTTCCTTGCAATTTTCCATTTTCCTTTCTACTATATAGGATTTTGGATTTTTTTTTTGTTTATTACTATTTATTCGTTCATTAAATTTAATTATTCTATTAAAATAGTATAGTAAAAGAAATCGCATTCTCAGAAATTAGGCCGTCCCAGGTGGGATTCGAACCCACGACCTTTGGATTAGAAGTCCAACGCTCTAGCCATAGCCTTACAGGGACACAACGAACGATTTTCCTTTCTACATATGCTGTCGGACTATTATTTTCGTTTGTTACTGTTTATTCATTTTTTAATTAAATTAATGAATTTAATATTTGAAAAAACTGTATTAACACCAAGTGTCATCCTCTTCAAGTTTAAAAAAAATGTCTTTGAACTTGAATAGATAAATAGTAAGTATTTTATTAACGATTGAAAATTTGAACAATCTATATATATATATATAGAGAGAGAGAGTGAAGTAGAGAGTAGAAATAGTGTGAATAAATACACATTAGAATTCAGAAGTTAGTTGTTGGGAAAGAAGATATATCATTGATTAATTTTGCAAAATTACTATTTTTAGATTGCCCTTTCTTTTTTTATAAATTTTTTTTTGTAGTTATATAAAACATAGCCAAAACAGTAAATCTTTTTTTTCAGTTTTTTAATTTAACTCTTACATTAATGCGTTTGCAAACATTAGTGACTCAGCTCCAATTTATTAACCATTATTTCAAATTTTTACTTATTATTTTCAAATTTCAATCATCCGCTTAAAATAACTTGCAGCCTCAAGATTAAGGAATGCTGCGGCTTTTAAAAATACGGTTATTTCCTGTATCTAGACTTTACGAGAACTACAGTGATGTTTATTTCCGTTGCATCTTAGTCGGTGTATAAAGAAATGGTGGGAAAAAAACGTGTATGGAATTCTAAATTTCGTTCTTTAATGCATAGCCAACCATCCGCGTGATTCAGTTATTGAATTCCACTAACTTCATATTCGTTGGGATGAATTTTTGAGCCTGCTTTTCAAGGTTTCAAAAGACAAATCTTGACATTTATAGTTTTTCTAGGAGGTTGGAAAGAATTTTGCGCAGTCCTGATATTTGTCCGGAAGTTGACTTCTCATCCTCTTGTGTGATGAACCTGCTCACGTTAGCATCTGAATCAACAGACTGCGTTATTTATTTCTTTTTTTCCAATTAGAGATCAGCTCGATAAATATTGTGCAGTTTCTTGACTAAATGTTATGACGTTCTTTTGGGATTAGTAGAATTTAATGTGATTTTTACGAAAGTTTTCTCGGGAGTTTTTTGGTACAGAACCTCTCTAATATTGTGCTTTACTGATGCAATTTAAAATTTTCTGGTTTAGGTTACGAGATGATTATTCACTATCAAACTGTAATAAATAAAAACTTACTGACCTATTAATTGGTCTTGTTCTATATATATCTTACGGAAAAGAAAATTATGCATTTTTTTTTTCATAATTATTATTATTGGCTTGAAATATATTTTTCATGTTTACAGTTTATGTAAATTTATGTCGAAATATTTCTCTATGAATTTAATTTAGAAAGATTTCTCTCTCATCTTGAACTGTAGCCGCAGTTTCCTAATAATTAAGATAACGAGCTCGTGGCCGGAATGTCCCGGACTCGAGTCCTGGTGACTCTGAAGACTCGCCGTGTTAAGTTTGCACGTTAAGTTTGTCGATGCGCAAAGTTCTAGCTTTGGTGAGATGCGTTAGGTAGAAGAGGGGATTGTATCTCGGGTGTCTTCCTCATCACTTGAGCATGGTTCAAAATTACGAGGTCTGTCGCCAGTAACCCTCATGTTGCTTTAGGCTCCCTTCACACCAAACGACTCCGATTCATTCACCATCAAACTTGTCTGATCGACCAGGATTCGGCTTCGTAATTTCCCGCTCAAATTAGCTAAGATTCGCTTCCCGCATTCACACCAACCGAAACCGGTTCAATCCGCCGTCATTCTGACTTACACGTGATTCGGCAGGTCAGATTTTCTTCCGTGATTCACCAGCAGCCGGGATCTATGTATTTCTTAAAGAAAAAGTGAATTTAAATAAATAGAGTGTTTATTTTTATTCTTTTTTATATTATTAGTGGTTGTATCACATAAACTTTCTATTAAAGAAGCTAATTTGAGATATTTAAAGATTTTAATGTTCTTGTTAGGGTTAGCATGAGTTTGTTTTTATACCAATAGATGGCGCTTATGTTTTTGGTATTCATAGTATTCTTTTTCATTATGTAAACTAACTCTAGTTCTTGTCGCCGAGTGTGTAGGTTGTATTTTATATATATCCCTAATAATCTTGCGCAAATAACAAAATTAATTTTGCATGTATTCGTTTTTACAATTTAGAAAATTGTAAACTTTATTCTTCTAATATATATTATAAATGTGAAAGTTTGTGAGAATCTTTGTGGGTCTTTCACGCAAAAACAACTGAATGGATTTTAATGAAACTTTACAGTAATATAGCTTATATATCAGAATAACACATAGGCTATAATTTATAAAAATTTGTAAAAAGTGTCCAAAATATAACGATATTTGTCAAGTAAGAATGAAAAAATGCTGCCATCTGCAAGCAAAAAAGCCACGTCAGCATATATCTATCTTTTGTTTGTGAAAAACTCTTTTTGTTTTGGCTACGCAAGGGGCTCGCTTCTAATTAATTCCTGTGATCAGAATAATGCCTATTTTTTATTTCAGAATAAAACTAAGTTTTGAAGGGAGAGGTTGTTATAAATCTCTTTATTTTAATGTTTTTTTTATGATTTTATTATAAACGTTTGGTAGTAAGAAGTTGATCTATTTTCAAAATAACTACTTTTATCGCTTCTGGTACTTAAAGTAAATAAACTTTCTCTTTCACACTACATCATTTGGACAAACTTTCATAATTTTTTGTGGTTAGTAGTTAATTATAACGCTGTAATTTTAATTGAATATGCAGATATTGCATTTTTAAGTATAAAACTAATTATAACTACTGCACTGTATTTTTTGCAGTGAGTGAATATTAACGTCGCACTGTTCAGCTACACGAGGGCTTTTGGAGACGGACCACGTAATTTTGAACAATGGTCAAGTGACGGGAACGACACTTGAGCTGGCACCCCCTTCTCCTAACTACCACACCACACCAACTTAGCAGGAATATTCTACCAATACTTAGCTGTAATATTCTTTGAAATCCACTCTTCCAAGATATATGGCAGCACGGGTTCTATGATGAGTATTTTAGTGGGGAAGGCGAACAGTTTTGTAGCAGGTATTGCGTTTTCAGCGGATTGCAAAGATTATTATTTTTGTCGCAAAAAAATAGTTAATGTCAAAATTTAAGTGTCTTTTATGTTTTTGTATGTTAATGAAGACCTTAGAAAACGATTTGACTATTTATTTTAAGTGAACGGTGTATATAATTAATTTTACAGTGGAATATCTTTAATTAATTTATTATCTCTAACGGATTAAATTTCCCAAAGTGGAGTATTTCGTTTATGTATATCCCTTAATTTTCAATATAGTGATCCAAAAAAAATATGAAAAAAACTGCAGTAAATCATAATGCGGTTGGATAAAAGTATTAAAGTGCATTTCGCCCCTACACGGCGGGTCTTACAAAGCTCTAATAAAGCTCGAGCTACGAAAGTAGCTAGGCATTTGCCAACTTGACTCTATCGTTAACATTTCGCTATGTTTTTCATTAAATCGCCATTATAATTTAAGAAACGGCGTTGCTTGCGAATATTACAATTTTAAAATAAAATAAATACAACAGAAAGTAATATTAATGTACTACACTTTCAGATATAAATTATTGACACTACTTTAAGCGTTCATTACGCAAAACTTTTAACAATGTGTTACTTTTGCTGAGCAGAGATCAGCTTTGGGAGGTATTTTGAAAAATCGACCCTCAAGAGTGTGTTACGAGGAATTATAAATAAAAAAAAATCTTTTTATCAGCTATTAGATCTACATACTTAAAATTTAACAAAGGTGTTTTTTTGTTTTGTTTAGCTGTGATATACAAAAAGCTTTTTTTTCTTTGTTTAATTTGCAATTCACATAAAATTAACTCATTAAAAACTTCTTTTTCCTTCAATCTGTGTTTAATTTTTCAGTTCGCCCGTGCGAAGAACGGGTATATACCACAGCTAGTCACTTAATAATACTTCAAAGCAAATTGTTTTTTTTTTTTTTTTTTTTTTTTTTTTTTTTTGTGGGGCGGGGAATATTCTGAAGGATATTTGAAATAGCTTCGGAAATCAATTTGATAAGAATTTATTTAATTTTGGGAGAAAAAAAATTAAATATTTATAAGAATGCTAAAATAAAATAAAACACCAAAATTGTCGATAATTTTAATTTTTAAAAAAGATTTCATTTTATTACTACATAGATCTCAAATTTTGCTATTTAAAACTAACAAAATGTAAATGGCATGTAAAATTTTTTATTCATTAATGTATTAGAAAACCATTTTTAAATACATAATCAAAAAACTACAAGTTGATATATGCTACAAAAGCTGTAGAACATAGACATTAACATTAAAAACATTAGATATATTATTTGTAAATGTAATTGCGTTTTTATTTAGTTACACAATACATATTTATTATTTGTTACTACTTTTCAGACTATAGTTACAATTGATACTAATAGGCAAAATATAAAAACATAAATAAATAAATAAAACCGTTGTTATATTTTTTTTGTTTTATGTATTTCATCTTCAAAATAATTTAAAATACATTTGTGAAATTAATAGCTTGAAACGTTAATTGTCTTAAAATATTAAAAACAGCATCCTT
The DNA here is from genome assembly GCA_019973935.1 of Trichonephila clavipes. Lineage (NCBI taxonomy): Eukaryota > Metazoa > Arthropoda > Arachnida > Araneae > Nephilidae > Trichonephila > Trichonephila clavipes. The sequence continues at coordinate 952,929 of BMAU01019414.1, read as the reverse complement.
GCTCGACAGCAACTGATGGAAGAATGATTGACCCGTGGCGGTGTGAAGGCAAGTCTCTGTTGATTCAGAATCGCTGTGAATTGGAAAGAGTGCTACAGACTCGGAATCGTTTGGTGAGAAGGGAGCCTTATACTGCGACGTTAATGTAACTCACTGACATCCATCTTGAATTTGTGAAAGTTACGTTTTTAACCAAAGAAAAGTTTAATCTTTGATGCTGACAAGATATCGGTCAATTTTCGTTTGAGAATCGTGCACAATTTAAGGGCTTTAAAAAAAAATATTTGAAAATGGAAATTTTAAGTTATCCAAAACTTTAGTGGGATTTTTTATTTATTTATTTGTGTGCTAAGAATATTAACAAGTATTATAAATTCGTTATAGTATTACCTTATATATTCCCTTATTTGTAAAAGTACACTTATGTACCTACATTCAATCACATCAAATAACAGTGGCGTGACGGAGAATATTAGGGTCCCACTGCAAAGTTAGGTTTTGGGCCCCTAGAATCCTGCCCCCCTCCGCAATGCGGGGGTTACGTTACGCCACTGTCAAACAAATTCAATAATCTGGGCAAGTGAGGTAATTATAAATCCTTGGGTGAGTGAGCTATTAAAGAGGTTCACCTAAATGACGGTCTATTTTTTAAGCATTCTTAGGGAAAATTTTTTGACGACCAGTAAAATGATAGTATTTTAAGTTTTTTATCATTTATGTATATGTGTTTTAAGAGTATGTGTATATATAAAAAATTTTAGCCTAAAATATCCAAAAGCACGTGAGTTATAAGCGCTCTGAACACAACCCGCCTCGAAAAAATGGATGTTCACTTCCTCCACAATTCCGGCTGATTGGCTAGTCTGCAATAAAAAAAATTAATGCCGTTTGAATCCATAAGCTTAAATGCACTGAAGGAACTATACTCAATTGAAAATATCAAAAATTGGGTTTTTGGTACACTTCTGAAGAGAAAAAGTTTCGAATTCTTTGGGGGGGGGGTATAAAAAATAGAAATATTTTGAATTTTGGAATGATTGTAGTTCATTTGGTGCGTATATGCGTGCTGAGAGTCTACCCTATAAATTTGAAGTCATTCGGTCAAACCGTTCTTGAGATATGATAGAGAAAAGTTTGAAAAACACAGTTTTGAGAAAAACGCGTTTGAGAAGTTTGAAGTCCGATTAAAACAATGAAAATCTTAACTTAGCGCTACGAACAGCTGCTTTTCAACCACCTGCTTCTTTATATCGATTTCGAATTTTAAAAAAATCTTTTTACCACCTGTTAGCTCTAAAAGTGGTCAATAGCGGTTTCTCTCAAATGAATTGACACGACTCAATAAAACACAACTCAATGAACTGCTAAAAGTTATTTACTTCACCCACACTATATGTAACCAATTACACTCATAAGACAAGGCGTGGCAGGAGCCGTGTCACAAACGTTTCCCCGTTAGATGTTGAGATGTTTTCATCCTGCGATTCGGTGGCACCAGGATTCCAACAAACGACTGATGGCACGCGACACAGTATTTCGGGAACGCCAGTGATCAAAATGGTTTTCGTTTTATTTCAAACTCAAAGCTCACTATGAAGTATTACGAACAAACGCAAGTGATTGGTCGCGGGGAGCACCCTCGTTTGTTATTGTCTTGTCTTAGTTAAGGTATCCGACTACGTTCGGAACCGGGATTTTAAAAAAGCGCATAAATGGATAATTTTCATGATATTTAGTGTCACTCAGATTAGAATACATGCATAAAATTGTTTTAAGGACATTTTGATAAAAAAAAAATAATTAAATATAATATTTTGGCAAAAAAAAAATCAACTTAGAATAATCTTTTTTCCAAATGTTCTCCTTTTGTGAAAAATGGTTCTATTATAATAATATTTTGCCTGTGTATATCTCAGACCTCTCAACGGAGGCTCAACTAGAATTTTTGAAAAATTCACATTAGTTTCAGAGTTACCACCAATTGAAATAATTATTCGCGTTTTTTCTTAAAATTGTTCCCCTCTGTTTTCGTAAAATATGAATAAACCCACTTCTAAGTGATATATTTCAAAAATTCTAGTTGAGCCTCTGTAGAGAGATCTGAGCTACATAAAGGCAAAATATTATTCCAATAGAAGCATTTTTCACAAAAGGAGAACATTTGGAAAAAAGATTATTCTAAGTTAATTTTTTGCCAAAATATTATATTTAAATAAAAAAAATTTGTCAAAATGTCCTTAAAACTATTTTATGCATATATTCTAATCTAAGTGACACTAAATATCATGAAAATTATCCATTTATGCGCTTTGCAAAATCACCGTTCCCAACGTAGTCGAATACCTTAAGTCGTGGACTACAATTGCTTATGATGCAAAATTCGTCTATGTCTCCATTGACACAAATGTATTTTAAAGTTCATTTGTGTTATATATACGGTATTTAATTGTTATTTAACATGGCTAGTTCAACAAAAGAACAAAAAGTGCAAGACAGTAAGTGTAACAGAGAATTTCAAATTTGGTGAATCTACAGAAATATGGCATTATTAGTAAAGGCGACAAAGTGGTGTGTGCTTTAGGCTCTGCAATAGTGGTAAGCAGTACATTGTCTGTTAAACGGCATTTTTGAAACAAATCACAAATCCTCTTGTCAAAAAATTGAACCACAGCAAAATAAGTTAATATAAGTTATTTACCGTCAATCTGCAACGACAGAAGTCACACTAATGTTTACTTTAATTTGAATTACACGTATAACTAAAACATTTAAAACTATATAGTGCAAGAAGTATTTTTTCGTAGTAAATAAAGAATTTTGTATTGTTAATATTTAGTTTTATTATTTTTACAATAACCCCTAGTAAAAATTATTTAATGGCATGTTGATCCATAAAGGTGCACCACCCCTGGACTAGACAAAAAAAAATGCCTGACCATTCATTCGGCTGCCGGCTCCATTTATACATTTTATTAACCATTAACCGGCTCCATTTATACATTTTTAAATACATTTTATTAACTTCTGAAGGATGGAGAATCTCTGTCTGCCATTATATAAGAAACTATTGAGTGAACCACACCTTTCAGCTATGTAATCATTCGATTGTTAGAAATAATCCCATACTATTGTTTTCTTTAAATTCACCTGTTCTGCATTCAACAAAAGGGAGATGAAGTCCTTGAATTTTAACCACTTAAATACAGACAAGCATGTTTCTGGTTTCATATCACAATAAGGAAGTTTTTACTTGTGAAGGAAATAGAAAGCAGAAATTAGATTAAAGAAATACTTAGAAATATGAATATAAAATGCAATATATATATTTAAAGTGATGAAACTATTTTTTATAATAATTAGTAATTTATTATTTAAGTTAGTTTTTCAAAATCTAAATATTTATTTTTCGAATACGTTTACTTGTTATTTATTTTTCATTCATTATTAGTAAATAGTGTTTATTAGATCATATGTAATGATTTAATTTACATTTTTAAGTAATAGCTTATTAATAAGCATCAAACTAATAGAAAAATTATTCATGGATTAAAGCGTCGGTATTATTTTGAGGTGATTTTTCATCTACGTTTTTTGTTGTCATATTTTAAACACGTGTTCCCATTTTTTTATGCATAAAAACTCATCTTATCCGTTACTTTAATCATTATCCTAGTGTCCATGGCCATTAGCTCGTGGCCAGCGTATCAAGAGTCCGAGTCTGTGTGCCTCTGAAGACCGGCCGTGTAGGGGTTCTGTTGCACGCAAAAACTATTGAGGCTGGGAGCCCTCCCGTTGTCGAGGTGTGATCGTTCGGAGAGGAGCCAGCGCAATTGTCGTCCTGATCATTTGACCGTGGTTCAAAATGACAAGCGTTGTTAATAAAAACGAAGTTGCATTTTTATTTGTACAATAATATTTAATCGGAAAGGAAATATTATTTAAACATTGCACAAAATCATGTATTTCTATTTTTTTTATAACTCAGAAAAATAAAATAACTTTAACTGTTTGTTTTTTTCTAAAAATAATTCGATTTATCGTAATTAGTTTACTTCTAAAACTATCCGCACAGGTGTTCCATTTTTCACTCTCTCCGAAGAAAGTTAAAAATCTTTTTTCTTCCAATATTCACTTGTGTGAGCTGTTTCGTAAGAACAAAAGTTTGCTTTTTAAAGGCATGAAAAATATCTTGAAGGAGTCTGTCCTACATAATGACTATTCTGATTGCACGCCTTTCACTTGTTTATTGTGACGTCAGTAACAGCTATCACCGTATGCTAGGTTTCTCTTTTCGCACACGCCGGCTATTCTTCATTTGCCCACTTGTTGCTGCGACGGCAGCTGCAGGAAGAAACACAAGACAATTTGTTTATATTTGCGTCTCATTTCTCATTCGATTTTAATGATACACCTCACCAGCGCCTTAATTCGAATTAATTTATTCATATCCTAAACCCATCACCATTCTCCGCCGTGACCCAGATAACTATCAAAATTCTTATACTTTTTTTTTGTTTGTTTTATCTCCTCCGCAATTGAGCTTGTACCGGTAAGGAATAGTGTGTTTTATGTTTTTGCGGCGGAAGGTATCATGTTGTGCGAGATGGTATGAATGATTGACCGAACTGTGACGGTGGGTGCACCTAACGAACCGAGAAAGAAAAAAGCGCTTTTAAAACTGGATTTGCCGGTGGTGATTTTTATTTTTTTCTTCCCCATCTTCCGTATGGATGAGAAGTTAGTTGTAACTGCGATTTGTAATCTCTCCCTCTCAATTCAGGTTTCGTTCTTACGGTGAATTGTGATGCGCAGGGAATACCTAGTGAGAACGTGACTGAAGCTGCATTCCTGTGCTTGCTTGAATAATCTTAGGTCCGACCACACCAACTAATGTTATGTCCCTCGCTTGACTTCTCACTTCGTACATGTGTGTTGCATTTACACTCACTCGCCTTATCTGGTGAAAACGTCATTCCACTATCGACCTCGGAGAATGATTTACCGATAGCTCAAATCTTGATTAAATTCAAGATTTCAGACACTTCTTTGACTAACAGCGAACATGATAGTGTGTCTTCAACAACAAGGAATTTCGCACTGTCTAGAAGATAACTTTCAAAATACTCGAAGAAGCTTTACCAAGCATTAGTTATTTTGATATCTATAGCAAGAGGACCTAGTCATTGAAAAATGCGTATGTCTCACTAATTGTGTATTTATGCTAAAACGGGATGATGTAAAGCGACTACTTAATATTTTACCTTATGGGGATATGGTGCTCAGCACCATTACGTCAAGGAGAACCCATGAGGATGCGAAAAATACTCGTTTCCCTTGTTGAATACGTAAGTATCCTGTACTTATTTTATTTGGCGTGTCATTTAAATTAATGTCAATTTAAAAATTTTGAAATTGTGCATCTACTTTGTTTTATTCGAATGTTATTTTATTTTGCATTATTTGAACTAAATTTTTCATTTATCCAATGTATTAATTAAAATTGTGGTATGATACTATTTTAATTTAGAGAACAAATAATATAAAAAAATTAAGTCAATTCCTACTTAGATCAACAAAATTTTTTTTATTTTAGCTGCTTTTTATTAAATAGTTACAATTAATATAAATATGTACATTCATATCACAGAATCAAAACATTAAGTGTTAATTAATTTGTATGAATTATCATTTAAGTATCGTATTGTCATCCCAAACGATCGTGTTTATAAAATTTCAGTTCAACTGAATACTTTAAAACGTGAGAAAAAAAACCTTTTCAAGTTTTGACACAAGTCGCCAAAAATGATGCCAACGTGGCTGTATTTGTAATTCTTTAAATAATTAGTTTTAATCAATTAATTTCTATTAACTATAATTAAATTACTGTAGTGCCATCCAAAATAATCATGTATATAAAATTTCAGCTCAATTGAGCGCTTTAAAATGAATTTTATTAACGATTGAAAATTCCACGAAGATAAATAAATATATAGAGAGTGTGAGCTAAAATAGTGTGTAGGAATTGAAAAATTACAAGTTGGGTAAAACTACTTCAATAAAATATGCTTATTCATAATAAATTCTTAAAGAAACCACAGAGATTGTTAAGTAGAATAATTCAGTGAGGGGGGAATATATTTCCATGTAATTAAAAAAAGTTGACGCCAATGTGACCTACTGCAATTCACGTGTTATTATTGTTCAAAAGTATGTCTCATTCAACGGTGAAAAAGATCATTATAAACCACATCTTTCTCCGTAATTGCATTTGGTATATCCCGACGTAAACGTGTCATGAAAATCCTTTTATTTATTCAAACAAATAAAAATTTTATAAATGTCGTCGACCTGTCATAAAAATAATTTTAAGCTGACGAATTCCAAACTGGAAAATAAATAAATAGATTAATGGGTAAAATGTTTGTTGTATATCACAAATGCTGTAATTAAAATTTCAGAAAATGTAACTATTATATTAATGCTAGATTGTTTTATATAACGTAAAATAATCATGTACTTATATTCTACTTAAAATTACTGTTATATAAGTAGATATGACACTCGCGGGAATTTTAAACTCATTTATATGAAAAATAATCTCATTTATATGAGATTGCACTAAATTGCTAATCACTTACATTCGATAAATTAATCTCTTAATTTGAAAAGTAGAAATGCGAATAACACAATTATATGGGAGTTCTTGTATTTATATTTAGTTCTTAATATTCCTTATTAATATTATCATCATTAGAAATATATATATATTATAGTGGTTAAATATACTATATACTGATAAAAAAAAATAATGCCAGTCTCTTCTGATGTAGATTGACATCAGATCACTTTGGATGTACAAAGCATTCATTTTTAATGGAAAAAGAAAGATCATAACTTATGTTAAAAGAAACAAAAATCATTTTAAACTAATTCTATTTTTAAGATATTTCACATTTTTGTCTCAAAGGAACGATTAACCTCAGCACATTTTCCACGAATGTGTAATAATGTTTTTAAATTTATTTTTGACGATATAAGAGCTCTTTTCATAATCGATGTAATTTTTACGATTATAAAGTCCTTTAAGAATTCTTAAACTTTTTTTTTATGATTTAATTATGTGGAGGATGAATGGTTTTAAAAATATGTTCTTTTGAGGCCAACAAACATATATCTTAAAATATGTTTAGTTTTAAACTTGTAATACTTTTTTTGTAACAGTTTTTTTTTATTTAACTGTACTTATTCTGTTTTAATTATATTATAAAGGGTGTTTTTTTAGAGGTATAGAACTTTAAATTGCAATAAAACAACGATGTATTATTCGATTGACATGAATTTTTTTTTTATTCGAAAGATAATCTTGTGGCATTACATTTTAAATATGATTTCTGGCATATGACTACCACGGCTGGCTCGGATGTAGTCCAATCTGGACGTCCAATTTTCGATGACTTTTTCCAACATTTGTGGCCGTATATCGGCAATAACACGGCGAATGTTGTCTTCCAAATGGTCAAGCGTTTGTGGCTTATCCGCATAGACCAATGACTTTACATAGCCCCACAGAAAATAGTCTAGCGGTATTAAATCACAAGATCTTGGAGGCCAATTCACAGGTCCAAAACGTGAAATTAGGCGGTCACCAAACGTGTCTTTCAATAAATCGATTGTGGCACGAGCTGTGTGACATGTTGCGCCGTCTTGTTGGAACCACAGCTCCTGGACATCATTTGTTCAATTCAGGAATGAAAAAGTTAGTAATCATGGCTCTATACCGATCACCATTGACTAACGTTGTGGCCTTCATCGTTTTTGAAGAAGGATTCCACCAGCTCATAAAGCGCACCAAACAGTCAGTTTTTCTGGATATAACGGTGTTTCGACTTACACTTGTGGATTAGCTTCACTCCAAATGCGGCAGTTTTGTTTGTTGACGTAGCCATTCAACCAGAAGTGTGCTTCATCGCTAAACAAAATTCGCTTATGAAAATCGGGAACAACGGCATTCTCGTTTTGGGCCCATTCGACGAATCTACGCCTTGCTTGATGATCGTTTTGATGAATTGCCAAACCAAACTGAGAATAAATCACTTGACAGCTGTTAAATCGGTCGCCATCTTGGAAAGTAATGCCAACTTAAACTTCTATACCTGGGAAAAAAACACTCTTTATAATGCATTGCATTGCATTTGTAAAATTTGATTCATTTGATGCATTCTTAATGTGTTTAAAATTGGGTATGACAAATTATATAAAAAATTCTTGCAATCATTTAGTAATTAAATAGTTTAAAAAAATACTTTGAAAGAAGTAAAATTTATTATTCTACTTCTGATCACACATACAGAATATCACTTAAAATGTATATAAAATATATCTTTTGTAACTTTTCTTTTCAAATACTTTTTGAATAAGAAGTTTTTATACGTTTGATTTAAATAGTTTATTTTTAGTTATTTTTTTTAAATCATTTATTTTTAGTTAGTATTTAAATGGGAATTGGGGCTTTCTCTCTTATTTAAATCTACAGAAAATTATTGATGCGAAATGTTTATACACAAAATTAATCAAACAAGATTATATGCAATTATGATACTGAACAGTGCTTTGGTAGTGTTATAATTTTTCATAAAAAATACTGTGATTTTTTTTTCTTTATTTATTTGTAGAAAATTTATCATTACTAAAATGTTACGAATGAAATTATTTTTAATTCGTACTATCCTAGTTGTATACTTCTTCGTTGATTTAAAAATTGATTAGAAACACTTATTAAATTTTCTTTTACAGTTGAATAGGGCACTAAAAAGACAGTTTAATTGTAAACAGCTTTATTATAAAATTAATTTTAAATGAAAGGAGGAACATTTTACTCTTTATTGATATATCCTGAAAAACAAATAAGAAGATTTTGATAAAAAGGTTATTAGTCTCATGGACGTTACTACTTAAAGATTAAAGCTAAAATTAAATCCTCATTTTTATCTTGTAAAATATTTTTAAAGTACAGTGAAAATCATTTAACACGAAACTGAAGGGGCTGGAATATTTTTTTAGTGTTAAAGGATATTACAAAAAAAAAACATATTCAACAAAATTAAGTTTATTAGAGCACGTTTTTTTTTACATAGATTAGTAGAGTACATTTTATTTACACGTATTAAAAAAAATCAATGAAACAAAAACATTCACAAGAACTCGTGAAATTTAATACAAAATTTTTCTGGTATTTTTGTAAAACAAAACATTTATCGAGTTTTTGGAAAACAATCTGGTATTTTTCTTTGCATGTCTTTTTTGGAATCAAATTGTCAACAAATTGTTCAATGTCGTCTATTTTGTTATTTATTTCACCATTAGAATATGAGTCTAAATAACTGCGCATACTTTTCATGGCGTTCCTCATTTCGGATGATGCGGGAACACACACACACAGGAATACATTATTCAGTTCATTTTCATCGTCGAGATCTTCATCAATGATATTTTGTGAGCTTTGAACAGACTTCAAAATGCCTTTGTCTACCATAATTGGGGTTGTACACACATTATCATCTACTGCACAATGAATTCTTCTGATAATACTCTAGGGCGGTCCAATCCGGTTAGTGTTTTCCGTATATTGTTCATTCCCAGAAGAGGAATCTTTTCGTGTTAAGCGATTTTCGTTTCTGTTAAGAAAAAAATGAATGAAGATACACAGTAGTTTGTCGTGACCATTGTATTATTTCGTGTTAACCGATATTTCGTCTTAAGCATTTTCGCGTTAAGCGTATTTCACAGTATATACTATTCAAATAAAGAATGTGTTTTGCTTAGAAAAAGGGAGCAAAACTGAAAATGTGTATCTATATATTCATTCGTCAAAAAAAGAAAGATATTTGTTTTAAATTTGTTTACATTAATTTTTTTACTCGGTATTCTTAGAGTTTTTGTTATTATATTATGATAATTTGTGAATGTGTAATTATTTGCATTTCTTTACAGCTTTAACAAAAAGTATTTTATTCCTATGACGTATGTAATTTGCTTTTATGTGTTATGTAGAATAAATGGATTCAATCTGCAGCTTTTTTGTAAATAATTTCGTTGCTTATTTACTTTTGAAAAATATATACTGAAAAAATATATATCCTTTTATATTAAAAAAAATTCTTTAAATATTCTTCATAAAGTTAGACTTTATGATATTAATCTTATGCTTACTGTGTGCATAAAACTTTTTCATAAGGTTCTCTTCGCTTAATATTTAGAAATAGAACCTAGTTTGAATGTATGAATATAATAATAAAGTACCATTATTAATATAGAATTCTGACTTTATTATTGTATAAAGAGCACATTCTCCCTCTCGCTCTCTATTTTGACTTATTACTTATTTCTCTTCGAAATAAGCTTTTTCACCCCATGTCTATTCAGTGGAGAGAGAACTCTGTAGAAATGAAAGGCATTACATTTTTTCATCACCTCTACCCTTATGCTGAGTTTGTTACTAACTTCATTTCATAGTGAAGAATTACGTATTTTATCTAGTATTTGTAAATTTTTATTACTTGGTACAATAAAAAGATAATGCGTAGGATTTTTCTGCATACATTGAATTTCAACCCTGTTTTTCATCACAAAACAAAGACGAAACTCAAAATTTATGATAGGTTAAAATGAAAATCTTCCGAATATTAGATATTTTATGACATCGATTCACTTAAAACTTGCCAAAAATTGTTTGAAATTAAACCGAATAATTTCAATAAATCATTTCATATTTTTAATGTTCATATGATCCTAGAAACATATAAAGCCCCCTTCCCAAGTGTTTACGATAACCCAGTGCAGTGATTCTAAAACTTTTTTTTTCGGTACACTATTAACATAACAATTTTAAAATTTGGCGGCACACTAACAATAAAATAAGTTTAAAAGAATTGTACTCATCTAAAATACACCACATGTGAAATATTAGGTTGGGGAAAAAGAAATCCATTATTTTTTCGGTAGATGGCTGTAGTGTCAATATCTCGTGAAGAATCGATCAAACAATTTCAAATTTATGCTCGTTGTCAAGGTGAAACTTCACACTAAAAAAATTCTTTTGTTTTTTGTTTCGTCCATTTAGTTGTGAGTTACAGGGTGTTAAAAATGGAAGTCAATGAAGAGAAAATTCGGTACATTTTGCAGTTTTTCTTTGATTCAGGCGAAAATGCAAGCCAGGTGGCTAAAATTGTGAAAGGTGTTTATGATGTCGATACTGTAACAGCTAATTACTTGCAATTTTGGTTTCGTCGATTCCGTTCAGGCATTTTAAAAGTTAAAGATGCACCTCGCACATGCAGGCTCGTCGTCGAAAATGTCGATGAAATCTCAAGAAATAATCGAAGTTGACCGGCATGTTAATAGTTGTAGAATCGCCCAGGGCTAAAGATCGACCATAAAACAGTTTTAAACTATTTGCGCAAAGTTGGATTCAAAAAGAAGCTCGGTGTTTGGGTGCCACTAAAATTAACACCAAAAAACATGATGGATCGAATTTCCATCTGCGAAGCTTTGTCCAAACGGAATGAAATCGACCCATTTCTTAAAAGGATGGTGACTGAGGATGAAAAATGGGTCAGATACGACAACATTGTGCGAAAACGATCGTGGTCAAAGCGCCGTGAAGCAGTTCAAACGGTGGCCAAACCAGGACTTACGGCCAGGAAGGTTCTACTGTGTATTTGGTGGGACTGGAAAGGAATCATTTATAATGAGTTGCTTCCGTATGACCAAACACTAAATTTAGATCCTTACTGTAAACAGCTGGACCGTTTGAAGCTGGCGATTGACCAGAAATGGCCTGAATTGGCCAACAGAAGAGGTGTTGTGTTCCATCAGGACAACACCAGGCTACCCACGTCTGTAGAGACTCGCCAGAAACTCTGGGAGCTTGATTGGGAAGTTTTAATGCATCCACCATATAGTCCGAACCTGGCACCAAACGATTATCACCTTTTTCTCGCATTGCAAAACTTCCTGATTGATGAGAAATTAGAATCAAGAGAAGATTGTGAAAATCGATTTCTAGAGTTTTTAGCCAATAAGGACCAAGACTTCTGTGAGAGAGGCATTATGAATCTACCTTTAAAATGGCAACAAAACGATGCATATTTGACACAAATCGGACAGTCCAAAACATGTTAAATAAAGTCTTTAATTTCATGCAAAAATAATGGATTTCTTTTTCCCCAACCTAATAGTTTATGATAATGATTTTCAATGTTAAATGAAATAATATGTGTGGCAAAGGCTATAAAATGTTTATTGAGTAATTAATTGCAAATTAATTATAATAATACATGTAATGCGGAATTTGAGTTTGATGATTTTTTGATAATTTCGTTTATATTTGGTCGAAAAAATGATAATGCCACTCTCATTTCGTCATCTTCATGTAAAAGTTTCGAGAATTTTTCATTGTTACATTTGTTTATGCTGAAAATCCGAATTTACACAAATAAGATGTAGAAAAATGTAACAATATTTTTAAAGCTTTTTTTGTTGTTGTTGCTATTATGGGATAATAACCTCAAACTTTAACCCAAATTGCATTAACTGACTCTTCAAAATGTTTTGAAATTAAATCTTGATTATCACAGAGCGAAATTAATTCTTCCTCTTCATTCAAAGTTAATTCACATACAGATGTATCCGTTACCATCTAAATTTGGAAAGCAATGAATTACTCTCTCTCCTCTAATGTAGTCAAATGGTCAATAACAATTTTACGAATAGTTTATTTCTATAAAACGGCCGAATGATTCGATTCCGCATTTTTGTATTTTTTTTCATAGTATAATTAATAATTTTAAAAACATTTGGCGGCACACAAAGTACCTTGGCACAGGGTTTGAGAATCACTGACCTAGTGGTTCTGGTCGCGAACTCGTGGTCTGTGTGTCACGGACTCTAGTCCTGGTGCCCCTGAAGACAAACCGTGTAGAGGAGGCTAAATTTGTATAGCTCAAAGTACTCTTTTGGCATGTTGTGGTAGTTTGGAGAAGTGTCGTCTGTTGCCGTTGTGGCTAATGCCACCTGTCTGACTTAGTCAGAACGAGGCCCACGAAATTCATCGTGGCAAGGGGCTAGAAGTACGCCTGTCGTTGGCCTAGACCTTGAGCACCATACAGGTGGCAGTACGAATTAGCTCGGCGAAATTCCCCAAAGGGACGATAGATGGCGACACCACCTATCTCCACCTCCACAATTTCTCCATGGGACTGAAGGGGAGGGAAATATTCTCCAGTCCCCTGCACTCGTGATTCAGCCCACAAGACTTTCGGACCCACTGATTTAACGAGCACGTACTCCGTGTGTACTCGGAGGGTATTTGGTGGCATCGGGCATCGAACCCAGGCCTTCCGGTCTGGAGTCCGATGCTCTAACCACCAGGCTTCCCACGGCCCTAAGTGTTGTCTTATTTACTTGACCGGTGCTCAAAATTACAATGTTTGTCGTTAATATCCCTTGTGTTGCTTTACTTGTGCGACGTTATTATAACTCTCACTCACCTCGAAATTAAACTACCATCCGGGGACATGACCTTCAATTTGCTGAAGGTCTCGGATTTGTTGTTGGTTGTGCCTTTCCATCAAAATTTGGATTCTCCTCCCCTTTTCTTCATTCTTTTATTAATATAGATTTATATTCAAGTGATTTTTTAATTTACTGATTTTGTGTCCGATGATTTAAATATGTGTTTAATTACTTGTTGGAAATTTCAGTAAATATTTGTTGATATTGTTATCAGTTTTCGCGTTGTAGTTTAATGCATCACTCATGATGAACTTCTGTATCTTGTTTGACCATTTTATCGATAAAGTAAAATTATTCAATTTTCCGAAGTGTGTCATATTTCTGAAATGTGATGGTATTTTTAGCTCGAATTCTGCTTTCCACTAGCCTTTGGATCAAAGAAGCTTTGTTACGAAAGACGGAAGCAATACTCTGGCTGAGCTTAAGTGTTTCAAAATTAACTCAAGTATGTGTTGAAAAGACATTTTGATGTGTGATATTTGCATTCTGGGAAAATATTAAAGTGAAATAGCCGTTATCATTTACATGAAAATTGTTAAGAGCGGTATTTCTTTTTCCCTTGTATATTGTATACTCTCATATTTTATTATGGAATTGTTGTCTGAAATCTCGTGGAACCCGAAAAAAAAATTGAAATTTTAAAGGGGGTAATAAAGCTATTCGTATGCGTAGCATCATGGATCGCTTTCTTTATTGAATTGTTGCGATGAAAATAAAATCAAAAAGAAAATAACGAGATTCTTTTCAAAAGCATTTTATTTTTGTTCATTGCTGTAAGGATAATTTGAAAACTTTCTGATATTTTAGAGAATATGAGCAATAAAAAATAAGTAGGAAATGTTTTCTTAGACGAAATATTGCAAATGTTATGGCTTATGAAATTAATACGTTAATTTAATAAATGAATTTACAGGAACCCAGTGGTGAACTAAACAATATTTGACTGAGTAATCAGAAGAAAAAAAAATTGTGAAAAAAATTTAACTGCTGAACCTAGAACACATGATTTGATTATTAATTTCCGATATATTGTGCTATTAAACTATGTGTGTGCTTTAAGAATGATATAGTAAAATATATATATATATAATAAGTAGTTGAAGCTTTGTGACTATAAGTTCGGAACGTTAATTTTGAAAAAATGTATATATATATGTCATGATTTTTAAGACAGAATCAGATTAAAGTTAGAAAAGTGAAAAAGACGACCTTTATTCTTTCATTTGTACATCTGTTCTGACTCTGAGAGCAGGGAGGAAAAAGCACGCCATGGTGGTGGTTTCAAGTGGATAACACTTGAAAAACATATGGTAAGTATCGCTGCTTTGAAGATGGTGCTTGCAAGTTAATGCTGACATATGTTGACTATTAAATCTAACGACCTGGAATTAGACATGTTTATTGGCTAGGCCATATGTTCGGAAGAAATAAATGGGTGATTAGTTTGATACTTGAAGATGGGAACTGAGAAAGATGAGTCAAGTGCTAGATAGGGAATTTAATTTTTAATCTAATTTAATTATCCTTACATATACATATATATATAAACGCTACTTTTTCTTTCTTTTTTTGATATTTAGTGTCAGTTGAATTAGGATACATATATTAAATTGTTTTAAGAATATTATTTCTAGAAAACATTATTTAAATACAATTTTTTGGCTAAAAATGTAGACAAAAAAATAACATAATTTCAAAATATTCTCCTTTCATAAAAATATGCATCTATAATAGCTGTACATAGCTAGGACTTCTATACTGGAGCTGAACTATGATTTTTAAAATACATTATTTAGAAGTGAATTTATTTATATTTTAATGTATCAAAGTAGAGAAATTTTAACAAAAAACTTCAGTTATTTCAATTGATAACTACTCTGAAATGATGGAAAATTTTCAAAAATCCTTGCTATATATAAGTAAAATGTTATTAGTATAAAAGCATTTTTCATAAAGGAGAATGTTTTGAAAATGTGTCAGTATTTCTTCATTTTTTGTCAAATTGCTGCTCAAAAATGTTTTCTTGTAATAATAGTCTTAAAACAATTTTATGTGTATATTCTAATTCAACTAAATATCAAAAATCACGGTGCCGAATGTAGTCACTTTATGTCAATTTGTAGAGAATATCTAAACTGAAAGCCGCACCAATGCCCTTAAGGGTTTATTACACCTATGGTCCCCTTCTATAAATGTGAAGATTTGAAAAAAAAATTGATTTAGATAGCGGTGTTTTTTTTTTTAATTTTCCATCGTCGCGGCCCCCTTTAATGTATCAGCAGGACATCACTGACCCCAAAGATTTTGAACATCCCTCCCAACACCCGGTTGAGAATGATTTAAATACCGTTTATACTAAAAACTTAAAGTGGCGCCCAGGCACGATGCGATTAGGAAATCAAGATGGATGCAATTGTATCATATTGGTGCACTATGAATTCTGTTGTTAATCTTTACACATCTATTGTCTATCTAGATACCACCAGTTTTTGAAACTATTACGTTGAAATAATGACTGTGTTGTTGCAAACAATTTAAAAACTTAAAAAATATTGATCGAAATACATGTTCTAGTTGTTTTCTCATTGGGGGCAATTTAGTGATCTAGTCTAGGATCGCACATCTTTCAATATTTCCACGAGGCCTTTCAGAGTCTGTAAAAGAGAAAAATCGTAACATTAAATGAAAGACTTCGCGTAGCACAGTTTAAAAACCGCTAAAATTAATAGATGATTCATATGTCTGTTATTTGATGAGTTTTGAAATAGCGATGTTTTTGCCGGTAGCCCGTTGTTTAGATCTACTGCGATATGGATTAACCAATCAAATCGAGATTTATTACAGACTTGTTAATAATCTTAAACTACTAGAATGCATTGTAGAACACAATGGTATATTCGGTACTTTCCAACGACTGTTAATTGTGGCTTGCATAATGCCACTAATGTACTTTTTCATCTAGTTAAATAGGAAGCCAAAACATTAATGTTAAATTAAGAGGAAACGGACAAGTTATATTTTAGTATCTTCGATTTCTTTCGGGGAAACAGAAAACTGAAGGAGTTCACGTTTATAAAAAAGATTTGTTTTAATGTGAAGATATACATAACATCAATTTGGGTACTTGCGTACTATTGAAACCATATTGGCGACAATAAGAAACTATCGCAACCTTATTGGCGATATTGAATAAAACCGTGCGGCGTTGACGGGAATATGGAACGCGTAGTCACTATACTATGTGAAAATTAATAAGTAAATTGTAAGTTATTAATTTTATTAAGAATTCGATAAAAAAAAAATCCCAGATTCGCATTTAGTATTCAAGCTTGCCGTATCAACGAACGGTTAGGCTTAGCCTGGCGGCAAGCAGAGAAATATGAAACGAAGCACATGGTTGCCAATTCAGCGCTTACGACACTTGCGAAATCGGGGTTGCTAATTAGGTGAGTTATCTTGAAAGTTGGCATGGTTACAATAGCACATAAGTTCCTCAACTTGTACAAAAATCCTGGATTTAAAGAATATATATATATATAAAGAAAAGAGCTATATTTTTCCAGGAGCAAATATGCGCTTCTTTTATTTCACTGTTCATAAGGTCATTGCGGAAAGTTATTCACATGTTCTGAATAAGATATGTCTAATATCTGGATCACATTGAATCAATCTAATATGCCACCTAATGTAGTAATAGATGTGTATTAAATTCTTTCTCTTCTGTATTTAGGTAGAAATAATTGGATTTTTAGGTTATATTTGTTACTTTCCAGTTCACTGACTACTTATATCTTTTCTTTTGATCAATGTCTTTTGTAATTGAGTAACAAAAAACAATGGAGGGAAATTCTTTTGTAAGTGATAATTAGAAATAAATGAAACCTTTTTATATACATTTATTTAAAGCCTAGTTTTGTGACCTGAAAAGTGAGAATGGATTGATTTGATACATCTTTGTGAATTAAGGCACATTTGGGCTTGTTTTGGATTGATGACTGCATCCTTTTAATGTGAAATCTTTGCTTCTAGCCAGCAATTAAATAGTTCTCTTACACATGTAATAACTCCAGATTATTCTTCATAACAGGATTATTTATACGATACCTGAAACAGTATTCGTACCCCACTTCTATATCTAATCGAATTAAAATTAATTTCATAGCTAATTATTGTTAAATTTAAAGTTTATATTGACTTTCGGAAAAAGTTCAAATTTTTATTTAACAATAATGTCAATAATTTCTGTAAAATTTGTCCATATGAATGTAAAATAATTGATTTAATAGAGTGTATCCAGAATTCTATTTTTCAAATTGTAGCCTGTCTTGTCGTTAGTAACTGTAACTGATTGTCCAAAGTAGTAAAAGTGCCCTCTAACGACCAACCATCTTCAGTAGAAGTCAAATGATGAAAGAATGTGGTCGCTATGAAAAACTAGCCTTGTTCTTTGTCCATGATTTTTGTTAACGATCTATGTTGTCTGTGTGAAACCTAATAAATTAATAATTGTTACGCTAGAGGAGATTTCATTGAACAGAACCCCAAAATTACCATTCATAATTAAACCTTTAACGTCCAGTGCACTTCAAAATTAAGGTTATAGCATTTACAGTAATTTTATATCATAGAATTATATTTTTGGAGGTAAATTTAAGAACCCTTAGATAGCAGAATAGCATTAAAATGAATATAATTTTAATGTAAACTTTATAATATTCATTGTTCGGGTGGAGGATGTTTTAATTTCAATATCAGTGTTTATACCGTAATAATATTGCAAATCAAACATTAGCATCCATGACGAAAATGTTACCTTAACATTGACTGAAATATTCTTTATATGGCATTCTTTTTCCGCATTCCGTGGTATCATATAAAAATCCATTTACATTCTTATCTGTTTAATCTCATCTGACACAAAAGGCTATAAAGCGAGCAGGTTTTCTGTTTACTTACTTTTTTTTTTGTCTCTGTGTAAACTAAAAATAATCTTGTTTAGTATTCACTTAATGTGTGAAAATGTGGCTTTATCAATGGAAGTAGAGTCGAGCGTGTGATTCATACTAGTCAGAATTTCGACCTTTCTGCTTATTTTTATGTCGCCATCTGTGTATCGTTACATCTGTCTCTTGTTATCTGTTTTAAAATACCTGTTTTGCATTTTGGGACTGAATGTAGTAGACTGTCTGATTCAGGATCTCTGATTCAAGGAAATGAGAAATAGTGCATGGGAAGTTAATCGAGTTACATCATCCATCTTGTAAATACTGTTGCTACTAGTTACGCTCGAGGCACACAAAAATATTTTGAGTTTATTAACCCATTCGTAACATGTACATTTCGCATTCAGAATTTATTTTGTGTGAGAAAAAGAGATTTATTTTTAAAAAATTAGTAACTCTATAAAAAAAAGACTGGTTAATTAAAAATGGTAAAGGTCATGTTTTTCTCTCTCCTTATGTATTCTTAGGACCATTTGAAAAAGTCAAATCTGTTAGGCTTGGTTGTGTTACTTACGAATGGGATATTTACTGAAACAATTTCGAGTGTACAAATACGGTCGTCCATTAATTCCGGATGATGGCGGTTTCATGTATTCTTGCCCCGCACAAACTTGTGTTAAGGTACTCGACTGCCTTAAAATCGAGGATTTAAATCAAGAAATGGCAAAAAACCATGGCAAAACTTTTTCTCGTATTTTTTGTAGACCAATTAATTTTATAAAAACTAGGGAGGGGGACCAACGCCCGTTGTACAAATATACTACTGCTCATGCTCATGCTCATTGCTCAAATTGTAAAACCGTGATTTACATGTATCATATAATTCTTTCTTTTTCCAAAATATTGTAAGCAGGAAAAAAATAAATTTCAAGTCTTCATCTCCGTATAATTCGCTCTTGGCACTCCTCTTCAACTAAATTCAAGTTTTTACTATCCATTTTTACTAATTATACTTAATGTATGAATAAATTTATTACAACATCTCTCTCTCTCTCTCACGAAAAACGTTGTTGAGGGACATGCCGCTTTTTTTATCCCCCTCCCTCCCTCCCTCCCTCCCTTACTTGTGTAAAAAGTATTGCTTAGTAAGAGTGGATGCCACTTTCATCATGCAGTTACTGACTAAAAAACAAGTAAAGGAATTGGAAAAGCTACAAAGATAATTAACTAAAAAAAAATTTTTCAGTATGTTTTGTGTAGTAACCAAAATGTAATGACCCATTTGTTTAAAAACCCATTTTTACTTTTATAAATATAAGCGATTTCATGTGGTGACTAATATTTTTTTTACTCTGATGGGCTGCATATTAGCAACTGCCTTTGCAGACACGGCAAGTCCACAAATATGAGTGCCATTTTATGGTGGCGTCATCTAGTGTAGGCTTTCGCTAGCAAATTTATACGCTTGAAATAGTAATTCAAGCTCGCGTCGGATGCTAAATATTGCCGTGATTTAATTTTGTCAAGAATACCAGTGCCAAATTTACATTCAAGGTATCTTTTACATGCTGCATAATCATGGCATCCGTGCCTACGATTTTTGCATCCAGAAAATCTATCGACTCCAGCCTTAACCGAACCCGCAACCTTGTGCTTGCGAAGGGGGAACACTACCCCTAAGCCACCGAGCCGACTTGTAGTGACTGAGATAAAATGTTCATTTCGATAAAAACTTTAATATCTATCTTTAAGGTCATTTCACAAAAATGAATACATCTGTAATATATTAATGCTGAATTTTTTTTAATTTGTCCATAAACATTTGGTTCAGAGTGGGCCCCGTTTGTAATTTTTTATGAATTTTTCTAGGGTCCCCTTTCTCCCCCAAATTTTAATATTAATTTTTTTTCCTGGACAATTTTGGCTTTTTTTCTGGCATAATGTACTAAATAAATCTGAAAACCACAAAAATCTCATTCTTTTTAGTGTTTCGCAACAAGACGGGGACCTACCTTAAAATGTGTACCAAAATAAATTTTGAATCGCATTTCTTATTTTGCCATTATTTGAAGTAGATTCCTGTAATTGATTTCATCAAAACACGAATATAATGTGATATAAAAATTAGTAAATAAATGTTTTTTAACCCACAGATATTTTTCGAAAAATTAGTTTCTCGTATGTTATTTAAAATACTTGAAGAAAAGAAAATAGTGGTAAAACTGGTAAAATGCTATTTCGCATGCTTTTTGTTTAAATGAAAAAAAAGGGTTAAAAGAAAATTTTAAACTAAAAGTTGAAAAATGCCATTTTTTCGCTTAAAAAAATACATATTTTGTTCCTAAGCGAACGATACTTCTACTTGAACAATCGGTGGAAAAATATGTACAAATTGATATATTTTTTAGTTTAATATACATTTTGCGATATTAATAGGGTATACTGAAGAGATATGCTGAAAAATGTTTTATTCTACATAAGAAATATATACAAGTAAAAGCATGAAAATCTGTCATAAGATACATTGCTGCAATATGCGAATATTACCGGAAACCAGTAGCGCACACAGGGGGGGGGTTCCAGGGTCGAAAGTTCACCATTCTTGTATCATGCTCCTTTTGGTCAATTTTCGGGAACAAAACACAGTAAAAAACTAATTTTTGAATAAATAATTAGCATTAATTAATAAAATTAATCATTAATAACAAGTAATTAATTAAATTTTACGTACTATATACTTAGAACTATAATCAATCAGAAAAAATCAAGGGCTTTGGGGGGGTCCGGACCCCCAGGATCCCCCGCCCTTGTGTGTGCCACTGGCGAAAACTAATGTGAATTAAAGGAAATAAGTGGCATTAATAATGTGTTCAAATTTTTCACACGCTCAAAAATAATTCAATAAAATTTTGAATCAAACACACATAAAAAAATTTACATTGCAGCCGAAAATTGGTATAGCAGGTTAAAGTAATGTTCTACTTAATTTATCTACAAGGATTGTTATAGAAATGTTTTTAAAAGCATGCAGGCAAAGTATAATATAATACACTGACATATTTTTTAGATTTAAGTTTAAATCATAAATACAGTGGTCAAGGCAACGGACTCGTGGCTAGTATGTCATGAGTTCGAGTCTAATACCGCTGAACACCCGCCGTGCAGAAGGGACCGATGCACGTTAAATATGTCGAGGCCAGGAGCGTAGCTACCACCGTATCAATGATACGGGGCCCCCAAGCTACAGGGGTTCCATTATGTGTAAAAATATAATCATAAAATGTCGAAAGGCCCCAAATAGGTGTCCAGTGGCGTAACGTACACCCCCGCATCGTGGGGGCCCCAGGGCTCTAGAGGGCCCACAGCCTGACTATCGCCAAGTACCTACCCTTTGTAAAATCCAACTTGGGGTCCCAAAACCTGACTTTGCAGGGTGGCCCAAGTGTTCTCCGGTACGCCACTGTAGGTGTCCCTATGAATTTTGATGCAGGGCCCACTCAGGACTAGCTACGCCAGGGGCCGAAGCTTAAACGTCCTCTCATGGGTGTGATGTGGAAATTAGGATAGGGGGGGAACTACTACAGGTGTAGTCCTCGTCACTTGACCACGATTTAAAATTATTAGGTCCGTCGCCAAAAGCCCACGAGTAGCTGCATAGGTCGACGTTAATATTCACTCACTCACTTGTAAAGATAATAAGTTTTCATGAGTGATGTGTTTAAAGAATGAGTCCAATTTTTTCCCCTGGTAAATGTACAAATATTTCGATAAATATATCGTAATTTGTGTACAAAAAGGAAACTTAAAAAAATATTTAAGTAAAAAATAATATAAGATGTTTCACCTTCATGTTAATTAGTTTCATGAATATGCATAAAGAAATATTTGTTTCGCAGCTAAATGGCCCCTGTATTGAAAAAAAAATGATCTCTTCATTTTTTCCTTCATAAGTTTTAAATTACTAAGATATATCTTTGCAATTTTTTTAAAACAAATTAAATTTAAATTTTTTTCGCAGAGCAGATTTTCCAGATCTTTAATAAGTGTTTTGCCCTTAGCATTTTTTGCTGTTACTCAGAATGGGGAAATAATTGCTTCAGTTGAAGTTTGCATGAGAAATGAGTGCTTGGAAAGCGCTAATATTGATTTTAGCATGCATCTCGTTTCCAGTGCTCACTTTTTGCTCGAAGCGAAATCGTTCATCCTTTCAAACGGAACGTGCAGATTAATGAAAATTTTAGTACTTGCTTAACGATGCTCGTACGAGTTTCCGTAAATAGGTTTGTATTGATCGAAGCGTGACTGACTGCGTAATAGAAAATCCACCCTGGAATTTGCTTCTTCTCTAAAAGAGAAACAATTTACCATTGTTGAAGAAATAACAATAGCGAAAGTATGTCTGTGTATACGGTGATGCAGTATGAATAATGCATTCTGGCATTGATAATTTTCTGTTTTCAGACATTACCCTACTCCTTTCTTCAAAATATTGCTTTTATTAATATTAATATATATATATATATATATATATATATATATATATATATATATATATATATGTATCCTATTTTAGTATATAATTTCCAAAAAAAAACGACCGCTACTTTATTTTTTAATTATCATCTGGTACTTAATATTACACAGAATTTTCAGTGAATTAATAAATAAATGAAATGAAAATACATTATATGCTACTAAACATCTCATCTACTGAGATCTTATAATTTGTTGACATTGTGTTGAGTGAATGATTTTGCTTTATCCACAATCACTTAAGCTCTCACTTTTATCAGTAATTGGAACGTGTGTATAAATGGATTCTTTATTTATATTTGTAACATTAAGTATCTCTAAAATGGCTGCAATCATCCTTGCTAAAATAACGTAAAAAAGTAAGTTACTACTAAAATGTTACTGAACAAACAAGATAAGTTTTGCTTTAACACATTACCTTTAATTAAAATTCATCTAAATAAGCATTTATGACGTATTGTTTTTGGTAATGTATGAATTCGTCATGGAATTACTTTTTAGAAAATTGTTAATATCGTTTGGCGGATCGGAATACTTTTATGTTTTCTTATACATCTCGTTTGGATGATATAATATATTCTTTTACATTAATCGTTTGCTATTACTGTCGTAACTGATGACTGTTTCCGTAGTTAATTGGTAAAATAGAATTTGTGTAAATTAATAATTTCACAATTCGAGTTTTGTGTTGGAATTTATAGCTATATGGATATCTAATCAGAGCATTTCTTGCAGTTGTGTTTATGTAATAGAAGATATGTTGGATAAAATTGATGTTGTGACTTATCACTTATAAAGTCGTTCATTGAATATTTAGAACTGGAGTTTATATGTTTCGTAGGAAATTAACTCTTGAAAAATGGAACGAACAAAAACAATTGTTCCATAGAAAATGAAACTTATTCGAAAGAAATAAGTAGCCCGGAAAAAAGTCATTGCTTTGATAAGAAATTCCATAAGTCATAGATTTGGATGAACAAGAACATTATAATCGGCGAAAGAGAGCTCGATATTCAAAAATGCATTGTTCTGACTTAAATATTTTTTTTAAAATGTCCTTTACGTGACTAAAACTTATGTTTTGCAAAACATTTGCACAGAACAATTTCTTCCCTATTTGTGTATGTGTGTTCAAAAACTCTTAACTGGGGAGAACTGCTTCTATCGAGACTACTGTTGTTGTTGGCTAAATATGTGAATAAGAAGATAGGAAATTACAAAGAATTGTCATCTTTTAAAAAGTGTAATGCACACTATATAGAATTAAATTCGAACCTGAAAAAAGCCTTCCGAATTTTTTACTTCAATAATAATTTTTAAAAAGCTCTTTTTATCTTGTTCACTATGTTACCCACTGAGTAACAGATTCATATCACAAAAAATAAAAAAAAATTCCGCGCTTTTTTTTTATGTGAGCTTAATTTTAGTGGTTTAAAAGCAGATCAGATGAAGCTGAAACTTAAATTATTTGTGTTGTATTATTTTGAATAGAAAACTCGAAAGGTTTTCTTAGAATTTTATTATGTATAAAAATAAAAAAAATTGATACATCTGACACATCTCAGATCATCACAAATTATTTTTCAATCAAAATGAAGTTTCCTGTTGCCTTAGAAAATTACGCAACTCTGCATATAAATGTTATTTTAAGTTATGGAGAAAAAAAGAAATATATAAACATAGTTCTCTCTCTCTCAGAGCTTCTCAATAAAAATAAAACACAAGAAGATTCGGACAATTTAATTGTCGCTGTCCTTCGCAAAAACAAGACACTAGGCGTGTCAAAAAATTGCAGACTGAAGGAGTGAAAAATTAAAATAACTGTTCTTTCCAAGGTCTTAGTTGGTATTTCTACCGCAATGTTTCAAAAAGCTATTATGGTGTTAGTTAAGGCGTTGTAGAGCTTGATGGAATGTTCGAATGGATGAACCACTTGGAAGAGCTGCTGTAAGGTTAGGTGCGATTTGATGTCCCTCTTGATCCATAAATTTTTGAAATTCCCACGGGGAAAAAAGGTCAGTAGTATAATTTTATTGCCCTAATAAAAATTGGCAATCTTACTTCCTGTTTCTTTTGTAACTTGTATTTGATACATTTACGTTGGGGTTCTTCCTATGTCTGTTTTTGCTTCCTGTATTATGAAATTTTTTTAAACACTTATTTCGAATGAAGTTTACATTCATTCCTAATTATTCAGCATTTTCGAGATATATTTATTTGCAATTATGTAGATAATTAAAAGCCATAACAAAACACCTGTTTGAATTAATGTTGTAGTTTTAATACTATTATTGATGACATTTAATGTTCCTTGCTTATAATAGATGCTTATAAATGTTATCTACTACATCATGTATATGTGTATATATATATATATATATATATATATATATATATATATATATATTTCAATAAATACTGTTTTCGGTTCTTGGGTTCAATTTCAATTATTGGCTTTGTAGTAAATGTTACTTGTTGGTTTAGTTTTTCAAAACTTAAATGCTTCGTATTTTTTTAAAGAGAGACATTTCTTTGTATTCCTGCACCTCAATACGGTCAAATCTTACGCATGTGAGATGTCCCCCCCCGTTTTCCTGCATTTTCTTCAGGCAATAAGTCCATTAAACATTATTTTTGTGTATATTTAATTACTTGTTTTGTATATTATACAAAAATTTGAATATTACTATATTAAAACTAATAATAATTATTTTTTCCATCTTAAAACGTAACATATATTTTTATACATTATAATTATTAACAGTAAATATGAGACGAAAATGTAAATTAATTTATGTTCTTTTCAATATTTCAGACAAAGAAGGAAATACTCTTTTTTTTCCCTTTTTTTCATCGAAATTATGTGTTTGTCTAAAAATGAAAAAGTGATGTTATTGGCGCATTGCTAGAAATAAAAATGTCCTTATATAAAAGCTATTGTCTTTTTTTAATTACTTTAAGAAACATCTGTTGTTCAGTTTTCATGAAATATATTGAAATTTCAAAAAATTCCGTTGCTAAAATTTTTAAAATGTGCCGAAACTGAATGATGCATTGTATAAGCATTTGTATTTGTAGCATATTAATTACTTAAAGTTGGATTTTTTTTTAATTAGAACTTTCTTGATTTTAACATGAAGTATTTTTTACAAATGCATTTATATGATTGAGAACACATCACATACACAAATTTTATACAGTTCTATCTCTTGATAAGTTTTAATTTTACTGACCAAATTTTTATGGAAACCCAAATATCCTAAATAATTATAAGTTACATTATATACTTTTCATAAAAACTGGGCAGGCCATGTTCATTATCAAGATTTATTTTTTACTGATCATAAACAGCAAACGACAAAATTCGTTGAATCGTTTTCATGTAAAAAGTTGTATTTCTTTTTAAAATGCAAGAAATATATATTATTGTATATCTGTTTTAAGTTTATCCATCAATTTTATTTGTTTCTAAATTTTTCCATTATCGGTCTTAGTTATTTTTATAATTAATCGTTTGCAAATAATGTCTTGGAAAAATAATCATGTTATAATGGTTTTATATTATCACTTATTAAATAGAATACATCGATATTAATACATTAAATAGAATAGAATAGAATAAAAACAATCGTTATTATAAGTTTCACTATAGAAGAAAACTTATTATGAATCACTAATCTGTGACTGTCATTGCTAAGTAAATAAGTTCACTGACTTAGTATTTTCTAAGATTTTGTAGTGCATACCGGAATTATATTTGAGATGTTCTGACCGTGAACTGCCTTTACGCGTGACTTAAGAGAGATTTTAAACACTTGGATGATTTTAAATAAACACTATGATTCTTAAATGTTTTGTTAAAAGTAATTTATATTTATATTAAATTCTCCTGTCCTGTTTTCTTGTTAACTGGCTTTAGTGTTATATCGCTTAAATTTTTGTTCTCTATTTGTAAAGCTAAATGAGCTTTAAAATTTTTCAAGCGTGGATCCGGGAGCATGTTTGAGATTATAGTGTTTTTGGAATTTTCAAAACTTCCTATTCTTTTTTTAAAAAACACACATGATAGCTTATCAATCTGAAGTAAATTATGTTACTATTTCATCTTTGTTTTTCTCTGGAAGAAATTAGATTCTTATCTTTGATTAATCTGTTTGCTGGAATAATTTCCTAAAACTCTTGACTAATTTTGCTATTATGCATTATAACAAAATAATTCATGGAATACGCCTGTGGAATTCAAATTTGTTAGTGACGTATTTTTTTAAGACAATCTTTCGTCTAATAATAAAACAGGGCTACAACTCGAAACTCCCAAGTGGAGAGTTTCCTATTTCTAGTATATTCTGACTTCATTAGCTTTTTAAAGAACATCATAACTCGGGGGGATTCTTTCTCAATCTTGCTATCCATTGATGAAATACATCAAAAATATTTCGTACTTGCAATGCCGAATGGATATATTACTTCAGCTAATAAAAAATTCCGAAAAAGATAGATGCTGCATTAATTAATGGATAGAAGTTTTAAATCCATTATAAATAAAAAGGTAACTTGCATAAAGATGCATTTAAAATTGCTTAGATCATGATGAATCAATGAACAATAAAAGAGTTATTGCCAGATTCAATGATCCAAATACAGATTCAAAGCTATTTATTAAAAAGTAAATTGGGAGAGGGTGTAAAATATGAGAGGATAGTGTGATTTTATTGTTTAAAATTGTGTCCGAATTAACAAAAATTAAGACTGGAATTTAAGTAGAATGTCAGAAAGCTTGTATTTAGTTATATTTGAGATGCTACACTGATTTTTTCGTTTCCATTATGATAAACACTCAAACAGCACTCTCTCGACTTTACAGTGGGCACATCTATTGTCTCATTCTGTGAGGGCAGTAGAATATTTGTCATCTGCACTAAATACTTTAACCGTCAAGCAAATGCAGAGCACATTTTTGGTTTTGTCTTTTCTAAACTCGATACTCTAACTCCGATTTAAATCTTGCTCTGGACTATCTGGGAATCAAATTCTTTTGTATCTTGTCTGCTTTCAAAGGATTAGCGATAGATATTTTAGATAGATAGATTAAAACACAGTTACCGAGTATTACTCTGTATTTCCCTGCCATATTAAATCAGCTACAATAAAGCACGTTTTACAGGGTTAAATCGATTTACTAGTTGACTAAGGGAAGCTTGATGGGAAAAAAATTATTCATGAAATATACCTATTCCGAACGCATTTGCTTTATTTGGTTTTTATTAATTCTGAAATATATTTTACCTGTGTGCAAATAAAATGTCGGAAATCTTATTAAGACCAAACATGCAACTATCGACATTATTCACGTGTCAAAACAAGCCATTATGATGGTGAATTTCAGATTAGGTGGGGAAATTCGTTCGATCGAATTTTTATTAAATTTTTTGATTTACCGAAAAGATGTTCTGATTTAAATTAAAAGTACAATTGAATCGAGAACAACTTTTTCTTGATCGATCCTTTTATATTTATTTGAATGTGGTAATTTTTTACTGTTACTTGGCATTATGTCGTACATTTAATCTTTCAAAAACTCTGCAAATAAAATACACTAAGAAATAATTTTTCTGGTTATAAATTATATTTACAAACTATTAACCAACAAAAAAGAAGTACCTCCTTGAATTAGCTTTGGAAATATACCAAAAAGTGACATTTTAAACATTTACAGTCGAATGAGTGTTTCTGAGCTAAATTAATTTTATTTCATAATTAAGTGTTTACGATTGATATTTATTTTCTAATTTAGGGAAATTCATAATTCTTGCTATTAATAGAGAAAAGAAAATTACATTCTTTTTAACTACAAAAAATAATAAAACAATTTTTCATTCATTTTTTTCTCTTGTTTTTATGTTTAATTGTTAATTATTTTTGTTAATTTATTAATTCTTTAATCCTTTGTGTTTGTAAATCATTAACTTAAATGATAAGTTAATATTTCTATGAGTAATAAATGTCTTCTCAAAGTTATTCTATCTCTTATAACAAAGTAAGGTAATCATTATGAAATTTTTTGTTCTGTTACATTCAGCTTAACATCGAAAAAAATCCCATATGTAATGTTCTTAAATAGCTGTTTTTTAAACACTTTTTTTTAATTACAAGAATTAACAGGGCAGTGATCTAGTGATATTTTATAATTGTATTCTGCTAATTCAAAAGGAAAAAAAAGGAGGAATGGGAGGAAACCATTAGTATTTGTCGTAAAACTGTTAAAGTTCAATTAACATTGCTTGTATAGTAAAAATAAAAACATTCTTAAAATTAAAAAATAAATTCCTGGAAATACGTGTTATATCCCCACCCCCCGTTATTTATCTATTTTTTTTTTTTTTTTACTTAGTGACTCAAAACCCATTAGAAAATAGTAGTAATGCATTCATACATTTTTAGTACACATTTAGCATTTAGTGCAATGTATTGCATTCGTTTTTAAGAGACATAAGACCCTTTACACTGGTTCATAATGTAAAAAATTGTTTATACTAAATACATATATATATAGTCTATATTTAATAATTATAATTTTATAATTATATATATAGTCTCTACTTTAATAATTTAATTTTCAAATTATTATTCTTCTATTTTAGGCAGAAGCTCGGCTTGTAGCTAGACGGCAAGCAAGAGCTGAAGCAAGAGAAATACGGATGCGAGAAATTGAAAAACAAAAAGAGGTAATAGCATGTTTGATAATTCATTATATTTATAATTTCAACTAATGGTGCAGATTATGCGAGCAAAACAAAACTCAAATGTGTGTGCGTGTGTGTGTGTGACTAAACCTCTTTTTAATCAAACGTGTGATACTTGACAAGTTTTTTTTCCCCAGTATTGTTATTTCTTACCATGTTATTTTAAATAGGAAATGATAGCCACTAATGACAAGCAATATTTATTTCTTAGTGGAAAACTCAGTTATTTTTCTCCCAAAACTTTGTATTCTGAATAAAAAACGTGTTTTTTGAAGTGATAACTTCTATTGGGGTGGGTTTTGCTGGAGAGTGAACTTCAATGAACATCACGCTCGGGTTTGTAACGCTCATTCGGCTTTTTTCGTCTTTAGTCGGAAATCGTTCTCAGACAAGGTCTCCGCGACATACACACCCCTAAAAAGAAAAGGAGGCACGTTTCCCCTTACCCTCCCACCACTCCGAAACGAAATGAATGCGGTAGTTTGTCCCCCTACCAATACTCCGTAAAAGTAAATTTCCTAGCTTCGATCAAAGTGGTGTTTCCCCGCCACCTCTTTCAACGAAAATGAATGCGGGATTTTTTCTAATCCTAGTTAAAGCAGGAAAATGAAACCTGTAATATTTTTTTAAAATAGGCTTAGAGAGAGAGAGAGAAAATCCTACTCTAAAATTAACATAAAATGTAGAAAAAGGACAAATTTTTATAGAACTAAGTAAAAAGTATAATTATCATTAGCAATATTGCAGGGAATTTAAGAATAAAGTATTTTTGTAAACGAATCAAAATAACAATGAACAAATAGTTCTATTAAACACAAGAAAATAAAATATAATTAAGACTTGCCTTGCAGCAACACCGGATATATTTATACAAAACTGCCATACAATGACAAAAGAGCTAGTATAAGCTAGAGATTATGTGATATAACACTTCTGATTAAATCAGCTTTTAAAGGTTTTGACCTAGATTCCTCTATTCAAAATCAACTAACTGTCTCACTATCCCTTTACAACCAAAATTCACAAATCCGGATCGGGTCTTCTGAACAAATTACCTATGATTTTAAGTGGGAATTTTAAAGTAGATTTTTCAAAAGACAAATTAAAACCTTTAGTTGATTTTTTAAAATCAAAATTCCATTTAACTATGTCAAATGATCCAAATGAAGGCACGAGGAAGTGCGGAACAATGCTTGACAGAGTTTTTTTTATAGATATTTAAATAAAATTTTTAATTTAAAGTATTTATAATCTTTCAACTACCATAAACCTATTGTTTCTTTCTTAGAATACAATTAATTCACTAATATGATTGTATATTTCGCAAAAAAATATTATTTTATGAGTATAGACATATGAATAAATAATTTTATAGAACAATACTAATATACCTTTGTTTTTTATTCACCGAACTAATCCCTGAAATAACATTAAAAAAAATTGAAGTAATCTCTTCTATCATGTGGTCACAAGCACATAGGTTTTTTTTTATTTTAAATTATTTTTCTTTGTTATTTTTTTACCCTAGTTGAAAATAGATCTCAAACAATTTTTTAAAGAATAACTTAAAACAGGGATGGCCTACCTGTGGTACAAACATAACAGTGGCATGTATAGACTTTCTGAAAAATTAAAAAATTTGAGTGAGTAATAATAAATAACAGTTTTTTTAATGCAATTTTATTAAAATGCTGTTGAAAAAAAATTAGATCAACATATGTGTTTGGGAATAAATGTTTTCTATTATGAACATAAAATTAAAATATCTCTCAGAAAACTAGCTGATATGCACCTAAATAACCTAATTTTGTTATCATCTTCAAGAATTAATCTTAATATAGATAGATGATTTGGTTTTAAAAAAAGCTCAAACAATTAAGCATCAAGTAAATACCGATTGTTTAATTATTACTTAGAATTAAAATGTTTCAAGTTACTCATTTTTATTTTTTCCTGACTTAACCGATTGAACCTTTAAATAGTTTATTAGCAGTAAAACTTAAATCTGTACTGTTGTCTTATTTATTATGTAATTTTTAATTTTCTACTAGTTAGACCTGTATTAAAATGTGCTATTAGAGCATAAAAATTACTTAAAAAGCCTATAAATAAAATTTTTTTCACCTTTTTCACATTTTTTTGTTGGAAATGACATACATAAGTATTTTTTATCAGAAGGTGTCACTCTTCCCTAAAACAAAGATGAGTACTGAAGGGAATTCATTCCTTCAGTATTCCGTATTTTTACTACAATTCAAAATTATTCTCATGCTTTTCTCCATAATTACAGGCAGAAGATCACACTGATGGTCAATATGATGACCATGTCTCTGAGGAACCTTCAAGACCTCCAAGAGGCATTAGAAGTGAAAACCGAGATGTAATTATTTTGATAAGATTTTTTTTAAAAAAGCTGTTTCTTTTTTTAATCCGTAACTTTTCAAATTCTTTCAAAAAATCAAACTAAAATTCTTTTTCTAGAGAGCTCCATCCTATGCATCTGTTGGTTCTGAATCTCGTCGAAGCAGTGAAGATTCCCCTGAAACTATTGGAAGTAAGGAATACAAGGTAACTGATTTATAAGATGTTGTTGCGGATCATTCGAATTATGTCTTTTAAAGAATAGTTCTTATTTTTTACTTAATATTTTATTTTTATAGCTCCTTACTAATCAAGTTATGGAGCTGGAGGAAAAATTTAGGAAAGCCATGATAACTACTGCTCAGTTGGATAATGAGAAAACTACTTTATCATATCAAGTAGATACTCTTAAAGATGAGTTAGAAGAATTAGAAGAACTAAATTTATCTGTTCAAAAAGATTATAAAAGTGTTTCTCGTGTAAGTATTCAAGTGGATTTTTAACAATTAAGAAAGAGTGGTTGAAACGTCATTAGAATTTTAAGATTAGATATTTTCTTGAATGTGTTAATAGCTAGATATGAGAAGTATTTTACTTAAACATTTTTTTGACATTTTAATAGTTATTAGTACAGAAATATATACCTTGACTGAGATCTATTTTGCTCAGTGTGGATCCCGCTATAAATTCGGTTATTAATTTGAGTAATAAATTTCAATTAGTACTAATTGAGATTCACTGTTATCTAGTTTAGAAAGATTTTGCTGCAAAAGTGAACAGTACTAATGAGTCAAGGTCATGCACAATAATTAGTGCATGGATATGTACAAATTTGATTGTTGTTAGTGTGGGCTTGTGGCAGATTCAGTCTGCAGAAATAACTTATTTTCAATTTTTATGAAATCTTAGCACATGCATATCAGCTATACTTGCCATCTGATTCATACTACACAGTTCATTTTCTAATTATTACAATTCTCATACCAAAATTTTTAATAGGGCCAATTCCATAATTATTCAAGTAAATTTCTAATGTTTCTCCAAATTAATATGCCCCACATTGGGCGCCATTTGTAAAACTGCACTCAAAAATTACTACGGCAGCTCATCTTTTATTTTCATTTTCTTAATTCAAAGTAATATCACATTTAAATTGAGCACAGTTACAATTACATCAAACAGATAATACTATACAATAATCAGAGGATTTTCGCACATAGACATTGGCATTTGCTTTTTTCACCGAGTTGGCAGGCTGTCTGATTAAGTGTCCACACTGTCAGGAGAGGGTGCACTATTGTCTTCTTTTTACCATTTGTTACAACAGTAATTATGATGTTTAACAGTGGCGTAACATTCACCCCCACATTATGGGGGGACAGGATCTTAGGGGGCCCAAAGCCTGACTGATGCGAAGTACTATTTAAACAATTAATAAAATATTTAAGGCAATACCTTACTTTGCAGGGGTGCCCTAATATCCTCTGTCACCCCACTCATGTTTAATAAGAGATTAATTAAATTTATAAGTGCATCATGAACTGAATTCTAAATTATAAATTTGCTTATACTGAGGAATATTTGCAGCTTCCCTCTCTCTTTCTCTGGCTGCAATAGCTGAGTGGCTATAGTCATGAACTTGGGGTCGGCATTGCATCTGTTGAGGTCGAGTTTATGAGTTCTGGTTCCACTAAACGCCCATCGTGTAAAAGGGCTTTTGCACGCTAAATCTATTAAGGCTCAAAGTCCTCACTCAATGTATGGTATAGAAATATGGAAAAGTGGATGTTAACTCAGGTGTTGCTCTCATCACTTGACCATTGACGTGATTCAAAATTCGAGGACCGTCACCAGTAGCCTTCATGTTACTTCACAGTGTAACATTAACAAACCATCCATCCCTCATCTGAACCGATCAAGAATAGCCTAACTTTTGCATTTTGTATAGTTGTGTTTCAGGAGGAAGCCTAAAAATAAGCTTCACAGTACCTAACAAAAGTCAAATATTTGACAATAAAGGATTTTTTCAACAATTTTAGCATATATGTGTATATATATATACATATGACATGTTTCAAGTATACATTAAGCTTTTTTAAAATCGATTTTATCCAGCGGGCAACAATACATCTATCACTGAGAGAGAAAGGATGACCAAGTGAAAGTCTAAGTGGCTTTACCACTTATGTCCAGATGTGTTAATTACCTTTCTTAATTTATGAGTTATACTTGAAAGTTAATGCTGATGTATGGGACTATAAAAAATAATGATCTGGGATTAGAAGTATTCCATTTGAACCATCTGTTCAGAGAAATAATGGATGCTTAGTTTAAGACTTGAAGATGTAACGGAAAATAAAAATTAAGTGTTACATAAGGAATTTAATTTTAAATCTAATTTAATTATCTTTACACACACATATATGTATAAATAAATAAATTTTTATAAATTGAAAAAAGGTGTATTAAATTTTAAATACAAATATGAAAACAAGTGAATTGTAATATACAAAGGTTTTTGATTTTTCATTTTCATAAAACGTTC
Organism: Trichonephila clavipes; assembly: GCA_019973935.1. Taxonomy (NCBI): domain Eukaryota; kingdom Metazoa; phylum Arthropoda; class Arachnida; order Araneae; family Nephilidae; genus Trichonephila; species Trichonephila clavipes. The sequence goes on along the minus strand of BMAU01019414.1, from coordinate 918,232 downwards.
AAATCCAAATTATATTTCATGCAATTTTCTTCGTTAGTTAAGAAAATATTCAATTCAAACTTACTATCAAAAGACAAGGGGAAGGGGTACACCTACTCTGTAAAGTTTTTTCTTGTCCATTTATCACTCGATAGCTGAAAATAAAAAATTAAAAATGTTTGAACAATTTGTTTTGTTTTTGAACTCGTAATTAAAATGCATTTAATTTTTATCTAGTGGTTGAAATAATCAAAGAATTAAACTAGTATTTAACTGATAACTTCAAAAAAATTTCAAACTGCTTACAGTTGATTTGCCTTGAATATTGTGTTTTCTCAAATACATTAAGAAGTAAACTTTTTTTGATCATCCTCTACTTAATTTAAAAAAAAAAAAACTTGATACCATTTTGTGAAAATTGTTAGTTAATTAGTTTTGTTGAACATTTCATAGTTACATAACTGTAATATGTATAAAAATTTTGAAATTTAGGAAAAGTAGTTTGTTTGACTGCTATGCATTGAATTTATAAGAATAAAAATTAGGAACACAGATTTTTAATTATTTAAAACTTTGTTTATTTTTATTAGGCAATTTGAATTGTTTTTAAAAAGATAAATATTTGCCTAATAATGTGGTGTAATTGTGTAAAATTTATTCAGAATTTTAATTTTCAATATTTTAATTTTTCAGTCATATGAGTTGATGAGTCGAGACTTCAAGGATCTCAGTAGACAAACTGAACTCTTAAAAGAATGCATCAGACTAAGAGATGAATTAATAGCTGTAGGTATATTTTTATACCATTCTTATCTGTGTAATCTATGAATTATTTATTTAGAACAAGTATCATGTTGATTTTAATCAAAAGTAGTGGAAGAGAAAAACTTAATTTTTACACCTGAATAATTTTGCTTCAAAATAGCAATTTTGGGATTTCAAGTTTAGGCTGCTTACATGTCCAAAATATTTCATATGAATTTTTCCTGAAAAATGATTGAATAATTAACAAATGTTATATCTATAACTTATTTTACAAAATTAATCATAGTGATGAAAATGCAAAACTTTTTATAGGGATCTTTTTAAAATATTTAAATTTTGTCTTCTTTAATCAATATCTAAACTAAACTCATTGGTACAACAGCCTATATAGGGCCAAAGTCTACTGTGTCCATCCCAGTTTTCATGACCTTGGGCTCTAAGGTGCATGCACAGATGCTCTGATCAGGGGGTCAGTCTGATGCAAAAACCTCAGTCTTTAGTTCTTAAGCAAGCTTGGTGTGTAATTATTGACTCACTGAAGGGATGAAAAGCTGAGTTGACCTTGTCCAGCCTGATGTTTGAACCCCGGACCTATGGCATGGAAGCGCAATATGCTCCCACTGAATCAGTATCTACACTCCTAAAAAAATGGTTTTAAGATGAATGTTCTTTGGTTGTGTGAAAATATTAAAAACATTCCCTTGCAGAATTATTACAAAATAAAGATTGAGTATATATAGCTTGTAGTTATAATTTAACTCTCTTTTATCTATTTTCTTCCTATGAAGAGTTTTGAAAAGCATTAAGTTGGATTTTGAAGGACTTACAGGAAGAATAAAATTATTTTTATACCCATAAAAAGACTTAATTCATAACAGACATTCAGTTACATTAAAAAATAGAATGAATGCATAATTGTTTACCTATTATCAAAGAAATCCATTATATATTTTCGATTAGCAGTTAGTATCTGTATACCAAATATGTAAAATATATATGTATATACTATACAGTTTGGATTAATTGGGACAAATGGTAGAAAACGATTTTTTCTAAAACCCTAGCTTTAAGTCATTACATAACTAAAGTAGGCAGAAATATCTCTATATTTGTACGAAGTATGGCCTCCTATAGCAGAAATGATCTTTTCAACTCGTTTTGGTATTGACTTCACTAGTGTAGTGCACATCTTCTCAACTTCATCATCATGGAACCACACTTGTATAGCACTTTTTATCATGTGTTCTTTTGTTGTGCAACTCATCTTTGTTAAATGATTCTTAAAAATATGTCATAAAAAGTCTGGACCAATATCGAATTGTGGACAAGAAGCCAAATCATGTTGAAATGTTCTATCAAATGCTCCATGAATGGAACAATCCTTCTGCATAATATTTCTATGTATTACACAGAATTCAACATGCTTTTAAGAGGAATTAAGTTTCCAGTGCCCTTTGTTGTGAAAAAAACATCTGTTTAGAAGGATGTTTTACAGTTTGTTGGATATGATCTGGTTGCACAGTTTCTACTTCATTTCGTCTAACTACTTTAATTTTCTATCCCTGGACAAATAAATGTGTTTCATCACTGAAATTCACCTTCTTCTAGTGGATAATAGTCCAGGATCAGTATTTTTTCCAATGCTGAACGTTTTTACATCGTTTCCTGAGTTAGAAATTGCTTATTCCTCTGTCTTGTTGCCTTACGGCTAACTTCCAGAACCATTTTCTGTACAGTTGAGGTACTCACTTCAACACCATAATCCAATAAATCCCTTTGAAGATCTGTGCTTGTCTTACTTTGATTTATTTTGCTGTTTCTGATTAGAATTTTATCAGTTCTTGGAGTAATTTTCTGTTTGAACCCACATTTTACTTTTTGAGACGATGTTCCGGAATCTTGAAATGTTCTTAAAACTCTTGAAACAATTGAGTTGTCCAAACCAAGTACCAAAGCTATATCTCTCAGTCATAGAAGTGTGTTCATTAAGAGCGATTATTTTAGAAATTTCCTCGGAGTGATTTCCATCTCTAAACAAGCAAAAGTAACATGTGTTATGGAACGCAAAATTATAATCACCATCTACTTAACTTAAAGACTAAAAACTGAACTTTTAATGCACTAAAACCAATCAGATGAGTAAATTATAGTCAAGATCGATCTGTCATATTATTTCTGGGTAGATATAACCAGTTTTGACGTGGTTCAAGACATAACTGGTAATATCACATACCAACTCAGATAAGAAGTAAATGTTTGTCCCAATTAATTCGAACAGTATAGTATGTTCATTAATTTTCTCAAAATATATTTTAATTCATTTATCAATTTAGAAAGTAAAACTTACTGCATTTTTACATTCTTGTTAAGGAAAATATAAAGTTAGTTACTAACTTAGTATAAAACATTCTGTTACGTACTCTTTTATTCAAATTACACAGTTTTTTTAATCAATTATGATTTGATGTGTATTCTCTCTCATTTTAATATTTAAACTTCTTGTTAAATTTATTTAATTTTAGACCTATTCTCCCTTTTCTATATTTTGATCAGTTATTTGTAGTCCATGTTTTCTTTTCATTTTTATTCATTACTTGTTTTTTAAATTTAAATCTGGAATGTCTCTTGAGCTTGTCTATTCTATTCAGGAGCGCAAGGTATCATGTCATATTCAGGAGTATATTGCTTCTATTAATTGATTTAAATTAGCACTTTTTTGATGTTATAAAATTAAATTTATGATTCATATTATTAAAAAGATTCTGAGGCTTATTTGATAAATTGCTTTCTTTTTGGTACAATATTTGAGCTTCCATCAAGATTTGAGGTTAAATCAATATATTTATACCTTTTGCAATATTTTTTTCAAGCAGCTTTTGAGATCTATTTGTTTATTTATTGTAAGACTCTGTAGTTAGTTTGTAATTGAATTTGCTGAAGATTGCTGTAACGATATTATATGGTTATGGGGTAGAATGGTTTAAGGTATAGAAAGTACCAAATGTGTTTGAAAATGTATCACTTACCATGGTTTTACAGGTTCTGGTGTCTGTAATATCTTATTTTACATTCTACAATAGAACCGTTTGTGTGTGCATTAATGTGGGATTTGATTTATATGAATATATTTAGAATTGCCCTAACATCATTTTGGCTGCATTATTTCTTTGATGTTGTAGGAACATGGATTAGTTTTAGTTGGTGGAGAAGAAGAGGAAGTCAAGGATGAAGATGATGATGAACTCCATCCGGATAATAAAAAGAAATCAGAATCTGAAAGAGAAAAACGAATAGCAAAAATGGCTCTTGTTTCTCAAGCAGCGGCAGATATATTAAATAAAGCAGGATCTGGAACACTAGGTATCTGACAATGAAACAATTTTAATACATACTGTAATTATTGTTTGCATTGTATTAAGGGTCTGATTCTCAACATTAGTTTGTACTTTTAAGGGGTTCACCCATGTGACAGCCTATTTTTTAAGCATTCTTAGGAAAAAAATTTTGACGTCCATTATAAAGGTAGAACTTAAAGTTATTTATCATTTATTTATATGTATTTTAAGAGTATGTATATAAATGTTTAGCTAAAAGAATCCAATAGAACGTGAGTTATAGCGCTCTGAACACACTTGCCTCGTAAAATTGAACGCTCACTTCCTCCACGATTCTGGCTGATTGACTTATCTGAAATAAAAAAAATTAATGGCATTTTAATCTATAAGCTTAAATGTATGGAATGGACTATACTCAATTGAAAATATCAAAAATTGGATTTTCGGTAGACCTCTGAAGAAAATACTTCATATTTTATGGGGGAAGGTTGTTATGTTTTTGTTATAAAAAACAGAAATATTTTGAATTTTGGAATGATCATAGTCCATTTGGTGCGTATATATGTCCTGAGTCTGCCCTATAAATTTGAAGTCATTCAGTCCAACAGTTCTTGAGATATGATGGAGGAAAATTTGAAAAACACAGTTTTGAGAAAAACACATTTAAAGTTTCGAGTCCGATTAAAATAATTAAAATCTTAACTTGGAACAGCTACTAAGAACTTAGAATCTAATGAACAGATGCTCTTCTAACACCTGCTTCTTTATAATGACTTCGAGTTTTAAAAAATCACTTTACCACCATATTCTAGACATGTTAAAAGAAGCAATTTAGGGAAAAAAATTTTTTGATTTTTTTTTAAACAATCACATGGGTGAACCCCTTTAAATTAGGATAGTGCAGCCTACTTCTATTTCTAGTATTATGTCTGTATAATTTTAAATTAGGTAACTTTGCACAGTTTTTATCCAGGGATAGTTTTTTTTAATGTTAACTGGATTATTTAAAAATATTTGTATTTTAATTCTATTATAGTACTGTGTTTATTTGAATCTAAGCCACAATTTTTTTGCATTGTTAATGCTACTGAAAATCGGGTGGTGCTCAGAATTGAAGGTGGAAAACTTTTTTGGATGGAATAAATTTAACACATGATACTGATGGTTAGAGCAGTTACAAGCTCATGAATGTATTTAAAAGTTTTTAATACTGATAAAATAAATTATTCACTTATTAGTAATTTATTTTTAGTTTCCTAGATATTGGATTTTGATAAACCGCTTTACTTTATTTTTTATTTTTTCACGAAAACATGTTGATAATTTGGGATGCTTATTAGAATTGATGGAGATTTAAATTCAAATAAAGAAGGTATATTTATATATGTTATCAATCACACACATAGCTTACTTTAATTTTGAATGTCGGTAATACTTTTTATTTGTGCATATACATATTAACTGAATAGGAGTATTTTTTTCAGATGTTCGATTAAAGAAACTTGCAGAAGAGAAACAAGAACTTTTAGATGAGGTTTGTTAAGCTTTTTTCACCTGTTCATTGTACTATATATTAATGGTGATAAATTTTCCATATTATTTTTAATTTAAAGAAAAAAGTTGTATTCATTTTATCCATTTTAAATGAAGTTTGAAATGTATAATCAAGCTTTTTTGTCTAGTATATTCCAATTCTTTTACTTTATTTTATTTATTTATTGTATTCATAATGTTTTGTATTTATTGTATCTAGATTTATCGACTGAGATTAGATTTGGAAGAGGAGAGGCAAAAAGCTTACAAATTAGACCAGTTATCTTTGAGGAGCACTGGGTTAAATGGTCCTGAAATGAAACTCATGGAAGTACAAAGTGAGTATAAATATGTCAGTTTAACTGATTAAGGTAAAGTCCAATTAAAATCATAATGAAAAATATTATTTTATATATGCTTACCATTTTTAAATTCAAAGGCTAATAAATGTAAGGTGTTAAAGTTATGTATGTTAAAGCAGCTGTATTGAAAAGTATTCTCAGATTAAAATTGAATATCAAACTTTTTGTCACTCCTTTATACTGCAAAAAAAAAAAATTTACTTTTAAGTTTCATTGCAAAGCAAAATGTAAATCTTAATTTCTGAATTATTTTGTGAATAGCTATAGATAATAGCTTACTTTGATTCTTAATTAACTTATAGATAAAAGGTTAAACTATTGTTAATGGTATTAAAGTTCAAATATTTAATTTATCTCTTGTAGAAGTGTAAATATTGCATGTATACAATAAATTCATTTCATGTACACTGCGGTGGATCAAAAATAGGTTGTTGCTTTTTCAGAATTTATAAGCCTACCTATATGGAAAAGATGTTCTCTAGTATATAGATGAAATGAAAAATAAAATAAAAAATTGATTTTTATGTTAAATACTACTGCTAGGGGAATGAAGTTTAGGTGTTTGAGCTTTTTTTTTTTTTTTGGTAACAAATCAAAGTAATTTACTTAAAGAAAAACAGGCATTTGATAGTTACTTCTGGGAAGGCTGTTTATGTGTTACTAATGATCTTGACAGTATCCTCCTATATGACAGTCTTCATGTTAACTAAAATGTATTTGTCTCATATATCCCTCTTTTTTTGAGAGCGGAATTTTTTTTTTTTTTTTTTTTTTTTTTTTTTTGCAATTTTAAAGTGCTTGTTTTGACTGATTCTCTGCACAACCACTTTTGTTCTAAAATATTTCCTATGAACATGCTACATTTTACTCCTGTGAACAACTTACTGGATTTGATTGCTGTGTTGTAAGACTTATTATGGTTTATAAATGTAAATGAGCCGATTATAGAAAAAAAGAAATAAGCATCTGTGATCTCTATTGAAGGAAATTGAAATTGATCGGGCTAGAGGAGAACCTGCTCAAATAATGCATATTAATCATGATAGCGAAAGCAAATTTGAGAAAAGTGGTGAGTACATGAAATGTTTGAGTTAAAAGGAAAATTTTCAAATGCTCCCTAAAAAAATCCATCAAGAAAAATATGAAGCCATAAGTGTACCACGGGACACACTTCGCCCTGTCAGAAGTTCACAAGCAAGAAAAAGTTCAACATGCTATTTTTCGATCATCCAAGGACAGTAAAACTACAATAACTTGGAACAAAATACATCAGTTTTGCCTGCAAATAACTTTCCTGTAATATTTGTATAAAGTGTCTGTGATTTGTGTCCTTTATTAAAGTCGTGCACATTTGAAACTGCTTTGTTCAGTTTGATTGATATTTTTTCTCAAATTATCAAAGAAAAATTGAAAAGTCCTTAAAAGTAGGTGAATATACTTTCTCTTAGTTAAATTATTCTTTGGAATTATGATTTTTATCATGTACAATAAAAATAATTATAAAAAAACAATTGGTTGACTCAGTCACCCCGAATGACCATTAATGCTAATATTGAGTGAGTGCCTGCTTTTAGGTTAAGAACTTTAATATTAATTTACATCAAAGAATTTTTAAAACTTATTGTCAAAATTACAGTGCACAATAAAGAGGAAGACAGAAAAGAGCTTGGATTGTGTGGACTGATTAGACGGTACAGGGGGAGAGAGCTGAGGTTATGAAATGTTGTAATGTACATTGTATTATTTACTACTCAATAGTTACTTATCAGTAATCATCACATTTGGTTATTTATATCAAAGAAAAAGAATTTTACTGTAATTCTAAAGTTATCTAACTAAAATTAAGTCTTGTCTTTTTTTGAAAATTCAACTCCTTTGTGGCAATATTATCATTCATTTATTATTATTTTTTCCCTAATTTCCACACTATAGAACATCTTTCCCACATAGGTAAGTTTCAATTAATGAATTTTTTCTCTTCCGTATAACCACAATCCTCTCTAATATATATTATAAAGGAACAAGATTAATTAAACTAAGTCCAATGTACTAATTTCCATTTATTTTAAAATTATATAAGTAATAAAAATCCAATATCATGTTTTTGTTATAAAAATTGTATATAAGCTGCCTGATATTAAGTTTCCTGATTAATTTCCTTTAATATTGCTTTAGGAGAAGCTAATAAGCAAGTTAATGACTATAAATACAGGTTGAAAAAAGCTGAACAAGAAATTACAACATTGCAAAGTAGCGTGAGTATTTTTTGTATTCAGAATATATTTTCTGTTTTGGGAAAAATTATGTAAAACAACGTATTCCATTTTTTATAATTTTTATTAGTTATTTATGATTAACTAATTTTGCAGGTATCAAGACTTGAAGGACAATTAAATCGATTCAAAAATCAGGCAGAGAGTTCAGAAGCCATAGAAGATGAGCTAAAAGCTGAGAAAAGAAAACTTCAGAGAGAGGTAAGAATATTCACTTGCACATAAATATATTCATGTAAAAAAATATGCAAATTGATACTCAGTTAATACATCTTTATTTGCTGATTTTTTTCAAATAAATTCAAAATTAATTTTTATCTTCCTTTGTTAGAAGTCATCAAATTGATGGTTTTGGGATATATAAAAGAAATTTATCATATAGGTTAAACATTCCTAAAGGATTAAATTAATTTTTGAATAAAATTTATAATTTTAAACATGCTATTAAAACATAGATAAATTATAAATTTTGTTTTTTTGTAAACTCTGTGTCAAGCTTTATCTATTCTAGTGGCTGTGTTGGTGGACCATGTTTCTGCCAACGCAGCCACTTGTAACTGAAATTTAGTCATGTTACTAGTGAACCAGCTCTATCTCCTGACACCATTTAAATCCTGCAATTGTCTTCAATACCTTCTGAGGGATTTTTATTAATACAGATAAATTGCACACTCGTCAGAGCTCTTGTTACCTTAGTTTTTGAAACTTCTGCATAATATTAAAATGTGTATGTTTAAAGTCATTTGATAATTGGCAATCTGATTAAATATAAAAAAAAAATTCTAATTTCACTTATGTCATTTTAATAAAGAGGCTCAAAAATTACAAATCTTATCTACTCATTAGTGAGTTTACTAAAATGATTTTATTGAAATTGACAATACTTCTGTAACATATATTTGAATGTTTATATTGGTGAATCATTTATAATTTTTCAGTTATGTTTATTAATAGAGAGTAGCTTCAACTTCAATTATTTCATATTATTTTTTCTTAATATATATAAACTTGATTTTATATTATTTGAAGAAATGTTTGATAATGAGTATTATGAATTCAACATTTTAAATTAGAAGGGATTTTTTTATGACTTCACTATAATGAATCACATCAACAGTAAGAATATTTGAATATTTAAATTAGAAACAGGGAAAAATGTTCATAAAACTTTTTTTTTTTGAAAAACAAGAATGTTTGTTTCTTTTTTTATACTTAAATAGAAGACAAAATATGCAATATATTTTAAGCTTGAAAAAAATAATTTCAGATAGTAATGTGTAACATAATGATATGCTATTCTCTAAATAGGATAGCAAAGTTAAAGTATTTTGCGGTCTGAAAAATCTGCCAATTTTATGTCCTATTCTTTGACACAAGGCTAAGAGACACTTTAAAAACAGTATTTGTTTCTCTGAGAAAAATCTGTAATGTATTTGAATTTTACAAAAGTAATTATTTTAATTTTTATTAAATTTCCCAAATTTAAAAAAAAATCTTTTATACAGAAATTTATAAACATTTTAAATAAACTGTTAAATTTATTCGTTGTACCATTATTTGCTCTTTCTTTAATAAAAGTTGATTTAATCAAGATGCAAATAAATATGTTTATAAAAAAGTTAGTATAAGTTTTATTTAAAAAAATTAATATTCTTTTTTCCAGCTTAGAGAAGCCCAAGCAAGAGTAGAGGAGTTAGAAACTGCCAACATACATTTACAAAAGAGAATTGATAAATTAAAGACTGGGAAAAATGCCCTTATAAAAGTTTGAAGTGATATGTTAAGGAATCTGAATCAATAAGAAACTAGTGCCAACATTTTTATTATGATCTGTAATTTGGAGAAAATCTTTCTCTTTGTGATGTGCTTCCATGTATTAACACTATAGTACAATGTACTGTAATCTTGAAAGGTGTGATAATCCTTGTACCCTTTGTTTTTAATACAATCTTTGTGCCTTATACAGTTGCTGTTTGTTGGGATACATTACTTGTGCATTTGAAAATGAAGTGTTTTATATAAAAACACAAAATGGTGCTTCTATGAATACTTGTAGTAAGACATTAACAATTTAGATTATCCTGTAGTTTGAAATTCATGAACTTTTTAGGTAATATTTATATTTCCTGAAATGAAATTGAACTAGTTTTTAGGACATTGACAAATTGCCAAATATGTATTTAATCCTCAGTATGCTGTTTGCAATCTCTTTTCGTACTGATTTTTTTCTTTTGTAATTTATTATTTCTTTAATTTGCAACCATGACAAATTTCTTATGAAGTTGAAATGCAATTGTTACTATGCGTTTTCTGAAAATGAATAATAGCTTTCATAAATGCATACATTTTATTCTCTTCAAGAAAAGTGTTGAAAGCACATTTTTTATTTTCCCCTACTTAATTAACTCAAACCTTGATATTTCTGCTCAAAATTAGTAAACATAGAGGGAAAAAACATGTTAACTCAAATATAACTGTTTGTGTTTTCATTTTTCTGAGCTTCTGTTATTATTATCAACTTTTTATTTGTTAAAATACTTGATTTTAAATTTGTAAAATTTATTCATATTTTATTTTTGAACATTTTGCATTTAATTTATAATCATTACTTATATTAACAAGTGACAGCGCCGTAATCAAGAATTTTAAAAATATCGCAATTCAGTTAGTAAAAGTTATTATAATGTTGTGTAATGTTAGTTTTTTACTGAATGATTATTAGTAATAAATGAAATATTGGATTGTGCTTAAGAATATTCAATTATATTTTTTACAACTGTTGATTTGGTGATGGAACTCAAGACATTTGTTTTAAAAAAAACTATTGTGATTTGCATTAACAGTAATATAGTTTCATTAAATTCATAATTTTTATTTTTTAATGTAAGTGCATGTTTTTTAATAATGGTTGTTTTTTAAAATTAAGACAAAACTTTCAGTTTTAAGTAAAGATTTCTTAATATATTTTTTACAAAATCTTTTTCTTTAATTAGAATGTCAAATTGTAAATTTATAATTAACTTTTAGTATTTCCTTAATATATATATATCACAATTTCTTTAATGTGATATTTTCCTATAATTCTTACTGAACTGCTTTCTTTCGTACGGAAGGTAATTTTATCTATAACTTATATAATAAATATATGTATCGTCAACCAAAAAAACTTAAAGTATTTTTTCACAACTACAATTTTACTGAACTTTAGAATATTCTATTTTCCAAATGGATGATTCTAATTGTCATAAAATAGAAATATATATATTTATTCTAAAAGTTGCAATTTTATGACAATTCAGCCTAATTCAATAATTCAGCCTAAAAATACTCCTAACGAAAAAAATTATAAGAGTTGTATTTTTTATATGAAAATAATTAAATGTCTATACAGTGAAATATACAAGGGTGGGATTTTGGGATTCAAACCCCTCAAATTCACCAAGATACTTTTAGTTTAAAGATTATACCTTTTGGTGCCTTCTCTCTATAATCTAAACATTTTTTTAAATGTAAAACTCTCCCATAGAAGTAATCTCTGTGTAGGCCATTGAATATTCATTTAGTGTAACATTGATGACTTTATTTTTAAATGTCATTTTTTTAAAAAACTACAAATAATTTTCAAACATTATTATTCAAAATTATTACATTTTCATATGGATTATATATACATACACTGAATATTTGAAATTTTGCATTATATGTAATGTGAGTTATGAGAAAGTTATGCTCAATTGATCAATGAAAGTTTGATCATTTGTGCAGTCCTTATATAGACTAACTGAAATACTTTTTCTGTAGAGAGTGAATTTTTAAAATAAAACTCAATGATCCAGCTAGTATGCTTAAAAGATTAATATCTCTTTAAAATTCCATTAAGTTAGAAACAGATAGATTTTGACATATTATACACTAGAGCAGTGGTCTTCAAACTTTTTCAGCTCACACAACCTCTAGAACTTGAAGTTGTTTTTGTGGAACTCCTAGAACTTGAAGTTGTTTTTGTGGAACCCCTAGAACTAGAAAGTGTTTTCGTGGAACCCCATTCCATACACCTACTTAGAAGAATATATCTCAAAATAACATTTCAATATATGTATAGATACTTTATGTAAGGACAATTAAAATAAATATTACATTTATTATTTTAAAAATTCTAATCTAATTTTTTAATATAAATTACTCATCAATATCAATTTATGATCCAGTTGTCACCTACATGTGCATTATATTTTAGAACAGGGATATGTGCTTCCTTTGTTTTCACACAAATTGTCTGTTTATTGAATTTATCTGCAGTCGCATTTCATATTCTCCATTTTGATTTGTTTTTATGCTTTGTTTCTGTAGCCACTCACATTGTGAAATATATTTCACTTAAATACAATGTTCTGAATGATATTAAAATGTTTATATATGTGTGTCATTCATGAATTTGCAACATTAAATTGAGAAGCTGTTCTTGCTTAAATTTAAATTTTGTTATCTATCTGTTTATAAGTTGTTTCCTCTCCTTCGTTTTAGGTGTTTTTTCCCCACAGTTACAAAATGGTGCATTTTCCATTAGAATATTATTTAGTTATGCAAGACACTGTGTTAATTTACGAGTATAAAATTATCTCATAGAATCCGAGATAGTAAACGCAATAAAATATTCACAATCTAGTGTGAAGCATATATATATATAAGAATAAAGCATATTTTTTAATATTTTTTATTATATTTTTAAAAAGTTTTAAAAGTGTTGAAAAATGAAGTTTATTATATATAAATAAAATTTTCAGCTTTAATGAATAAGATGAGTTTTAGATACTTAGAAATAATAATTTTGCATACAGATTTATTTCTCGACTTTTTTTATTGTGACTTGTTGAACCCCAGGATTCTGTGGAACGCAGTTTGAAGACCACTGCCCTAGATGTAGTAAAACAAAGTTTTCCTTGAAAGAGGCAAACAAGCCAAAATTTCAGTTAAAAATTGGTATAAAATCCATTAATTAATATTTTTCCCTCTCTTGTTTGTTTGTTTTTAAAAAAAGGCCAAATGATCATTCCTCATTCCATGTGAATACAGTGTTGCTTAAATCAGAAAATTGCTGATTGGAACAATTTGAAAATTTTAAAAAGAATTTAGAAATGTACACTTTTTAATGCAGTTTTCAGTAATTAACTAATTCTATTACTAGTTGTTCTTGTTGGCTAATTGTTCTTGTTATTAATATGGACAATTTATTTCTCAAACATCAAATGTAACATAAAGATTTTAAGTGTTATAAAATATGAAAATATCATAGGATTTTATTATAAATTATATGAAATGAAAAATATACTGGCATTTTGTGTTGGATTTTTTATATTCTAGTCAAACTTTAGGTATTGGTAATTGTTAATAATAAACAATGAGTGCTGTGAACTATATATTTATATATCACGTGTTTCTTTAGATTAGTGTTGAAATTGTTATACTCATATGCAACTATATTTACGAGTGGTATACAAAGGAAACTATTTTTATCGATCTTTTAATGAATCGTGTCTTTCTAATCAAACTAGATATTTCAAATGAAATTGATACAATAAATTTTGTAAGTTATTGCATAGTACAAATAGTTTACATATGATTGTGCTCAAAAGTGTTGATAATATATACTGAGACAATCATTTATATTAAAAATATGAAGTATATTAACTTTAAAACATGATATAAGATTACTTTATTTATGTTTAGAATCTATTTATGAATGATATTGTAGTATATACTGCTGTTGCTTAAATATGCTTGTAAAAGTTTGTATAAAATGTTTTGATACTTTTACTCTTGCTTAAATTTCTTTGTTATGGAAAACTTTTAAGAATAAATTTGCATGTTAGAAGAATAAAACTGTTAACTTGAAATCAAAGGATGTTGCAAGTTTGTTTTTGAAATTCTTTTCATTTGGTACATTTCAAATGAGATTGCCTTTTAGACTCTAGTCAAGAATATTGGGAAACAAATGGATCAAAGAACTATTTTTTTTAAGAATTGATGAAATTTTAATATTTAGAATTTGCTTGTGTCTAGTGTTAGTTACTTTTTATATTATTTGTAAGAAGTGATGGCTTATATATTAATATAAACATATAAATACCATTAATTTTTTTTTTTTTTTTTTTTTTTTTTTTTTTTTTTTTTGCCGTAATAAATCAAAATCTGTATGCTACTTTTAAGAGATATGTGTGTTAATTTATTACTTTTTATGAAGTAATTATGTGTTAAATCTTTTAAATGCATTGAATGATGCATAGGATTTGATTATATAATGTGATCTGTACTGATCTATGATATTGTTTCAAGCAAAGTGAATGTAGTTTAATTCTTAATATATATCGCTCATGTACTAAGTTCAATGTTAATGGATTGTTTATAATTTAAAATATTACGCTTTTATATGTTTTTAATAATTTAATATTTATTTCTTGTACATCGACGTGTCAACTATTATAGTTGGTTATTGTTCCAAAATAGAAATAAATTTATTTGCACTATTTGCTGTAGAAATTTCTGACTCCTTTCCAGAACACATTTATTGTGTGACATATCTAGAATATAATTTAGAAGCATTTGGTATGTTCAAACTCTAAAACTGCATAAAATTATTTCCTTGTGTATCACTATCCTTCACCAAAAAAGCAGTTAACACTTTGTTTTTGTTAGAAGAGCAGAAAACTAAAATTATTTAATGTAACATGCAGAACTTAGAATTTTCCTTTTTTTCCAAAGGAGGAAGGTTTGGGAAGAGTGTAAATTTTTTAAGTTGAATCATAGATTGAAAAATGCTTTAATCAAAGAGGTAGATCTGAATACTCCCATGCATGTCACTGATGAACGTATTTAATATATGTAACTACAGTAGAACCTGTTTTTATGCGGTAGATAGGGACAGCACAAAAAAAAATGTTCGAAAATATTTCATAAATCCTTACTAATATTATAAATGCGAAAGTTTGTATGGATGTTTGTTATTCTTTCACGGAAAAACAACTGAATGGATTTCAATGAAAGTTTACAATAATATAGCTTATACATCAGAATAACACATAGGCTATAATTTATAAAGATATTGTGTGAAGTTACCAAAACATAACGATAATTGTCAAGAAAATAGGAAAAAAATCTGCAAAAAAAGCCTGCGACAGCATTTATCTTATCTTTTTTGTGTGAAGCAAAACTTTCCCTGAATTTTGTCTATGCCATGCCTCGGTGCACTTTTTTATTTCATAATATAACTATTTCGAAGGGAGAGGTGGTGGCAAGAATTTAACATAAAATAAATACAACAGAAAGTAATATTAACGTATATTACACTTCCAGATATGAATTATTTACACTATTTTAAGCGTTCATTACACAAAATGTGTAACAATGTGTTATTTTTGTGGAGCAGAGAACAGCTTAGGAAGGTGTTTTCAAAAATCAACTGGTAGCCGAGTGGTATAGGTATCGGACCGTGGCTTGCCTTGTCACGAGTTCGAGCCCAGTACCACTAAAGACCCGCCGTGTAGGGCAGCGATGCACGTTAAATCTGTCGAGAGCTGAAATGTCCTCCCGTTGGTGTGGTGTGGTAGGAGAGGGGGTGCCAGCACAGGTGTCGTCCACGTCACTTGACCATGGTTCAAAATTACGTGGTCCGTCGCCAAAAGCCCTCGTGTAGCTGAACAGTGCTACGTTCATATTCAATCAATCAAAAATCAACTGACAAGAGAGTTACGGGGAGTTATAAATAAATAAAAATCCCTTTTATCAGCTATTAGATCTACAGACTTAAAAAAAAACATTTGTTAGACTTTATGTTCAGCTGAGATATGCAAAAGGCTTTTTTATTTAATTTTCAATTCATGTAAAATTAACTCCTTAATAACGTCTTTATCCTTTCATCTGTATTTTTAATTTTTCAATTTACCCGTGCGAAGAACGGGTATACCAGCTAGTTCTTACATATAACAAACAATTTCGTCGAAATACTACAGAAAAAAAAAATTATATGGTGAAGAGGAATCGCATATAAAAAAAGTCCCACTTAGAAAATACACCAATCATTTGTAAAATTTATGAGAAAGTATTTCCATGACAAAATAAATAATTAAATTACACATGGAAACATTTTTAAAACATTTAATTTCGCATTGTATATATGGAGAAGTTTTCAAAATGCACATACATAATTCATTGCTACTCATCCTAATCCAAAGTGCTCATCTTGTGATAATTAGTTCAAAATCGCTTTCATCACTTAAAAATACAATTTCAATTGATTTAATTTTTGGCACCATAAAGTAAGAGAAGTTTTTGCGACGAAGGTCGGTTGGTCAGTTGCTTATGTCATCAAAAACTGATATACGTGATCGAAGCTCTTTGAAATTTCGGTAAAATCCTAGCTGGGCACACTGATGTTTTGGTGCGATTTTTTTTCGCCCAAAACCCGTGTTTCAAAAAATGACATGGACGAATACGAAGAAAAATTGGGGGCGATGATGTTAGTTGGTGCCAAAAATTTTGTCGCCAAGCAGTGTGCCCAGCTAGGATCCAACCGCTGCATGTATTTTATCCGCTCTCAAAGAATCCGGTTCTTCTTGTACGTCTACATAATCTATCAAATTATTAATATTGCCACAGCATTTAAAGTTTCGTCTTCAATCAAGCGCGGGCTGCTGGCGCGTTGAGAGAAAGCAACTGAATGAGAGAGCATTGTCGAGAGACTATAACAAACAAGTAATACAAAAAAAATTAAGTCAATTCCTATATAGATCAACAAAGCAAATTTTATTTTAGATAATTTTTTTAAAATAGTTACAATTAATGCACATACACTTGCCTCCGAAAGTCTGCTTACAGGCGCGATCATCTTTCATATTCATGCAAAGATTGCTAATTAAATGAAGTCTTTCAGAATTAATGCTATTTTTTATTAATTCCTCTAACATCTTAAATTCAAATAGTATAAACAACAATCACCTGATTATTACATAAAATACACTGCTGGCCACCGTAAATGTAACACCCTGAAGGAAGCATGAAATTTACAACATGCATTAGCGGAGGTGAGATATGCAATTGATTAGAATTTCAGCGCAGACACACATCCCGTGCGCCTGTGACGCCACCTTAAAGCGCTATTTAAGGCTTGGAGATTTCGACGATTTCAAGTTCGGCAATTGTGTTTTTCTTGTGGTTTTTTTTCAAAAAACGATTAATTATGTCTTGTAGAAAACAACGATCAGTTTTGATCGAGTATCCGAGTTCGACAGAGGAAGGATAGTGGCCAACCGAGATTGTGGATTATCTTTCAGGGAAATCGGTAGTCGTGTTGGACGAAACCAAACAACTGTAATGCGGTTATGTGACCGTTGGATGCAGGCAGAAGGGTACGACGGACCGACGTGGTCGATCGCATCCACCTCAGTGTACCACTTCACGTGAGGACAGGCAAATTGTGCGCATGGCAGTGACGGATCACGAACCGTAGCACAGCCCATTGAGTCTGTAATGCACCATTCAGTGCCTGCGCGTACCATTCGACGCCATTACAGCAGAGTGGTCTATCCGCAAGACATCCATTGCTTGGTCTACCCTTGACGCAGAACCACAGAAGTCTCTACCACCAATTTTGCGATGGAAGAAGGATGTGGGTGGCAGAATGGAATGAAGTTGTCTTTACTGACGAGTCACGCATCTGTTTGCAACACCACGATGGTTGGATTCGAGTCTGGAGATACAGTGGAGAGAGGATGCTGAACAGCTGCGTTATGCACCACCACACTGGTCCTGCACCGGATATTGTGGTATGGGGCGGTATTGGATATCACTCTCGCACTCCTCTAGTACGCATTGCCAGCCCTTTAAACAGCCAGCGCTACATCTCCGAGGTGTTGGAGCCAGTTGTCCTTCCTTACCTTCAGGGCTTGGCCACAGCCATATTTCAACAAAATAATGCGCGACCACACGTGGCACGCATTGTCCAAAGGTTCTTCGTCAATCACCAGATTGAATGAATTGCTTCTCTGGCCAGCTCTCTCTCCGGATCTTTCGCCGATAGAAAACATGTGATCCATGGTTGCTCAACGATTACCCCACCAGCTACCACACCAGATCAACTTTGGCAACGTGTGGAAGCTGCTTGGTCTGCTGTACCCCAAGAACACATCCAAAGTCTCTTTGAATCAATGCCGAGGCGTGTGGCAGCGGTGATCTCCAACAATGGTGGCAACTCTGTCTACTGATTCTGGCAGGAACCACACTTCACAGAAGTCTATAAATTTAATCATTTGATACTTGGTCAACATGTTATGTACAAAATAAATTTTGTAGTGCTATCTCTTGTCTTTCTTGTTGTTGCATTTACGGTGGCCAGCAGTGTAATACAAATATTTATAACTTGAGAAAGACACAAATCGTGTGCGTCAAAAGTCTGCGTACAATCGAAAAAAACCTTTAAAATAATGGAATGTAACTAAAAGGCAATACTTTTTAAGCTATTTCGTTCTTCCTATAACTCTCTCAACATATTTGGCAGGGATTTAAATAGCTTAATTGTTTCTCTCATCTGTGGTTATTTGTTCCTTATCTTCTACTATGGCAGATTTGAGCAATTTCTTGGATGTTATAACGTTCTCCCTGATTATTCACTCGATTAAATCCCACAAATGCTGTATTGTGCTTAGGTCCGGGGACTAGGTTGGCTTACGGAATTGGATTGGGACATGTCAGAACAGTCATGGCTTCACAATAAGAGCCATTTGCTTAGGACAGAGAACGGGCAAGCCGGATCTTGGCTTGGACATTAAAATTTTAGTTGACTTGTAGTTTATGAACCCTTTTTGAATCAATGGGTGTGTCTTATCAACATTTCAGCAATTACTTTAAAAATTTCCCCCTTTTCAGAAATGTGGAGCTAAAGACTCGAACTGGAACAAAATTACGACTCAGTCAAAGAGTCTATACTTTGGAAGTGCAGTCGACAGAAAACCCCGATGATCCTTTAAATGATTGTACATTTACTAATCCTATTTCTAGAGATATGCTTTCAGATCCTAACGATTCCAGTAGCGTCTTGGCTAGAGTATCCAGGCATGGACGGGTCATCAAGGCACCAGAAAAACTAGACCTCTTCAACCTGGCTTTATATGTTTTTGAGTCCAAGGGATGTTGAATCAAAATGGGGGAGGATGGTGAAGGCCACGGCAACGAACTATCTCTATGACGCAATGCTTGGGAGGAGTCAACGAAGAAGAGCCTTTTACCGATTGGACTGTTTTATTATTAGAACCTTTGCTTTATGCTAACTGTAGAATGAATGGAGATATATCCCTTTTCTTAGATATAGATTAGATTTATCTTGAAAAGATGGCGGAAGATGACGATTGGTTGAGTAACTTGTTGTGGACCGACGAAGCTCATTTCACGCTCCGAGGGTCTGTCAACACCCACAACTGCAGAATTTGGGCTACAAAAAATTATCAAACGTTGACCGGTCCTGGAACTGTCGTGGAAACTCCATTGCACGACGAGAAAGTCACGGTATGGGTTGGATTTACCCCATCTACCGTTATCGGGCCTTTTTTTAAATGCTTCGAGGAAATGCGTGATTCTGGTTTTGTAACTGCTACCGTGACGGGTGAGCGGTACGCCGATATGTTACAGAATCGCATCATCCCCAGCCTGGCTGATAAACACCTGCTGGAACGTACGATTTTTATGCAGGATGGCGCTCCCCCCCATATTGCTAGCCGCGGGAAAGATCTCTTGCGCAGGTCGTTTGGTGATGATCGTGTGCTCAACCGCCACTTTCATCATGCTTGGCCTCCCAGGTCCCAGTCCGTGCGATTATTGGCTTCGGGGTTACCTGAAGTCGCAAGTGTATCGTGATCGACCGGCATCTCTAGGGATGCTGAAAGACAACATCCGACTCCAATGCCTCACCATAACTCCGGACATGCTTTACAGTGCTGTTCACAACATTATTCCTAGACTGCAGCTATTGTTGAGGAATGATGAACATATTGAGCATTTCCTGTAAAGAACATCATCTTTGCTTTGTCTTAATTTGTTATGCTAATTATTGCTTTTCTTATCAGATGAAGCGCCATCTGTCGGACATTTTGTGAACTTTATTTATTTTTATTCTAATAAAACCCCATGTCATTCCAAGCATGTGTGTGTCAATTTTTACCTCTCTATCTACATTATTCCGTGATTTATTAATTTTTCAAATTTATACTGACTTTTTGATCACCCGGTATATATATATATATATATATAAATTTAAGATTACAAGGAAAAGATTGTACTTTTTTTCCTACCCTAAATGATCACTTTTGTTCTGTAAACAAACTTTTGCTTCTTTTTAAGGTATCCGACTACGTTCGGAACCGTGATTTTTAAAGAGCGCATAAATGGATAATTTTCATATTTAGTGTCACTCAGATTAGAATACATGCATAAAATTGTTTTAATGACATTTTGACAAAAAAATTTTATTTAAATATAATATTTTGGCAAAAAAGTAACTTAGAATAATCTTTTTTCCAAATGTTCTCCTTTTGTGAAAAATGGTTCTATTATAATAATATTTTGCCTGTATATAGCTCAGATCTCTCTACAGAGGCTCAACTACAATTTTTGAAAAATTCACATTATTTTCAGAGTTACCACCAATTGAAATAATTATTGGCGTTTTTTTCTTAAAATTGCTTCCTTCTGTTGTCATAAAATATGAATAAACCCACGTCTATGTTATGTATTTCAAAAATTCTAGTTGAGCCTCTGAACAGAGGTCTGAGCTATATACAGGCAAAATGCTTATTCCAATAGAAGCATTTTTCACAAAAGGAGAACATTTGGAAAAAAGATTATTCCAAGTTAATTTTTTTGCCAAAATATTGTATTTAAATAAGTTGTTTTTGTCAAAATGTCCTTAAAACAATTTTATGCATATATTCTAATCTAAGTGACACTAAATATCATGAGAATTATCCATTTATACGCTTTTGAAAATCACGGTTCCGAACGTAGTCGGATACCTTAACTCGATTTTGGAGAAAAATAATTAACACATTAATGTAATAACTATTCTGAAGTTAATAAGGCTCTGAGCGATGATAGATTTAAAAACTTTATATTTATTTTTTAGGATTCAACCATTTTCATGATCATAAAATAATTTAAAAAATGATCTTTCCACGCTTCTTTTTTCACAATATCTCTAAAAGACATTAATTGTTACCCACCTGAAGTTTAAATCGGAATCATTGACCTACAGCCCTTTACTACACTGAAAAGGAAATATAAGGAGCTTATTTCAACTGCAAGGGATATGAATTATGTTGAACTTCGGAAAGTTGTACCAACAAGCAATTTTCCAAATTTACACGATTTAGCTGTCAGATATTCTTGTAGATTTGGATCAATATGTTTGTGCACAAATATTTTTTTATTATGAACATAATTAAATCAAAATATCAGCCAAAATTAACCGATACACACCTAAAACATCCTAATTTTATTTGCATCTTCCAGCACTAATCCTAATAGATGGTTTGATATATAAAAAAGACTATAAATTCAAAAATCACATTACCAAAATAATAACTGTTAATTAATTTTTTAGAATTAAATGTTTCATGTACTCATTTTTATTTTGTACCTATAACTTAACTGATTAAACCTGTAAACAGTTTTTTAACATTTAAAGCTAGTTTCATACTTTTAACTTAATTTTCCACTACTTGTATATAAACTTAATAGAAATGTACTATTTGCTTAAAAATCCCATATAATAAGCCTATAAGTAACATTTTTTCAACTTTGTGTTTGTTGGTAAAGTTAGAAGTGGCACACATAATTTTTTTTTTTTTATCAGAAAGTGGCACTCATCCCAAACGGTTGGCCAACCCAGCAGTAGATGATGATAATGTGTATACAGCCCCAATTATGGCAGACAAAGACATTTCTGAGTTTGTTCAAAGCCAAAAAAATATTATTGATGCATATTCTGAAAATGAAATGAATAATTTAGCTCCTGTTCCCACATCATCTGAAATCAGGAACGTCATGAAAAGTTATTTAGACACACACACCAATGGTGAAAGGAATTACAAAATGGATAGTATTGAACTTGAACTAAAAAAGCAATGCAAAAAAAATTTTTTTCAAAAGATTTGAAAAATTTTGAATTAAATATCTTTAAGTTCTTGAGAATGTTTTTGCTTCATTGATTTTTATTAAATTTGTGCATATATATATGAAATAAATCCTAATAAACTTAATTTTATTGATGTACGTTTTTTTTCCTTTCGATATCCTTTTACACAAAAAATATACATATTTCAGTCCCTTCAGTTCTGTGAAAGCGATTTTCACTAAAATGCAAAAATCTCTCCACATACCTGAAACAAAACCTTTGCACCTATGTTTGGTAAATATACATCAATAATCAATAAAACTTGTTTTTATTTAATTACGGAAATAGATAACTAGCTTCATAATCTTTATCAGCCTAATTTAAATGACTTCAAATTTCTATTAAGTTATCTAATTTAATATGGAATAGTTTTTAATAGGGTGGGGTCAGACCATATACCAGAAATAACACAGTTACTTCATAAACTATTGATTTGTAGTCAAATACTTTTATATTTAAAAAAAAACACAAAAACAACACACATATATATGTAAAAAGCATTTAAATATTTTATTCAAAGCATAAGTACTACAAATAATAAGGAAAAGAAAAGAAAAGAAAATTATTTTATATCTTCAGGGTTCCAACAAAAATGCTTATGTTTATCAAGATTGTCTAGCTTCTGCAATTGTTCTGAAGTTAATGAAAAATCAAATATATCCATGTTTTCTTTTAATCGACCTAAATTTGAAGTTTTAGGAATGACACCTACAAAATAGAAAATTGTTTTTAAAAAAAACCTTACAGCATAAATTAAATCAAAATAAATTTTGAAAAAACAGTTTTCACTTACTCATTCCATGCTCTATTGCCCATCGTAGCAAAATCTGAGCACAGGTTTTATTGTGGTATTCAGCTATTTTCATTACAGTTGGATCAGATAGCAACTATCAAAATATAGCAACATATTAAAATGTAACAGAATGTAAATCAAATGAAAAAAAAAAAACTCATAAATGATTACAGTTTATTACTAAATAAAACATCATAATGAAGTAAATTGCAATTTCATAAAATAAGTTTTAAAATTTGTGATAAGGGGAGAAAAATACAACTAAAAAGGAGTAAAAATACATGCACACCATTTGGATTTCAAACCATATTTTACTAACAAGCTATTTATACCATTTGTTAAAATGGTATAAACACTTTTCAAATTACAATATAAGCTTTGTTGGGAATAGAGATTATCTAGTAAATTCATTATCATGGAATGTAAATACATAATTTTCATATCAATCTTCAGAAAATCTAAAGTTGACTTTAAACTTCGCAATTAAAAAAAAATTCAGAAATGAAAAAAATATACGTAACATTGTAGGTAAAAAGAAATAAATCAAACACTACAAGTGTACAGTGTCATGAGTGACTGTATCAACATGCAAAAAAAGATTATTCAGAGCTAAGTATATAGATCAATAACATTTAAACAATCATCTAATTATTAAAGAAATAAGACATTTATAATGTAATTCACATGTTCAACCCAATTCAAAACTGGCACATAAGATTAAATCAATAAAGAAATAAATTTGTCACTAGTTAATAAGCAGAGATAAAATAAAAAGAATGCTTTACTATAACTTGATTTTTAAAATAATATCATACAATTTAACTTCTGATTAATTAATATTTCACGCTATAACAAATTGAAAAAAACATTAAACTTTCTCAAAAAGACATACTTCTTTGCAACCTGATCTTGATCCAATTGAAGAATATGCTTGGACATGAATGCCCTTCTTTTCACAAAACTCTCTAAGAGACTTTTGAATAAGATATGGGTGAGCTTCAATCTAAAAAATAAGGAAACAAAATAATAGATACTCTCATAAGAAAATTCTTACATATATCCAACTGTATATGTTATTATTATATAAAAAGTGTAGAAGCTGCCATTTCATAATTCTGTATATAAATATTAAAACAGTATATTTTTGCAATACTTTTATAAACAGCTTAAGTTATTTTGCCAGCGGGACTGAGTAGTCTAATAATTTATATAATTATAAAAATTTAAATATAAATATTGCTGCACTATGTATTTTCTGTTATTTTTTCATTAACCTTTAAACATCGGCGGTACAACTGCCGTACCAGAAATTTTTTTGTCACTCGCATCGGCGCTGGTACGACTGTCGTACCAAGGCTTTAGAGAGAATTCTTCCCCCACCCTTTTTTTCTGCATATCCTTTTACGATTTTCCCTGTTCCGTTTTATGACTTTGCTTCTATTGTCCATAATTGGGTGGGTTATTTTTCGCCAACATTTTGCGCATTCCTTATCATTGGCGACATTTAGGAACAAGTTTCTCGACTTTAATATATATATATATATATATATATATATATACTTCATTCGATGACTATACGTTGTCTGAGCAACATATTTTTCTTTTTATCTTGCTGTTCCTTCTATTTTTTAGAATGCCCCGAAAATTTCTCACACAAATCGAGATCGAGAATTCGATGAAAAATTTAGATGAAGAAAATTTTGATGATAGTGATTCAGAATTTGAAGATGAATTTGAAAATAGTATTTTGGAAAATAATGAGATTGAATTAGATGTATCAGCTAATTTTGATGAGGAAGCTGATGGCTTATTCGCATGGAAAGAGGTAGAAGGCTCGGAAATGATAAATGTATTGCCATTTTCTAGCAAAGTTGGATTGAAAGTTGATGCTATCAGTTTCAAAACTGAAAACGATTTTTTTAAACTGATGTTAACAGACGAAATTTTAGCAGTTCTGGTTGAAGAAACTAATAAATATGCATTTGATCTACTTAACCTTTATGGAGAATCATCTGATAAAAGAAAGCATGCATCTTCATGGAAACCAACCGATAAAAATGAAATTTTAAAATATCTTGGCCTTATTTTATTGATGGGACACATCGAAAAAGATAGCTTACAGGATTATTGGACAACTGATAATCTGATAGAAACTCCGATTTTCAGAGAAGTGATGCCCCGAGATCGTTTCCTAATGATTTTAAAATTCTTACTTTTCTGATAATAGTTTAAAAGAAAGCAGAGATTCTCCAACTTATGACAGATTGTGGAAAATACGAAAAGTTTTTGATTCTTCTAACAGGATATTTAAAGAAGTGTATGATCCCACAGAAAATTTATCTTTCGATGAAGTTATCATTAAATTTAAAGGAAGAGTGTTATTCAAACAATACATTCCAAAAAAACGCAAACAGTGGGGTTTGAAAATGTATAAAATTGCAGATGCCACTGGCTATACTTATGATAAGAGAGTATATCTAGGTAAAGATAAAAAAGAAAACCTTTCAACATCTGCTTCCTATAACGTTGTATATACAATGACAGATTGTATAAAAGGTAAAGGTCATAAAGTCTTTATGGATAATTTCTTTTCCTCGCCGGAACTTTTTCGAGACCTTTTAAAAAGAAAGAAGTATTAACTCCTGTGGAACTGTGTGATCTAATAGAAAACTTTTTCCAAAGGATCTGGCTCCTTGTAAAATGAGACAAGGTGATGTTGCCGTGAAATTTTGTAATGGAATGACAGCATTGTGTTGGAAAGATAAGAGGCAAGTATATATGCTGACCAATATGCACAGCCCCCGAAACGAATTAATCACTGAAGAACGAAAAAGATTTTAAAAAAATTTGATGGTGACGTTTCTCTATGCGAAAAGAAAAATTAACAACTACCAAGCCAAAAATTGTGGCAGATTACAACAAGCATATGGGATATGTTGATTTAGGAGACCGCATGGCATCCACCTACTCTTTTGCTAGACGAACTAGAAAATGGACAAAAAAATTATTCTTTAGCCTCATCGATATTGCTGTTCTGAATGCTTTTCTAATGTTTAAATCATGCCGAACTTCGTCAAAATTCAGTTTAAAAGAATTTAGAATGAATTTAATTACATCTCTAATAGGAAAAATAAATCATAAAAATGCAGAGCATTCAGTAACAAAAAAAGTTAGGACAAATGATAATACATTTTCTCATTGGCCATTTGACGAAAAGAAAAAAAAAAAGAAGGTGCGCTTATTGCGCGAAAAAAAAATGTACAAAAAAGAACCACTATAATCTGTAAGTCATGCAATGTGGCTCTTTGTATTGACCAGAACTGCTTCGAAGATTATCACACAATTTATTTAAAACTTTCTTAACACATAAACCAATAAAAATAAAAGACCAGAGTTCAAAATATTAAAACTGATACATTTTTAAAAAATAAAACGAAAAATAAAAAAAAAAAAGGCTCTTTTAAGAGCCAAAAATTTCAAAAAGTAGAACTCACTTTCACAAACTGATATTTCAAAAACATGCTTACAAAAGCTTTCAATTTAAGATATAAATTTCTCTTAGAAACAAAAAAGAACCGTAAAATAAAATTAAAACAAATTAATACATTTTTTTTTTCAAGATTAAACATTCATAAAACCAGTTGTTAATTCTGTCGAGGTTCGAGTGAGTGAAGATTAACGTCGCACTGTTCAGGTACACGAGTGCTTTTGGTGACGAACCTCATAATTTTGAACCATTCTCAAGTAACGAGGACGACACCTGAGCTGGCATTCCCCTCTCCTAACTACCACACCAACGGGAGGACGTTTGAGCTCTCAACAGATTTAACGTGCATCGCTCCCCAACACGGCGGGTCTTTCGTGGTACTGGGCTCAAACTCATGACATGCCTGCCATGATTCGATGCCTGGACCACTAGGCTACTGCAACCCTCTGTCGAGGTTCGAAGTCACCATGTTGGCATGGTGTGAAAGTTTGGTGAGGGCCAGATTTCTGAAGTACAGCCCCAGTAGCCTTTATATTGCTATAGAATGCGATGTGTTATTAAAAACTCAAATCTAATTAATCACAAAATATTTGGAGTACATTTATTATTATTATTTTTTTGTGCACTAAAAGGGCGCTAATTCGAAAATTAAAATGTTTAGAAAAATGTCCTACATGTTGTTCTTAAAGTTTTTACATATTTCATCGAATATTTTTGAAAATGTGAGGAGTTATTTTTTTTTATTACATGGTTTAATTATTGTTGTTAAATATGTAAACTGTTTTATTTTAGAGTGAAATAAAACATTTAGTATAATAATGCTATGCTTATTTTCTTAAAGTTTTTCTTCTGTTAGAAATTCTGTCGAATAATTTTGAAAACATGGGGTGGATCTTTTTATAACATGATTTTCATTATTGTACTTGAATATATAAGCTGCAATAATTATACCGAAGGTAGTATGTGTACACTTAATTTTAACAGATTTATTACATGACTACCTACTTACCTATTTTACAAAACATATATATAAATGCAAGCATCGATATTATTGCGAGTTTATAATTGAAATATACTACTCTCAGAGGGTGTTGTCATTAAGCTCTGATTATAGAAGATATGAATTAAATATTCGGCGTATTTAAATAATATTTTAACGTTTTACTAGAACAAATATTTTAGTAATATATGATTGTCAACTTTTTAAAATAATTTACGTAAGACACAACTGCAATGATATCTTAGTATTTAACGCTAAATGATTATTTACTGGTTTTTTGGAACATGAAAATATTTTACATAGCAAAAGAAATATTTTACAGAAAAAAAGTTTTAAAAACTTTTAAATCATTTTATCATACAAATGATTATATTGTAAAGACCCTTTTTTTAAACTTTCTATAATAGTTTTCTCATACTAAAACAATGAATACAATAAAAATCTTGTTCTACTCTCATAGTACTTCTGAAATGCTATTAATCAAACTATAGAAAATATCTATTTTAATTTCAGATTTTACTTAAAAAAGACAAGAAAAAACAACAAAATATTCATTAGAAAATTTACAGGCCGTTCAATTCAAAATGGGTATTTTGGATTTAGAATTTAAAAAAAAACTATTTTGATATAATAATGCGCCAAATATTGCGATTTTCCGTACTCCTGAAAGATCCCTGACTAAAATTTGGCAACCCTTCCCTCTTTCTTTGCAAAGTGTGAAACCTTTTACAATACCAGAAGGGGAGAAAATGGTCAAGCAGGACCTTCCTGAGGGGGAAAGAAATTTCCTGCTCGGATTCGAATGCGCTGAATGGAAGGGAAATTTTACCTCAGCGAATGCCGAATTCTAAAGGTTAATTTAGCAGTAATATTACATTATATACTCTGTTTTTCTTTATCATACATTGATGTGAAACTATTAGTAAAATTTTTTTTAAGAATTATTTAACCATTTATCATCAGCTGCATCATTACAAAACAACAGACTTGTTTTAATGTTAAGTTTGCACTTTTACAGTCTGTCATTTATTGTTGTCGTGTTTATTACTGGGACATATACAAAAGATGTGAGATAGGCAAACAGAAACATATAACACAATCACAGAAGAATACAGATTTTATTACAAACAACGATCCCAGCAAAGAACAGAAGAGGTATGCTACTTTCCTTTCGAGATGGGAATCCATTTCAGGTGAAAGTTCGATTTCTTTTCCCGAAAATACACATCCATGCCTTACTCAGGATTCTAACCCAAACCCACTCAATTACAAGCCAAGTGTCATAACCACCATACTGGGTGGGGCGGCTTGTCATTTATTAATTCACTGAATACATAGTTATGTCATAGAATAACAAATTAAAGTGTGAAATTATTAATATGCTAATTGATTTGGTTAGTTATTTTGTGATACATCTAGATATTCTATGAAATAATTGAATTATGATATATATGATAACATAAATATGAAATTATTGACACAAAGTTAATACAGTTGAAGCACATTTAAAGTTTTTAGACACAAAAGCCCATGATCCAAAATTTTTTTATTTACATTTTAGGCATGAAAATGAAAACATCTAATTAAAAGTCTTAATTAAAGTTTTAAAAATTAGATTAACACAAGTATATTTGAAGACAGTTCCTAAAATTTGTGAAACATTCATTTTATATTAAAAAAAATTTAATTAATATGTAGTTCATTCATCTTTTTAAATAATACTAAAGAATAAACTATAATTGAAATAAAATGTAAATACAGTAATACCTCGAACTTACATGATAGGTAGGACTGAATGGTAACCATGTAAGTGTCGAATCTGCATAGGCCGGGGTATGATTTTGCATATAAAAAGGTTGGAGGCAAAAGAAGATAATAATTAAGAAAAAAAATTTCAATAAAATATTAAAACAGTTACAAGCAAACGTTATTCAGAAGTAGAAGGTTTCATGAAATCTAAGTAGTTTGTCATCTCAAAGATTTTTTTCTCCTGCAAAATTTCCTCGTAGCAAGTGAATAATTTTTTTATTCCTTGTTTTGTTGAAAAAATATATGCTCATTGTTGGAGTCTATAGTTCCTAAAAAATTTGTAATTCTTTTTCAATTAAACTTATTTCCGCCAAATTCTCAACTGTCATACAATCTTCTGGTTGAGCTGGGTCTAAAGAATCAAGTTCTTCAATGTCTTCTCTTACTAATGCATTTCTACGAGTTCATCAATTGTCAGCACCCGATAGTAGAAAAAAAGCCAGCAGTTCTTCAATGTTATCACTATCTACTTTTAAATTTATTTACCCGACAAGATCGACAACTTCTTCAATCACATTACCATTTTCAATTTTGCCAATTTTTTTTTCTCAAACAAAAGATGAAGTAACGAGATTTTAAAATCATGTAATTCGGGGTAGTGTAAGTTGAGTTATTACTGTAATAATTTTCTGGTTAAAATTAAAGCTGTCATAGTGTGTATGAAAAAAAAAAGACTTAAGCATAAGAAAAGATAGCAAGTTTTACAATTATTCTTTTTTAAACACTTCATTGGTGTGTTTAGAAGAACACTCATATGTCTGCAATACTTGTGGAGTGTAAGTATTAAGTGCACATAATATGAACACACTTCATACATAATCAGAATTCACTGATCCGTGTATTTACTCTGCAAAGTCATTTCTTTCAGTCATAGTGAATTTGTACTAGAGTTGTACAGTATAATAATGAAATAGTAGGTAATGATTTTTTTCAAAAATATGATGTTTGTCTAATAAAAAATGTAAAATATGTATTTAATATGAAAATATATTTTATGAAAGACAAAAATTTCAAAAGTGATGCTCAAAAACTTATAACAAGAAGCTAGAATTTGTATTTTAAACTTCTTTTTTTTTTTAAATAAACTTTATTATTATTTAAAAAGAATTTCATTGAACCAAAATGATAGCAAAACAAAATTTTTCTGATAGTTAACAATTGTTTTATAAATTTTTGTGGGCCTGCTGATTATCCTAAAGCACTAAGAATAAGAAATATTTACATTTCTTAAATAATGCGAAATGGTGATAAAAAAATAATACATAAGGTTTTCAATACCTGAAGCACAGCTGGAACGACACTGCAATATTCAAGTAATTCTTTTATGTGTTGTACAGTATAATTAGATATCCCAATAGCTTTAAATTTACCTAAAAATCATAAATTCAATTGAATGAAGAAAAAAAAATTTGAAATATAATTTAACTTTAAGACTATTCCATTCTGGAAAACATACAATATCTCTTTTGATTAAATAAATAAAGACAAATACAAAATTATTTCTTGAAATACAGAATAAGTATATTAAATATTACACAGAAAATCAAATATTTTTATAAAAAATTAAATTAGCAATAATTTTTTCTTCCTAAAGAAAATTCATAAAATTATTTTAATATAGCTTTTAACTTTTAAAAAAGCAATGGTTCAAAATTTTTAAATCCTTTAAAATTTGAAACATTAACAGAAGTAAGCAAAATTAAAACTGTTATCTATATTTAATACACAAAATATAGATATGAAATTGTAACTAATACCTTCTTGTTAGTACAAAATGATATCACTTGTAATAGTGAAAACAAATATGAAATGTAACTTGACATTTTTTTCATAAATATTTCCATTTATAGGGAAGGGGGTTTATGAAAATTTTATTAAATATTGGTGACAAAAGAGAAACAGGTATGAGTGTTCCTTCCAATATGAACTGTAGTTTTAGTAAATTGTCCAATTTTATGCATATTTTTTTGATAGCATGCCAAATTTCAATTCAAATGTAGAACTCTTACTTAATTTTTCATTCATATTCATGTCTACTTTTTTTGCCTTTTTAATAATTTTATTACATGATTGGAAACAGTTTATTTTATTATATTACTCATTTTCTTTTCCATAAATTTTGTTTTTTTATTAATACCTTCTGGCGTAAATTATATTTTACATTCTATATTCTATATTTCAACAACTAAAAAATGAAATTTTAGATTATATAATTATTCAGAAATTAATTAAGTTTAATTACGTATTCCTTGAATATTTCAGTCAGTTATTAAATGAATATGTGTGCCATAGTGTGATTGTTATGCAAGTTACATAAGTAAGTGCAGTGGCATAACGAAGAATATTAGGGCCCCAAGCCCAAATACATACTTAGTGTCGCCCAAGTTTTGGGCCCAACCCTGAATAAGGGGGTGTATGTAATGCCACTTTGTAAGTGCTTGTGTCAAACTTATATTCATATAAGGAATTCTTAACATTAGGCAAATACATTATCAGACATTTTTTATTTTGTCTTGAATTAATATTTCATTTTGCAATATTATTTTCTACTGAAACGATTAAAATGTTTCGAATTTCGATTTTACTATAAAAACTAATGAAATCTTTAGTGAGATACTGCTTAAAAATCAAGCAGTACCTTAATATAATTGAATTAACTTTCTTGAAAATTCAAGATGAATAAACTGTTACATAGATTATATTTACATTAGTAACACAGCTTCTGTATTTGCAAGCATATATATATACAGTAGCCTTTTTTTTATCTCTTTGTTTTAAATTAAAAATGATTAATTTAAAAAAAAAACTTCCTCTATATTTTTAAATTATTCATGAAAACTCATTAAGTTGCAACTAGTACAATTCTTTTGACCAATGTTATTGGAACATTTCATTTAATTTCCAATTAAAATGTCAAAGCCAAGTTTAGTAATTTTGATTTTAATGCATGTTCCATCCGTAGTAAAAAAATTGTATTTTCTTGAATCTAAGCTGCCATCGATTCTAGAGCCACACCACGAATTTTCAAAATAATTTTGTGAAAAATGTTGTCATTGATTCTAAGCTTCACCCCTAATTCTCTACATGTTTTTGAGAAAAACTAAATAATTGTATAAAAGATTCATTGATATCCGGTACTTAAGAAATTAAAAAAACTTTAATGAGAAATAATAAGCTAATTATTTTATTTGTCCAGTATTAAAAACTTTCAAATACACACATGAACCTATAATTACTCTAACCGTCAGTATCATGTTTCAAAGGAGATTCGTCACTCCCATTTTCTCACACAGTGTCATCTACTATGCCCTTAAAATCATTTGTTATGCAACATTTTTTTAAAATAATGTATTATAAAAGAATGTAAAAGAATTATTATTTTAGACTGATAAACATTCACAAGCAAAAATTCTATCATTTTGCTTACTCCATCAACATGTATTTGTTTAATGCGAATCAAATTTTCAGTGGCCACTATTCAGTTTCTATTTTTTTTTCCCTCATATAAAATTGCCTACCTTTTTATACTTGTCTCATAGTCAACTCATCTTCATGCTATTACCGATATCTTTGATGTTTATGATAGACTGAATTATACTGGAAATAAACTGCAGAATGGCATAAGACAAGACATCATTGCAAGTGGCCAGAATCGACGGTCACATTTTTCCTTGTGAAAGAGGTTGAAATTCAATTTTTTTCATCCAATAAATGTTTTGCCTTAGATTCAAAGCCACACCTGGATTTTCAGTATCATTAACACCAGAAAAATGGTGTGGCTTAGATTTGAATAAATACAGTAGTTTTGATGTTAATCGTTATAAATGTTACTTTTCTTGACACTAAAAAATATTTTTCTTAAAGAAATTATCTTTATTTCATGAAACAGAGATCATTTTTGATAATAGATAAAATACTCTTCCCTAATTTTTTAAACATTTAAAGCTTAAATAACAATATTTCATACTGATTTATAGAATTAATTCACTTTTAGTCATTATTTAAAACATATACAGTCAACCCTCCAATAACTCGGTACTCTCAGAACGTGGAGCTGAAATTGCAACAGCCTTCCTATAACGTGGTACTCTTACAGCACGGTTTCCATTTAACAACGTCCCATCAGTTCTTTCTGAGCACCCAATGAATGGTTTTAACTGGATATCGTCGGTCTAATTATCAAACTACGTAACTCCATCTGGGATCTAATTTGATACAGTAGGGCTAGGCGCCAAGTTGTTGTTTATGTTCGTCAAGATAGGCCATAGTATTACAATACAGTTTACTTTGATATTTTTATCGTGCGATAATGTAGTTGCCATAGGAATAACATATATTAGTGTTAGTTTATTTTTTCGCGGGATCTCTGCTCAGCAAAAGTAACACATTGCTTCAAATTTTGTGTAATGAACCCTTAAAATAGAGTAAATAATTTACATCTGGAAGTGTAACACATTAATATTACTTTCTGTTGTATTTATTTTTTGTTAAAATCTTGCCACCATCTCTCCCTTCGAAATGTAGTTTTATTATGAAATAAAAAAAAGTAGTGATTACACTGATCGAGGAATAAATTAAAAGCAGAGCGCGCACTGAACATGTAGACAAAATAAAATGATTAAGGAATTGCGCCAAAAAGCGCTTGGTGGGTAGCACTCCTATATTAAATCAGTAACGCCGGTGGAGTTTATCTCGTCTGTTTTGTATTTATTGGTCTCCATATACCGCAGTACAAATGTTGTGATTTGTACTAATTCTGAGTTTCTTATAGCACAGTTTCCATACAACGCAGTAGACGGTTTCCATAGAACACGCTACGAATTAGCCTGGTTTGTACGGTTATATTCGAGTTTCTTATAGCGCGGTTTCCATATAACGCAGTACTCACTCACCGCGTTATAGGAGAGTTGACAGTAGTCATTTTTGAACATATTTATTATGAAAATGATATTAAATTAAGGCTTTAATCATGACAGAAGCTGGCTGGTTTTATAATGTTAAACAATAAATATTAGAGTATTTTTCATGTAAGATATTATCTACAACTTAGCAAATTCATAGTAAAAATGAAAATTATTTTTGAAATTATGTATCAAACAAATTATTCACATAAAAATATGGTATTTTATTCCATACAGATATACATTACATAATTCTTAATTTTTATAAAAACATCAATAAATGTCTTTATATAAAATGGATTGATGATTGAAAAACTCTCGAGAAAAAAAAAGATCAATGAAATAGGACTAAAAAAGCAGTTTAGAACTATCTGCACAATACAATATAATAAGAAATATCTAAATAAATGAAAAGATATACAATTTTACACAAAGAAAAATCAAATATTTACCTTCTTTGTACAGTTTTTCTAATTGCAACCAACTTTCCTTTCTCAGTTCAGCATTCATAGGATTATCAGGCTTCATTCCAGCAGAACCAGGCCAGTGGATAAGATACAAATCTAAGTAGTTTAATTCAAGAGTTTCAAGAGAAGACAGAGCAGACATTCTTGCCTTTTCAGCACCTTGATGAGTTGGACCTAATCAATAGGGCATTTAGTGATTGATTTTTAAGTATTACAGCATTATCTTACTCTTAAAGCACAATTGTTATGATATATAAATAAGAACTCAAAATTTATTAAAAAAATCTTTATGTGTTATTCTATATCAAAGCATTTTAAAGTATTTCTTGCACATATTTGAGGACAAAAAACAATTGAAATTAATATACTATTATTTGTTGTGCATATGTTTTTTTTTAATTTTTATTGGGCTGCCGATTGGTGTTTTACCATTGCAGATCTACTACATTCCCTGGAAGCTGGTAGCTTTTTTTAGTGCGGCAAAACAGAGGCAGATACCAACTGCTGCAAGTAATTTTGATGCCCAGTTTCCTCCCCTGAGCTCTGGTGATGTAAAACTGTAATTAGGATTTTAATTTTACGAAGAGCACCCAAGCCAATCAGGACTCAAGGGATCTTCTACATGCTGTATAATAATACAATATGGCCACGATTGATTTTCTGCATCCTGAAAATTCACAGACTTGGGCTGGGGTTGAACCCACAACTTTAGGTGCAGAAGACCAGTGACAAACCAACCACACCATTCAGCCAGTTTGTTGTGTATATGTTACGACAAAAATGTTAAAAAGTCATGATTGACTTCCATATAACATGTATTAACAAAATTATGATTTTTTAATAATTCTATAACAATTGTTTTTCTCTTTTAATCTGATTTAATTTTATAACTTTATGTATATATTCAGAGTCCCATGCCTTTGTAAGGAAATTTTAATTTTAAATTAAACTAAGAAAAAGGTTATTTATTCTCTAATGGTTTAATTTGTACAGTATCATTAAAACAATGCTTCACAACTTCAGTGTGCAATAATTTATTTGCAGTTCTTTTTAATAAAAAATTATCAGTGTCTTTTTATATTTTATAATTTCTGTTTGACCTAGTGTGACATTTGGCACAATTTAATGAGAGCAAAAGTTTTTCCCTTTAA
The DNA here is from genome assembly GCA_019973935.1 of Trichonephila clavipes. Classification (NCBI taxonomy): domain Eukaryota; kingdom Metazoa; phylum Arthropoda; class Arachnida; order Araneae; family Nephilidae; genus Trichonephila; species Trichonephila clavipes. The sequence goes on along the minus strand of BMAU01019414.1, from coordinate 882,162 downwards.
TTCTACACTGAGGTGGGTGGTCATAAGAATATAGGAGAGAATGAAAATGTACACCGAGTGAGTAAAAACAAGCTTCAAGCATGACCTTCTAATTTATATGAAATTAATTTTATTTTGCTGATGAATCTTATTTTTATTTTTGTGTACCAAGAAATTGCTGTCATACTTAGCATCAATATACAAGTTTTGCTTACATTAGTGGTCACATGATGTGGCAAAACCTTTTAACTACATATATATATTGCCCTTCTAATCAATTTATTTAATGACAAGAAATCATACTAAATGAAAGTTTCATTTTAAAATAAATGAAACTACAAGAAAATTTTGAAAAATGAATCAAACTTCAAATTATACATATTTAAAAAAATACATTTTTTATCATACATTTTAATTTATGCAAATTTGGATATCGAACAAAATTTTAATATAATTTTTATTGAATTTTATATAATCTTCCAACAGATATTTATGAAAACTCTACCAATAAATTCTCTGACTATATAACTGACTTAGCAAATTACATAGGGGCTTAGCTAAAGCACAAAAACAGTGATGCATAACAGAATTAAAACCCAAAATTTAACTACTTTATATACTGAAGCACTTTATAATGCTTTTATTCAAGATGTAACAAGAATTTCATGAATAGAGACAGAATTTGATTTAGCAGTTGCTCCATAACTAATATTCTAATGAAATGCCAGTTCCATTAAAGCTACAATTTTAAAAATTTCATGTCAGAAACTTATCATGAAAAACATATCGGCCCTCAGTCTCATATATAGACAAATTATTCAAACTAGTTTTAAATTGCTAAGAATATTTGAATCATGTGATGAAAAGAATAGACATCTGTTACAAATACAATTTAGGAGCAAGTCCATTTAAAGAATTTCAGATTTTGCCCTCTAGTTCTCTTTAAGCTATTACCACCGACATCTGTTTTCCAGCTGCTTGACTGAATATTAACCTCCCACTGTTCAGCTACTTGAGAGCTTTTGGCGATGGACCTTGTAATTTTGAACCATAATCAAGTGACGAGAACGTCCCCTGAGCTGGCACCCCCATCTCCTAACTACCACATTACACCAACGAGAGGATGTTTGCACTCTCAGCAAATTTAACGTGCAATACTCCCCAATGCAGTGGGTCTTCAGCAGTACAAGGCTTGAACTCGTGACACGTCGGACATGAGTTCATTACCACTAGGTGATCGAGGATACATTTTCCAGCAGCAGTGAAAATTGTGAAACATAGTGTTACTTTTTTATCCTTTTATGATTGTAATATACTAAAAACTTTATTTCCTACTCTCAAGGATTTGTAAAAATACTTTATAAGGCAACATACATTATGAAGAAAAAATTACAATAAAATAATTATCTTATATGAATTTTGGATTCTTCTTTATTATATCATGGAAACATGAAAAGACCCCCTTTCCCACAGAACTTTTCAAGTACAATTCTATTATCAATCAACAGTAAATTAATTCATTGCAATTTGAAAGACAGTAATTATTACCCAATTTGCTTGTAATGAACACATCATCTCGATGAACATTAAATGCACCAGTCTTCTTTAATACCTGTCCTATGGAATGCTCATTTCTATAGACAGCTGCAGTATCTGTATGAAGATATGAAATCATATATTTAGATACATACTATGTGGTACACTGGTTAATATAAAAATAATCTAAACAAAGAACAGCATTATAATAGTAACTGAAACATGCATGATAGAATATTAATGGTAAGAAAAGTCACCAGCACTAAATAAAAACAGTTCAAAAACTCATTCTCAAAGGCAATATGTCTGAGAAATGTTTAGGTTTAAAGATATAAATATATGATGCATAAAATTAAAATTTATATGTGGATTTATTTACTTAACCTTAAAAAAAATATAATTTGTTGAAAAAACTTTGGAAATCCTTCAAAGAGTTTTTTTATTTTAATCTTTTTTTCCAAGCTTTTTAAAAAGAACTAAATTAAACCTTTGCAGTCATGAAATTATATATTCCTCTCATTTTCTTTGAATGCAATAAATAAAGCATTTGGTAGTGGTCGATTTTATAAATACTGAAGCATAAAAACTCTTCTCCCTTTGTTTTTTACTTAACAGCATGAATTAGCAAGATTAGCTTAATTAATTTAAATTGTTTCTAAAATTGAATTTTCAAAAAGAATTTTAATTGAAATGTTTACATACAGATAAATTCTTAATAAAGTTTTCTTTCATTTTGTTCAATTTAAATCTTTTATTAGTTTTATAACTAATTTTTGAATAAATTCTTAATTTGCTGCAAATTTATAAAAAAGTTTTTTTAAAAAAATTAAATCAATAACATTAATAATAAAAAGTACAAGACTATGCAGCCTTCATTATCATTCATTTCTATTCTAAATATCACAAAATCTGGTAAATATAGCAAACCGCCATAAAACACGCACCAATACTTCCAAAATGCAATTTTTAATTTTTAGGTATATTTGCCATATAATGTACACATCCCGTTTTTGCAAAGAAATCTGAAATATATGTGCACAGTGTTCTTATGTTTAGAAGTCATTTATTCGAGGTATTATTCCAAGTTTTTGACAAAAATAGTATAGGTACTACTAGAACTGCAACCCTTTAAGTTCATAAGGAATGTCATCTCTTTTAAATAAACAGTATTTTGATATTTCTAATTCTTTTCTATGCTAATCTTTTTTTATTTTAAAAGCTTTCATTTTTATACCGTTGTATAACATGCACCCATAAATTTCGATCTTAATTTTTGAGTTAAAAATGCATGTTATACTCTATATTTTATGGTACATAACTCAGATAACTTCATAACTTACAGAAAAAACACGTAACATTTTTATAAAAAAAAGTAAAAAATTCAATTATTTTTTTTTTAATTTCAAATAATCTTTTTTAAAGAACTAATTTTAATGTGATACTATACTTTATGATATGGTTCAATATGAATTCGCATATTTCTTGAATGTCAAAGATATATACATAAAAAAAAGACTAATATCACCCATCCTAATAAATCTTTGATACATATATATATGTAGGGGTGTCTAGGGGTAAGTAATGTTCGGGATCTTGATATTTCAAAGAAATAAGCAGATTATGATGAAATTGCTCTGTTTAATGAAACATTAGATTATTTACAATTAAAACTTTATGAGTTATTTTACGAAGCATACTCTTAATTGCGCTAAGCCTACTGCCCTCCACGTTGACCGAAAAACGTGGCTTCTCGCCCGTAAAAACGGAGTCTCTTCTCTCGCGTCTGTCTCGTTCCGCGTCGCAATCGTTTTTTCTTTCCAAAACCCATCATTCCGGGGGATACATATATTCTCTGGTAGCGGCATCTATTAGCGAGGTTTTAACCTCCCTGATCGGAGAATATATTTAATTCTCTAATACTTTAAATCCTACATATATATATATATAAATTTAAAATATTGTCATTATAATGTAAATATTTAAGGACAAATGGTGAACAAATGTTTAAGGATATATATTGCAAGACATCAATAAGCAAAACACAAAAAACAAAACTCGGGTATTTGATTAAAATTCATTGATTACAAATAAATATAAATACTCTGTTTTTAAATATAATATAGTCCTCATACAATGTACATAATATAATGTATTACTTTGCTTTTGATCACTTTACATTACCTATTAACCTGTAACCTTGTCTAAGAGCAGCTTCTGTAATAGTTGTTATATCAGGAGATTGAAGAAGAAAAGTTCCCACTGAAAAACAAAGAATATTTTTTAAGCATCTCTATAATTTAAAAAGCTGTTTATTATAAAAATGTCAACAAATTCAGAATTCACTCAAAGCAGTCATGTGCAATATTGATTTTATTGATAAAAAAATAAAAGAAATGTTATACATAAAGATGAGCAAGTTGGATGCATTTCAAAATCAGAAAACTAGTAGGGGAGACCTGTGTACCTAGGGCCACCCCATTTTATTTGAATAATATTTAGTTCTAAGTTTTATAACTCAGTTGGGTGAGTGACATACCAATTCCTACTTTGACATTCATTTTGAAGTTTTGCAAAAGAAAGCTGTGGCAAGTTATAAGTGAAAAACAGTTTTACATGGTCTAAAGAAAAATTTTGCAGTTCATTTCTTTTTATTGTTGTACAATGATAAGTCAAATATTTTTCCTTGAATTCTAGTACATAATTTTGTTTATGACTTTAAGTACTAAATTACATTTTAAAGAAATCCCCTTTCCATCTGGGTTTTTCTGCAGAAGACATTTTGTATGAAATTACCTAGTCTTGTACCCTGGGCCACATAGTTGCCTTGTACCTAGGGACATGGCCCTAGGTACAATTGCAATTAATATTCTTTGTTATTATTTCATTAAAAAAAGTTTTTATAATATAAGGAGGAAAGTGGCCTTAATTATCTGATGCATTTTCATTTAGTCAAGTTTTTTATTACAATTGGATGTTATTTAAATGAGAGGAGTGTATATTTTCTGAAACTTTCAATATGCTTTCATTTATAAAAAATATGTTTGCTACCATTTTTGTTATTATTCAGGATTATTATTTTGTTTACACAAACATAAGAATTCATTTAATAAAAAACAGAAACATAATTCTTAATTTCTATTAATTCTTGAAGTAAATCCAACAGAGGTGGCTTTATAAAGAGCCCCCATTGGCGTGAATTACTTTGGTTGGCGAAGCATTGCGCCATCATGGTAACCTTGCTTTTAAATACAACATATGGCAAACTTTTCTAGAATTTTCAGAAATTTCATTTTGTTGTTGGGCAACATAATTTTTTACTAAATAATTTCTGATAAAGCATAATTCTTTAAATGAACGAAAGAGTATGGATTGTCGAAAAAAAAGGTCCAACAGAGGTGGGTTTTCCAATAGTAAGTTTATCGGCACGCAGGCAGAAGGCATGGTAGAATTTTAATCACGCGACACTTTCCAGAAAAAAGCAGTGAACTTTACCTCCACTTGGGAAGGATCAAAAATATAATGCTATTAAAATTGTATTGTTTACATGTATTTTCATTGCATCCATCTTATACTGCTATATTTACTTGTCAAAAGGGTGGGGCTCTAAAAGAATCTTAACCGACACTCCAGAAAATGAAAGAATCAAAAATATCATGCTATTAAAATTGTCAAAAAAGAAAAAGAAAACTTGTGAAAAAATCTGAGTTTGAAATTAAGGCAACTTCATCCAAAGAATTGTCAGATATTGAAGATTCTCATTTCACTGATGATGCAAATTCTACAGTAGCTGATGTAAGAAATACTATTGAAAAGGGAGGGGGGAGGATTTTTGTTTAACAAAAATACAAGGAAAAAAAGCTGAACATTTTTATGTGGCAGAAATAATAGATGTTAAAGAACACTATAGTGTTAAGTTTCTGAAGAATATTGCTCGTTCAAATAAGTTTCTTTATGATAAAGAAGAAACTTATGAAATTGACAACAGAAATATTGTGTTCAAATTGCCCACACCAGAATCTGTTGGTGCTTCGGAGTGACAATGTAGGCAGCTCACTTTTGTAACCAGTTTTTTAAATTATAATGTTTAATGAAAATACGCGTAATTCATTAATAATTTGGTGCATTGCAAATTAAATAGTTGCATGATAAATCAATATGTTAGCTAATATTGATTCTTTTATTAAATTTATGTGTGTATGTTTTCTATCGATTGCAGACCAAAACTAAGTTCCATGGAAAGGCCCTAGATACCAGAGCTGCTGGCCCTAGGTACAATGACATCATTGTACCTAGGGCCATTTGTGAATTTTTTTAAAAACACTTTATTTCACAGAATTTATTATTTTAAGTACTTATATTAACTCCTATTGGATGGTAGTTAGTATAATGATGAATGCATGTCAGTTTCACATTTTTAAAGAGGCCAGTGGCTTTGTTTTTGTGCATTGAAAAAAAGTGGCCCTAGGTACACGTGTCTCCCCTACTGAATAGTAAAGTGATAATATTTAAATTTTTGTAGCATTGATTACTAAAAACATGAACAAAAGGATAAAGATGATGGTTTTTCTTTTTTAAAATTATGCCTGCCAACGTCCTCTTGGAAATAAGGCATTTTGCAGTCCAATACAAAACAGAAGTTGTGCTAGTAAGAAGGAGAATGGTACTTATGTGTTATAACAATAATCACCAAGTCTGTTAATAACTCACCAAGTTGGCAATTCGAGTTTTCTATGTGTCGTACATGCTGAATTGGGAACCATATGCTTGTTTCGTGTTATGTCGCCAATAGGTTACAATAATATGAAAGTACAGGGAGAGCTCCATAGTTATCCTGAGACCAAACATGAAGAAGAGAGGGGCAACCAAAAAGATGCTCCCCAGCCTTTGGCATATAATTACAGAGAGGGCAAAGTGGAGAAAAAGCTAGGCCAGTTTTACGCAGATGGGCCAGCAAACAATCACGTTCGATGATGACTCTAAAAATATGCATTTCCCCTACCTTAGGGAGAACAGAAAGTTGTGCCTGCCTTTTACCATTGAGCAGAAAAGCCTAAGATTTACCATCAGCCAACTCTTTAAGAGCAGATATTCTTTTATTACAATGATGAAGGAAAAAATATATCAATTCAATAATACTAAGATGCAGTTGCCAATTTTAAAATAAAACAAAGAGTTGCATCAAATAGTGAAAAATTAAAATCAAGTGCTATTTAAAAGTAAGAAAATTATGATTCAATAATATTTTGCATACAAAAATTGAAATTTCTAGAAACACTATAAAGAAACATAAGTTTCTTTTACCTTTTATTAGCATTAAATTACATTCATAGCATTAAATTACATTTCATAGCATTAAATTACAGTGAGATATACATCAAATAAAATTTTAGATTGTGTGTTATAAAAAACATATGACATGTAAGAATTTTCAATAAAATGCAATTAAAGGGAATATTTTCATAACTGTGGATTTATTTAAAAGAAAGATAAAGATGAATAAAATGCTTAGTTAAAGTTTTGAACCTAATGAAATAATTCAATAACATAGATGTAAAGTACTATAATTCTGAAAAAAGAGAAAAAAAAATTCCAAGCTAAATTAAGAAATAGAATATAAGCTAAAAAAAAATACTGCAGAGAAAAAAATTTAGAATTACACTGATTGACAATGATATAAATTATAAGTATTTGAGTAACATAAAAAAGTATAGAATAGCAAATTTGATTAACAGAAGAATGAAAACTAATCTGACTGACAATTGAAGAAATGTAATACAGCAATGCTTCAAATTGAAAACTCATGAAAAATTTAAAATATAATTTCAATTTTGTTAAAGTGTAGTATAAGAGGGCCACTTGCTGCCGTCCTTTTTTTTTTTGGCGACTAAAAGTGGTCGCCAAGGTACTTTTTTCGGAATTATTTATTTTAGAATGAATTCGATATCTCACCATGACATTTAGATAAAAAAATAGCCAAATCCGAAGAAAAATTGTCAAATCAAAAAGTGCCCCCTCCCCCTATACTACACTTGAGCCTATACTTCTATGAAACATATTATATTACAGTAAATCCAAAACTGTTTTAAAATTATTCTCACGGATAAAAAAAATTATGTTTTTTATCTTCAAATTGATTTCTACCGTAACACCTAAAAGCCTACGCAATTAATGCTTTTAAAAGTTACGATTAATGTTAAAAACACCGATAAAATAAATGAAAATGATTTTTAAAAAATCAGAGAAACCCCGAAATAGCTCTGAATGGTATTTAAGTGTGGGAAGCTAAGTTCGTGAAGACATTACATTACATTACATAATGTGGTTACTCTCAACACGAACGTGTTAGAATATATTATTAAAAATTGTTGGCACTTAAATACACAAAACTTACATCCCAAAAGCGGCATTTCAATTCCATTATTTAAGACAATACAGCTCATTTTGTTTATTGTTGATATTGACATTACTCCAGAAGTGACAGTTTCCAGATTCATTCAAACGAACTTCTGGTATTCATTTGATTGATTTATGTCAGTCGTTCTGGTAGTTTTTCTTAATAGTGTAGTAATTAAACGACTTAATAAATTTCAGCAACACGAAATTGATATTCGTTAATTTTGATGGTGACTATCATTTTATACTGAAGGAAATATCAACGCACAATTGAGAGAAAGAAATATACTCCAAGAGAATTCGAAATTAACAATGAAATTTAGAAATTAATGCGAAATGTGAAATAACGCAAAGTTTTCTTTTCACTATTTTGTTAATGTTTTCAAATTTTGCTTTTATTCAAATATTGGTCTCTCTTTTTTTGGGAGAGAATGTTAACTTTAAAAAAATTCTCAGAAACGCTATTTTAAAAGTCCTTATTTTCCCTATTTTCAGCAGCGTTACAGAGAAAATTCTCGCAAAGTCACCAAAAGCCCTCGTGTAGCTGAACAGTGCGACGTTATTATTCAATCAATCAATCAATTAATACCCGCAAAGTCAGGTTTTGGGTCCCATGCAGGATCGTACAAAGAATTGCAAAACCATAACATAACATAGCCTTTGTGTCCGCTAGAATCCTGAGCCCAATCCCTGTGATGCAGGTTGATTGATTGATTGAATATTAACGTCGCACTGTTCAGCTACACGAGGGCTTTTGGCGACGGACCACGTAATTTTGAGCCATGGTCAAGTGACGTGGACGACACCTGAGCTGGCACCCCTCTCCTAACTACCACACCACACCAACGGGAGGACGTTTCAGCTCTCGACAGATTTAACGTGCATCGCTGCCCTACACGGCGGGTCTTTAGTGGTACTGGGCTCGAACCCGTGACAAAGCAAGCCACGGTCCGATACCTATACCACTCGGCTACCGCGGCCGTGATGCAGGGGTTGTAGAGGTATACGTTACGCCACTGCCTATTTTTTTAGCTGCAAAGCCTTGGATATAAAACAGCTACACAAGTTGAAATTGGCTAATAGTAAAGATATGGTAATCAAATTTTAATTTTGTTGGAAATGGAAGAATAAGAAAGTACAATGAAATTTCCATCTGATAGAGACTATTTTAGTATTGTAGCAGTATCAACTACATAAGCCAATAACAGCCTGCAGACAGAGGTGGTCACTTTTGTCTAGTTGTCATGTTACTTGTCTTCAGACCGATAAGTCACAGATTCTATTCTTCACACTACTCACAAATTTCTATAACACATGTAAAAGTTCCATCAAACGCACTCTAGAGGCCTATAAACATTTTCCCAATGTGATAGATAATGAATTGTAATTTAAATTACAGTTGCTCATCCGGTATAGTGGTTAGCGACGCTGACTACTGTGCTGTAGGGCCTGGGTTTGAATCCCGGCGAAGACATGGATGTTTGTAAATGTATACTGCCTTCGCGGCATGGGGGTACTCTAAACAGCCGTCAAGCCGCAAGTCCTCTCATGAGGTTGGTTGCAGGGGTTAAGAGGTGGGAGGCCCCTGACCCTCCCCCGGTGTCTTCTCCCTCAAAACTGGGATGGAACCGACCTAAATCGTACTGTCACTTGTATGGTGCTAAGGCAAACAACAGGCGTACATCTAGCCCTTTGCCATGAAGAACCTCGTGGACCTCGATCTGACTACGTCAGTGAGTGAGCGAGTGTGTGGGTTTATGGCGCAAGAGCCATCTGACTACGTCAAACAGAATCATGATGAAAAAAGAAACCATTAGAGAGGAATCTTGGATGTTGAAAAACAAGTTAATGTTTCGATTTAAAAGTAATTTTTAATAAAGAATCTTCGTTTCAGAGGGATTTTAAAGTAATTTACATGCGTTATGGGAAACATCGATTGTTATTTACAGGGAGAGATTGTGTGACTGGAGTAATTAAAACGAGACAAGGTTCGTCCATAATAATGATCGAAACATGTTAAATGGTACTAAGTGGAGAAGTCTATCCGTGTTGTGAATATTAGTTAGGGAGGGAGGTACTAGATCAAGTGTCCTTTTTGTTGCTTGATTGTTATTGAAAATTACAAGATATGTCACCAATAGCTGTCATACAACTTCTAGGTTAGTATTAGTTCAAAATATACCATGAAAATTGATTTTATACAAACATCGCAAATTACAGAAGTAATCTCAGAATATAGTTAGAACAGTAAAAACAGTCAGAAACGACTTAATTTTCCTTTTATATTCTTCAAATTTGCGTTTTTAGATTAATAAAATAGTCTGGAAAATATATTAAACTCTGGCATGGATTACTAGACAACAAAAAGTCACCAAACATTTTTAGAATTTTAGACATTTCTTCAAATTTCTAGAAAAATACTTGACAAAATACTTTTTAAGCATCTAAAGAACATGTTTTGAAACACTGTAAAATGAAATTTCAGTGTGTGCCTTAAACATTTAGATCACTGATAATTTGAAAAAGAAAGAAAATCTCTCTCTCTCTTTCTCTCTCTGATATGGATATAATTTCTTTTTTTAAAAAAAACATATTTCATAGGCTATTTAAATGCTTAAATGAATTTTCGTTGAAATAGCTATTTTGTTTTTTTAATATACAAGCGTTTCTTTTTTTTTAAAAAAAATCTATGTATATAATTTTTTTAATATCCAGCATTTGCAATTAAATTTTATAAAAATTTTTGCACTACTGACAACATACAAATAAAAAATGCAATGTATAATATTTATTATACAAAATACACTATATTATAAGTGTATTTAGGAAATTTGTAAATCTCATGTAATTATACATTTAACTATCCCGTGCCTGATTAAAAATAATACTTTGATATACAGGGTGTATTTAAACTCTTGGGCAAAACTTTAAGGAGTGGTAGTACACATCAAGACAAAAAATATTAAATAAGAAACTTAGGGTCTCAAACGTCTTCTGAAGGAGATAGGCGCCATTAAAGTTTAGGGTCCGAAATTTCAAATGATTATAAAAAAAAAGTAAAAATGGGTCGATTCGTTAGTGGTTTTCGCTAAAATTATTCTTTTTGTCAGTATCTTTTTTGAAAAACAAATTTTAAAGATAAAGTTAAAAAAATGTCGATAGAAGGCGCTTTAGACTTTGGAGTAACGAACAACTATTTTTTACTGTTATTTTTTATATCACGTTAAATGCTTTCAAAAGCTTAGACTTAAACTTAAATTTTCAGCTTAAAATCTGAATCATTGGAGGTGGTTAAGTAGCGCAAACTCAACTGTGTTCAGGAGGTGAAATTTAACCCCCTCCTTCTTGGACACAATTCAGTTATTCACGATTTGGGATGCTCGATTGTAGACTAGGCTGTAACTACTACCCACTAAACGTAAAATAAACGAGCGATGGATGACAATATTAAATAAAAAGGCATTCATAACAGACATCAGCAATATCTCCCCGCAAAATACCCGATTTGCATGCAAAGTGTAGTTCACAAGGATCACAGTTAGTGTTGTATTTAATGACGGACTGTCTATCTGTACAACTTTTGTTTGTCTGTTGTTGCACAGATAGGCAGATTCATTGTTGATTGGAAATTGTTGATTTGTCGGGGCCAATACCGATTCTGATGTAGAAATTGACAGTAAAAACTAATATCAAAACTGTTACATTTTCTAATGCTTTGCGTTGTTTAGAAACTTTGAAAACTCACTTTATATAACAGGATGTAAATAACGCAGTATTTTCTTCTCAGGATAAAGTCGAAAAAGTACTCCTTCGAATCAGGAATAAAAAAGATTGTCAAATATCTATTTGCATTTTAAAATTTTCAATTAAGTGGTGCGTATTTATTTTCTAATAGTAGTATTTTTAGCTATTGAATAGAAAGTGTGAAATTTCTAACTATGGATATATTTGTGTAATTGCTTACTATTGAATGTCTAAAAGGTAATTGCAAAAATGTATTTTCTTTGGACCTAAATATAAGGAATAACCTCGATTTAAAGAACAAAATGTTCGGTGTCAATGAATTCGTTAAATTGGGGTCCGGATAGCTAATCAGTTTTGAACAAGAATAACTACTTTAGAGAAACAATCGATCTTTATCTAGCAATTTCCCAGATATAGTAAGATTGCAAGGATCTCTCCGCATCAATATTTAACATGAAGTTTCCCACAACAGTACATTGAAAAATGAATTTACTGCATGCATCAGCGCCAGTGTTATCTGACATTTCAGAGCCATCACTTTTAGTCCTTTCAGTTTCAGTGAATTGTTCATGTAACGTACATGAAATCTTTGCTTTTAATATTGTAAGTGAGGAATATTTTTCTCTCCCATTCAGTTCTGGTTTTCTAGTATAGTTTGCTTACCTCGGTACGTTTTTGTGACTCTTTGTCAATTACTGGTCGTACAGGAAGATGCTCTGCATTTGAAAACACTTTTACCAATTTTCTTTCATGATAGCCCAGCATTTAGGTGTTGATTTTGCTGCTCATTCAGATTTAAGATTACCCATTAATTTCTTTAAAATAAGTTTTTCAAGTGACATTAGAAGAAGCGGTAAGTTGTCTATTGGCTCAATTATTCATCATTTGACTAAGTCTGCCTTTTGGTATTTATAAAGAAAGTACTAGGTTGGTCTTATTTTTGAGATAATCTCTATATCTGTGCCATGTTTTATATCTATACCCTCGATAACTACTTTGGAATAAACTAGAATAAGATTTACAAAAACAATAGATTTTTATCTTGAAATTTACCATTATCTAGAGAATTTATGTCGTGTTGTCTATTTCGTGTTAGATTGTTTATTTTGTGTTGTGTTTGTGTTGTGCTATCTATCCTGTGTTGTGTATTTTGTGTTGTGCTGTCTATCCTGTGTTGTGTTTGTGTTGTGTGGTCTATTCTATGTTTTGTTGTTTATTTTGTATGGAGTGTTGTGTTTTGTGTGTTGTGTTTTGTGTTGTGTTTTGTGTGTTGTGTTTTGTGTTTGTGTGTTGTCTTTTGTTATATTTTGTGTTATATTTTTGTGTTTTGTGAATTGTGTTGTCTTTTGTGTATTGTGTTGTCTTTTGTGTATTGTGTTGTCTTTTGTGTGTTGTCTTTTGTGTATTGTGTTGTCTTTTGTGTATTGTGTTGTCGTATTGTGTTGTCTTTTGTGTATTGTATTGTCCTTTGTGTGTTGTGTTGTCTTTTGTGTGTTGTGTTGTCAGTTGTACGTTGTGTTGTGTTGTCAGTTGTACGTTGCGTTGTCTATTTTGTATGGTTTGTTGTCTATTTTGTATGGTGTTGTCTATTTTGTATGGTGTGTTGTCTTTTGTATGGTGTGTTTGCTGTGTTGTCCAATATATGTTGTGCTGTAAGCTATATGTTGCGTTGTCTATTATATGCTGTGTTGTAAGTTATATGTTGCGTTGTCCATTATATGTTGTGTTGTCTGTTGTGTGTTGTCTATTTTGTACGGTGTGTTGTCCATTGTATATTGTGCTGTCCATTATATGTTGTGTTGTCCATTGTATATTGTTGTCTGTCCATTGTATATTGTGCTGTCCATTATATGTTGTGTTGTCCATTATATGTTGTGTTGTCCATTATATGTTGTGTTTTCCATTTTCTATGGTGTGTTGTCTATTTTGTATGGTGTGTTGTCTATTTTGTATGTGTTGTCTATTTTGTATGTTGTTTATTTTGCATGATGTGTTGTTTATTTTGCATGATGTGTTGTCTATTTTGCATGATGTGTTGTCTATTTTGCATGATGTGTTGTCTATTTTGTATGGTGTGTTGTCTATTTTGTATGTGTATTGTACATTCTGTGTTGTGGTCCCTATTGGTGAAAAACTGTGAAAATCGATAATTAATCCTCTCTTCATGCCAAATTTTTATCACCAAGGAAGTTTTGCTATGCAACGTAAACTTGACAATCGCTTGATGTCAGGTCTGGACTATACGATGGATACATGAAATTAATAATTCTTAATTTAGCTTCTGGAGTTTCTGGTGAGTCACTATAGATGCGTGTGGCCTGGCGTTGTCCTGATAGAACACAGTCTTTCTCATATTTGCCAATTCTGGTCGTTTTTGTTGAATTGTTAGTTTAAAACGGTTTAATTGTTAACATTAGGAATCCAAATTTAGTGTTTGGCAATATGGAAAGAACTCTTAATGAGTTATTCCCTATAGTTTTCCCAAATTCACAGTACAGCCTTCCTGGTTTAGCCACCGTTTGAGCTGCTTCTATGCGCTTTGGCTACGATCGTTTTCGGGTAACGTTATTGTATGATGTCAATATGTCCTCCCTAGTCACCATCCGTTTAAATATTGGTTGATTTTATTCCGTTTGGCCAAGGCTTTGCCGCTGAAAATTTGATCCATCATGTTTTTTGTGTTAATTGGGGTGGCACCCAAACATCAAGCTTCCTTTTGAATCCAGCTTTGTGCAAATGATTTAAAACTGCTCTATGCTCGATCTTTAGCTCCTGGGTGATACTACGACAACTAACATGCCAGTCAACTTCAATATTTTCTGTGGTTTTATCGGCATTTTTGACGAAGAACATACCTTAATGGAATTAAAGAAGCAAAAATTGCAAGTAATTGGCCGTTACTGTATCGGGATTATAAACACCACTCACAATTTAAGTCGCCTGGCTCGCATTTCACCTTTATCAAAGAAAAGACATGAAAGTCCACAAAGAGAAAAGTCGGTATATTTTCCAGTTAAACACCCTGTAACTTACAATTGAATAGAACAAAAAACAGCACAAGAATTTTTTAGTGCAAAATGTCACCTTTACAAAGAGCATTAAATCTGAAATCGTTTTATCGGTACTTATCATTATCAATCACTACAGCCATCTACCGAAAATACACTGGTGTGCAAAAATTAAGGACGAAGTCGAAAAATTAGCATATCAGCTGAACGAAGAAGCAGAGCGGACAGAAAGAATAATCAGGAGATTAAGTAAGGTGATGTACGGTAGCACATGCGGAGATATGCAGGTAGACGTAATGGGGGAGTGTCTGAGTAGTATAAAGCATGTTGTCGGTGTAAGATCAGTATTTCTGGCAAAGAGATTGCACGCCGTATAGCAGTTAAAATCACACCGAGTTGCTGCCTCAGCGAGAAATGGCGAATAATCAATCTGTTAGACGACATCTGGATGCTTTTACCCGAGGTCGAATCATTGGGAAGTTGGAGGAAGGCCGCAGTGTGACAAGTGTGGCTGACGAGTTTGAAATTGCTCACAGCATCGTTTCACGACTTTGGAGACAATTTCAAACTACAGGAACAGCTATCCGGGGGTTCAGTAGTGGTCGTCCACGAGGAACCACACCCGCAGATGACCGGTACATTGTCTTACAGGCCAGAAGAAACAGGCGGCAGACAGCGGGAGAAATCGCTAGACACACGACACAGGCGACTGGACGACCGATATCGCGTTTTACCGTGGCCAGAAGACTGCACGATGGTGGTCTGTTTGCACGACGCCCTGTACGGTGTGTACCTTTAACGCCTGCCCATCGGAGAAGGCGTTCTCTGTGGTGCCGGGAACACCGGAATTGGAGAGACAATGAATGGGGACGAGTACTCTTTACAGGTGAGAGCAGATTCAGTTTGAGTAGCGATTCTCATCGCATACTCATCTGGAGAGAGCGGGGAAGCCGCAATCATCCCTCGAACATCATTGAAAGGGACAGGTATGGAGGTCGCGGTGTTCTCTTATGGGGTGGCATCATTCTTGGTAGTCGTACAGACCTTCACATCTTCGACGCAGGTTCAGTCAACGGGACCCGTTATTGTAACGAGATTCTTCTTCCAAATGTGCGTCTTGTTAGAGGCGCTATGGGTCTGCAGTTCCTTTTCATGGACGACAATGCACCATGTCATCGCACAGTAGCTGCCGAACAGCTCTTAGAGAGTGAGGATATTGAACGTATGGATTGGCCGGCACGATCTCCGGATCTCAATCCCATCGAGCATGTATGGGGTTTTCTAGGCAGACGCTTGGCAGCTCGTACCTTACCACCAATAACGATTCGGGAGCTTCGATTGGCGCTGCAAGACGAATGGGCAGCAATGCCTCAACAACTCATTGACACCCTCATTCTCAGCATGGGCAGACGCTGTGAAACCTGCCTAACAGTCAGGGAGATCATATCCCCTACTAAAGACCGGATGTTTCTTGCTGGACACCCATCACAGGGATGTTTGGGCCTTCAGTTGCATTGCGCTCCATGCTACTTTTTCAACCAAGCTTCTTTTTATCCCTCTGATTTCTCTTTTAGTAAGTGTTGCTTACATTACACTTTTCTTTACGTATTGGGGATCTTACGGTATTAAATGTGTTGATTTGGAAAGCTTTTGTACAAAGTTATATTGAAAAAACCGTCTCGTCCTTAAATTTTGCACACCAGTGTATAATGGATTTCTTTTTCCCCAACCTCATATTTTTTCATAGTACCGGAAATCTTTTACATGATGTGTGAAGAATTCGCCTCTAGAGGGCCTATCCCTTGACCGAAAGGAGTTTTTGGCTTTCAGCCGAAACTCTTGGTACAAATCGCTACCCAGGAATTTGTATTCTGACGAACGCTGTACCAGGGTGCTGATGGCACAGTTCCATCCATTTTGTGAATCCGTACCGGGGGTTATATGCGTTTTGATCCCTTGGATTGGTATGAGCCCCGTTTACGTGCAGCAAGTAGGCTAAGGGGACGTTGATCCTTGCAATTGGTGACTGGGTGTGCGTCACTGTGGGAGTCTCCGGTACAACTGAAAGCTTCGATTCTCCCTCTTGTTTTGATTTTTTTGTCATTTGAAGCCACAGTAGCCTAGTGGTCAGGTAACAGGCTCGTGATCGGCATGTCATGAGTTCGAGCCTAGTACCGCTGAAGACCCGCCGTGAAGAGGGAGTCCGATGCACGTAAAATGTGTCAAGAAACAAAAGTTCTCCCATTGGTGTGGAAGTTAAGAGAGGGGTGCCAGCTCAGGTGTCTTTCTTGTCACTTGACCGTGGTTCATAATTACGAGGTCCGTCGCCTAAAGCAGTGATCTTCAACTTTTTTATCGCTGCAGACCGGTCAACGTCTGATAATTTTACCGTGGCCCGCTGAGGATGGGACACGTTGATTGTTTGTATTTTAGATTGTTTTGATTTAACAATTTTAACTTAGTTACATTTAAATATACCTTCAGAATAAAATAGAGTTACACCAAAAATAAATAAAAGTGATTTAACGTGGAATATAAAGTGATTTCTGTGGAAAGTTGCTCAAATCCGAGAGAAATGCATCACTTTACTCCAGTGTTCCTCAAACTGTGGAGCGCTCCTCTAGGGGGCGCGAGTATATCGAAAGGTCGAAATCAAAATATTAGTTAAAAAATTGTTAATTCACTGAAAGGAAGCAAAACAAAATACATTCTGACATAATAAAAAAATACATTTGCATTGATATTATACACTAATAAATGTATCAGTACTGCACAATGTGTTTCATAATTAATTTAAAAGTATTAAGTTAAGAAACAAGTTTAATAATTACCAGTGACCCCATGGGTATGTCATAAAAGTATATACTCATCTTGATAATTTGTACGGTTTATAAAACTAAAGTCGTATTGTAGCCTTACGTTAAAGTATATTTTTTAAAATTCAATACATTTTTTGTGTATGGAAGGGGGTGATGGGAAGGGAAGGGAAATTATGATTGAAAATTGGGTCACAAGTATAGAAAGTTTGAGAAGCATGGCTTTACTCAACAAAATAACTAAAGAACTATGTTTTATTATTAAAAAGTCAATATGAAGCACATTCAAATTAATAAAATAAATATTTTTGAGCATATTTTTAACAATAAGTAAACTAAGAAAAAGATAAACTTATTTGGTACTTTTCCGTTTCACCGGTGCAGGTGAGAAAGTCGCCAAAAATTATACAACCGACGCCAAAAGGAATATTACCGCTGGTAACCTTTTACAACCGCATTTTCAAAGCAAGAGAGTCGTAATCTTTTCTTACCAGTAACACCTTTTTTCATAATACATTAAAAATAAATGAAAAACCAATGTGAGCTATTATTTATTAATTTTTTTTTTATGTTTGTATTGTGTATTGTCACCAGTAACGACAACTTGGCGAGATTTGCACCGACGAAAAGGAAAAGTACCACAAATTTTTATTTATTAAGCTAAAAATGTATTTAGATTAACAGATTAAAGTATTTGATTATGTTTGACTATGAAAAAGTTCAAAAAACAAATGTATTAAAAAAATTACTTAAATACTCAAAGTGTAAACTGACAAAACCATGTTTTTTCAACAAATATGCGAGTCAAAAACTTTAAGTTGATGTTAGATTTGCATTTAAATAAATCAATTATTAAATGTCTCATTTTTCTCTTCCTCAAAAAGATTTCATGTACTAATAAGAAATGAAGAAAAAATAAGTTTTCTATCGTATTTTTTTGTAATAAATTATTTCCCTTTTTCAAAATCTTGTTAAGTATAATTTTATAATGCTCAACCTTGAGCACTATTGCAACCACGTTTTCATCCCTACACAAATCTTAATTTTTATCTTGTAAGCAGAAAAGGAAACTAATTCAAAAAAATTCAAATGTGTTGAAGCTATGCATACATCAGTGACCAGTAAAATTATTTGTGGCATTTCTGAGGAGAATTTCTTAATGAAGTTTGTTTTTGAGCTTTAAAATAATTTAAAATATTTTCGCCCCGCATTACAAAGTTGGATTTGTTAAAAAAATGCGTTTGTGAGGAGGAAGGTGCATTTTTTTGGTATAAAAAGCTTAGATTCAGAAATGCAAATTTTAAAGGTGACACTTTCACTTTGGGGAAATATTAATTCCTTTAATATTAATAAACAATGCATAGAATTGTTCAATAATTGAAGGCGCACTATTTCTCTTTCAAATTAAAACAAATTTAAAGGGCAGCTTACTGCTGATCTTTCATCTTCTAAATTTTATAAACATATTCCATTATACCAAATATGCCAATGGTTGAATTTTTAATGCCAAAGAATGTAAACTTGAATCATAGCACACGCTTTTATTGCGTAACTAGTGGGACAGAGGTAGCCTAGTGGTCAGGTCATGGACTTTTGGCTGGCGTGTCATGAATATGGACCTAGTACCGCTGAAGACCCACCGTGTAGCGGGACGATGTACATTAAATCTGTCAAGACTCAAACGTCCTCCTGTTGGTGTTGCGTGGCAGTTAAGAGAAGGGGTGCCAGCTCAGGTGTCGTTCTAGTCACTTGACCGAGGTTCAAAATTACGAGGTCCATCACCAAAAGTCCTTAAGTAGCTGAATAGTACAACGTTAATATTCCCTCACTCACTCACTCCCAAGTATTTAGCAATGTATAAAACAAGCAGTAATTGTGGATTTGTCTCTTACCGCTGTCGGCATTGTAGTTAACAGGAAACACAACCAGTAATACTGTCGGAGACCATATTGCCGATTGAATGACATTGAACATGGTTGCGTAGGCAGGATACTTGAACCTGGAAGGTCATACCGATTGGTAGACCTCCATCTGCTTCGCGCGAACACGGCTTGCGCAAAGGTGCTGGAAGCAGTGGCTGCTATAAGGAGCCCTTCATTAAAATGAAAGCTCTGGAAGGCCAAGAAGTGCAAATGTGTGGCAAAATTAGATGACTGCGTGAATGGTCCAAACTGCCCAAACGGCCACTATACCGTTTCTCCATATCCTTATCCCCGGGTATCCTCCAATATCACACGACAGAGAAATCAACATTTAGCCTCACTTGCCAGAGCCATCAAAAGTTGTGCCACAGCCGCTCATTATGGGTTTCATTAGATTGGCTTTGTATAGTAGTTAGCGAGGAATGCCGTTTCAGTTTTGGAGCAGATGACTATTGGCTTTGTGTCTAAAGGGGATGAGACCATCTGTAACAGGTCACTATAATCCTACACCCATCTTTAACAATTCACTGATATTTTGATCTCATTCTGTAGCCGGTTACATTACCCTTTATGTCGCGTTTTCCTGAGGATATTTTCCATCAAGATAATGCCAGACTCACCTACCTTTGAATTTTAAACTCACCTCTCACCTACCTATGAATTTTATACATGCTTTATTATAGTTCTTTCGTTAACAAGGTTCTCTAATCCAACATGTATGGAATACACCATGCCATTTGAGTCAGTACTCCAGAATGTAGCAAATCTGGAGCAATAATTGTCTGACAGAAAGTATCCCAAGATAAGAGATTAGGAATCTTTATGTAAATTAAAATATATTATCACACATCGCCGTCAATAGAAATTTCACTTATTGCTAATTTTGCTGTCAATGTGCAATTGTTACTCATAAATGGGCTCTACGGTTTTGAAATTTTAATAATTTCATTATTTATGCTTGAACTTAAGTTTGTTTCATTTTCATGTTTTATTTCAACAAAAGCGGTCATGCATTTCACACAGCTGTTGCGAGGTTCGCCTGGTGTTAAAAAACTATAAAGGGGGCGCTGTCATTTGTTGATTGATTGATTGAATATTAACGTCGCACTGTTCAGCTACACGAGGGCTTTTGGCGACGGACCACGTAATTTTGAACCATGGTCAAGTGACGTGGACGACACCTGAGCTGGCACCCCCCTCCTAACTACGGCGCTGTCATCGGAATCGAGAGTGGAGAACAGTACAACATGGAGACGAGAGGTGAATGGCGGTTACTCTCGTTAGTAGAGGTGGCCGCGGTAGCCGAGTGGTATGGGCATCGGATCGTGGCTGGCTTTGTCACGAGTTCGAGCCCAGTACCACTAAAGACCCGCCGTGTAGGGGCAGCGATGCACGCTAAATCCGTCGAGAGCTGAAACGTCCTCCCGTTGGTGTGGTGTGGTAGTTAGGAGAGGGGGTGCCAGCTCAGGTGTCGTCCACGTCACTTGACCATGGTTCAAAATTACGTGGTCCGTCGCCAAAAGCCCTGTGTAGCTGAACAGTGCGACGTTAATCTTCACTCACTCACTCACTCACTCGTTAGTAGAGAAACAAATGGTCTTAACTAAATTTAATGTATAGTATTTAGTTTTGTTTATAAGTTGTGCTTGTTTTGTGTGTGTGGCTTTATATGCAACAATAAATAATTAGCCACTAAAGATAGATTCACTTTTTTGTGCCTGGTAAATAATGGAATCTCAGTTAAGTTAAAGAAACTGCAACAACAACGGGAATATTATTGATGTGTTCTTTTTTTCTTTTCCTTTTCTAAGTACCATATTTTCCATAAAAATACAGTGGCCGCGGTAGCCGAGTGGTATTGGTATCGGACCGTGGCTTGCTTTTTGTCACGGGTTCGAGCCCAGTACCATTAAAGACCCGCCGTGTAGGGCAGCGATGCACGTTAAATCTGTCGAGAGCTGAAACGTCCTCCCGTTGGTGTGGTGTGGTAGTTAGGAGAGGGGGTGCCAGCTCGGTGTCGTCCACGTCACTTGACCATGGTTCAAAATTACGTGGTCCGTCGCCGAAAGCCCTCGTGTTGCTGAACAGTGCGACGTTAATATTAAATCAATCAAATCCATAAAAATACAATGTATTGGCATAAAATGATATTGGCAATATATATTATATGAGAAGGATTTAATCTGTAATCGAGAGAGAACAGATTGCGAGAACAGTTATCTGGACCCACAGTATTACCTGATTTGGTCCCGTAATGGATACGACATTATCATCATTTAATCTATATGATGTATATACTATTGATATTGTTATGTAAAGCAAAAAAAATCTTTTGTTCTTTAACTTGAGTGCATTCTACTAGTTTATAAAACCATTGCCCATTTCTATTTCACATAATTTTAATAAAATTTCATATTGCAGATTTTCCCAATGCAATTCTTTACAAAAATCATCACTTTTAAGTTCTAGAAACTATAAATCTTATTCTAAGTTAATAAAGACGTTTTAATACAGAAAATATTTACAATATTTCCATATCATTAGGAAACATAACTGTTTAAAATCAAATAGTAGTCCGAAAGTAATAAACTCATATTGGTATATAGACAAGGATATAAAAAGTGTAGTCTATATGCATGTATCAGGCTTTAGGATGAATATAATTTATTTATTAGTTCATTTTATAAAGGAAAAATGGTATTGGCTGTATTTTAACCTTAATTATGATGCTTTTCTTTTGAAATTCTACCTATGATTATCACTGGTAGAGCAAAATTTATTAAATGCTCATATTTAAGGGAATTAAAGAAAATGTCTAAAAGAAATTGATTTTAAGTTTATCTGTCAATTGAGCGGTTGTGAATGGACTGATTCTTTATTAATGCCGCATGTAGAAACAACATGAAGCTCTAGTTGACAAATTTCTGGTTATGAATCATGTTCAAGTGACAAGGACGTCATCAAGCGGGTATCCTTCTCTCATAAATTCCACAATCTACTAATGTGAGGAATTTGAACTCCTCAAAATTTAATAAGCAATAGCTCCACTAAACTGTAAGTCTTCGTAGAAACAGGGCTCGAAATCACGTCATTTATGTGATGTGAAATACGTACTCATAAAAACATTAAACAAACTGATTTTCTAAATAAAATGCAAAAATAAAATAATAATTTTAAAAAATGTATTACTTGAGTTTTTTAATATTAGCTAGAACATTATTTTCAATATATTTATATTTTAAACTATTATTATATATATAAGACTGTAATATAATATTGTTGTTGTCGTCTGTGCTAAAACAATGGACTTTTTTGAAGATTATTTTTCTTACGAAAATTACCCTGGGTCTATTTTCTTCTTTCTTCCACGTAAAAATACCTATCTAGAAATCCTACGATAAAAATAATTAAAAAAATGCATTTCAAACTCCATCGTATTATATTTTTATTTATTTTGCTGTGTGAAAAGTTTTGATAAAGATCTAAATTGACATTTTCAACCAGCCACTTAAATCTGTTTCTTCAATTAATCCCATCCGATTAGTTTGAATTAGATTGATGAAGATGTGAAACTCTTTTTTGGGTTATTGGCGAATGTCAAGGATCAATTTTGAGAGAGAAATGCTAGCTGAAGGAATGATTAATTTCTAATATGACTTTTATAAAGTTCGGCAGTGGTCTTCAAACTGTGTACCACGGAGTCTTAGGGTTTTACAAAGCATACAAAGGGTTCAATGAGTCAAAATAAAAATTCAAAAAGAAAACTATAAATATGTATGCAGAACATATTCACGTTCTCTATGTTGTATGTATGACAACAAGAGTATCTAAAGCCCTGTTTCCCAATGAGGGTTCTTTAGGGCGGGGGGAGATGAATAAGGCGTCGGGCAGCCTCTTTTTTTCAATTCCTACACACAATTAGTTAGACTCTCTCCCAATATATATATATATATATATACATATATATATATATATATATATATATATATATATATATATATATATATTGTACAGGTATAACAGTTATATATGTATACTTGTTCAAATTTTCAATCGTTAATAAAATACTTTTTATTCATCCATTCAAGTTCAAATAAATTTTTTTGAACTTGTAGTGAATCACACTTGATGTTAATAAAGTTTTTTCAAATATTAATTCATTAATTAAATTTTATTTTTTAATTTTTAATTTATTCTGCGTTATTTCTGTCGTAGTTACAGCTAGCTGCAACAGATGGCGCCACGTTTTCTAACAGAGTAAGAATTGACGTTAATTTTTTTTATATTACTTATTAGTAACCTCTTGCTAATTTAATTATAATGTAATAAAAGAACGCTGAAATGTTTTTTATATGTATTACGAAGATTGTGAATATCCTGTTGCTTATGATTTCTGGTTCCGCAAAATTCTTTTTATATATATTCTTTTTCATGTTCTGCAAAACAAAGAGAAATTAAATGAGTTGGATTTAGACGGTGGTGTTATACAATATACAATAAAACACTTTTAAATTGATGCGACACTATTTTAAACTTAATAAATCTATTAAATCTTTGAACCCAGATTCCTAATTTCACATCGCATCATGACAATTAATTAAGTTAACTAATTCTAAAATTAAAACACTCATCTCACAATAAATTATACACTGATCGTATAGTTTTAAAACATTATTAAATTTATTTTGAAGCACAAATATCTGAAATTTACTTCACTACAAGATTAAAACTTAACTTAGCTTGAGAGAGGGATGAAGCAGGGTAGGAGAATGGACATGGTTGACGCTCGGAGTCTCCGCGGAAGTTTTATTTTTGTGATTCTCTAGCTCTGGGATTGGCTCTGCCTGTGTGTCTCTCTCTCTCAAAATCGGGGTGCGTCCCGTTTTATTTTACGACTTTTTACACAAAAATCCTAGAGCGGACTCTTTGTCTTGTCCACTTAATTTTCTCTCATTGGTCCAGAGACCAGCACAGAGTTACAACATGGAGTTTGATGAACTTTCGGAAGCGCGGGGAATCTGTTGACGTACCCCGCAATTTATGGGTCCAGTGACCCCCCCAGGCGCGGGAACTTTTTGGCACTCCCTTGTCGAAGGAATTCCACCGTCCAGTGAGGGGAAATTGAAACGAATTCCAAAAAACTGAGTTTGAAATTTTTGAGGTCTGGCCTCCCATCAAAATATTTCCTGAAAAAGGCCTATAATGGAATTTAAAAAAACAACAACACCCTAATACCTGTAAAATAATGGTTTCTCAGAGGTGAATCAAGCATGAATGGATAAACCAGATGGCTTACCAATGAAAAAAATAGAAGGATATGATCAAAAACATATTTGATATTAGAATCTAAATTTTAGCAGAAACAACTCCTTAACTCTAGGCTGCAAATTTATTGAATGCACAGAAGTTCCACACTCGCTATAAATATTTTAGTGTCATTCTAAACTATGTATCTATTTGAATAAAAATATGTCTCAACGTATGTGGCAGCAAAAACAAAAGGTAGAAACAAACGCAGAACATAAAATGCAACTGCAGATAGTTTCAATATTCCTAGATTTCGAGAACTTGTGTGAAGAAGTGCAAAAACATACCCCAGTTACTAAATATAATGCAAAGGTAGATAAAATCTTGTGACGGGCTCATCGCGTTTTCCACTAAAATCTCCTCTTGGGTTCTTTGGGGCCGAAAAAGGCAAATTCTTTCCAACCAAATCCAGAAGCGAAACGTGAACATGCAAATTAGAAACCTTTTAAATAGCAGAAGTTTAACTTAAGCGTATGACCTATTGGGAAGTGATCATGCTAGTCTGGATTAAGAGCGTGAACTGAAGAAAGAGAAGAAAAGCAGTCGTGTTGATTGTGAAGCTATGAGTTACAGAACGAGCAAGTCAAGGTGGATCCAATTTCACACGAGTTATCCAAAATATTGAGGATCCGAGAGGATTGTGATTAAGCAAGAAATTAAGGTAGGGTAATTCTAGTATCCATTAGTAACTGTGATATAAACAGAGATTAGGAATAGAAGGGAAAGGGAAACATAGTGGTTAAGATCGCGCTTATTTGGTAATACGTATTATGTGTTTTCTCACCTCAGATCCGCTAAGCTATAATATAAATATTATTATTGTTGGTGTGTAAGTTAAGATCTTAATAAAGACATTTTAAGATCATGACAACGCCTGGTTCTTCATTCAATCCCACACCAAGTGAGGTATCTAGAAATCAAGCAAAGTTAACTTACCTTCAGCAGAGCAAACAGCATGAGGTATCACCCACGGGGAATACTTCACAATCTGTACGCTAAGCAGGGAATACAAATCTGTAGTAAAGCTAAGCAATTAGAAGTCTCTTTGACCTTTAGAGTCGAGTCGTCTCAACTGGAAGTCCCTTTGACCTTTAGCAGAGCAAACAGCATTACATCCACATACATTGACAATTGTATTGCCATGACTTAAAACACCAAGAGCCATGGAAGGCCATGAGAAACCCTGACCACTCTTAGTCCTATCCCGAGACACCTGGAGAGAGCAGTGGCTGTTGCCTGATTTCGTCTACCCATTTTACATGACTTTTTGAGAGTAAACCTCCACTGGCTTGGCCTGTCTGCTGACGAGACCTGCAAGCTCTGTGGCCATGCCAGGATAGATGGGGACCACCTGCTCCAATGCACTGGGCTCGATAAATACTTGACTGACGACGCCGTCAATTGGTACTAGGAGGCTTGACGTCAAATGGTCAAGAAGTAAAGCACGCGCGTTGAATAAATCAATAATAATATCTAGAGCACGAATCGATGCTGTATGAGTCAATTACATTAATATCATATTAAAATTTTAATAAGAAAACAGTATTTTTATTATATTGTCTTTACTTAAAGTAGCTTAATATGTTGATCTGCTTTAAATATTATTTTCAGATATATTTTTTAAGGCATTTTTGGACAGGGCTCGCCGGCAACCTGTTGCAATCTTAAGGTTTACGTGAGTAGATAAAGTTTGAAGACCACCGAAGAAGATGAATAGGTACTTTTATCATACAAAGATAAAATCAGAAAAATTCTTTTCCGTGCATATTTTTCAAAGTATGAATACAAAATATGGAGTAATGGAATAAAATTTAATATATTCATTGATACAAAAACAAGCAAGATAATATTTTCTACTAAAAATTCTTTATCCTTTTCCCTTTTCAGCTTTAATATTGCTCAATCCTTAAGAAAAAAAAAACCCGACTCTCCACTTCCTCGGTAAATGATTTCATTTCACTATAGGAAGAGAAAGAGGAAACTACCGTAAATCCGACGTATAGCGCGCACTTAAAAGCTGCACTTTTTAATTTTAAGGTATATTCGCTGTATAATGCGCATCCTCTTTCTTTAGAAGGATCCTGAAATGTACGTGCGCTATGCTCTTATGTTTTGAAGTCATTTATTCGAGGTATTATCCCAGGGGTTTGAAGAATAGTATACTTCTTGAATTACAACCCTTTAAGTTCGTTATGTATGACATCTTTTTTAAATAAACAGCATTCAGATATATGTAGAAGTCTATTTTTTGAATGATCATCTTTTTTTATTATTTTTGAAGCCATTTTTTTCATACCCGGCCTATAACGCGCACCCGTAAATTTCGATTATATTTTTTGTGTTAAAAGTCGGATTTTACGGTAATTTAATAGAGAAGAATTAATAAATTTAATGTAAATAAAGTCAAACCTACTTTTTTTTGGATCTTTTTCTGTGATTCTTGTTATAATAATTTGTGAAAACTTATTTTTTATAAGCATTTATGAAATGTGGTTCTCATCTATTGCACGGAGACAGGTCTGACATTCCATTCTTGTAGCAAATTTCAAGCCCTCGCGAATTAAATCAGTTGTTAATAGCTGAACTTCACCTTCAATTTTGCCAGTATCGATTTATTTATTATCAGAGGCTGTCATAAACTTGTTGAAATCATCTTAATCTAAGGGCACGAGTCCCCAAATTTTTTAGGAACTCGTGATAGAACAAAACATTTGTGAAAAAAAAACACATTCAATTCACGTACCATGTTATATTTCAAAAAATCGCGTAAAAAAAGAAGTGCGTGAACTCACGTCTAATCGTAGCGAATTCTTAAAATACAGAATACATTCAACAAACACTGCAGTTTTTACCTCTGAAATATAAATTTATTCATCCATTTTTAGCAATAAAATGAAGACAAAATATGGAACGTATTTTGCACATGCAAAAAACAATAGTTTCTCAAGAACGAATATTATAATGAAAATATATGAAATGCTTTCTGTATGTTAGTGAAATTTATATTTGATAATCAATAACGTGTGACGGTTGTTTTCTAATTCACTTATTCTATATTATAACCCCTCCCCAAATGGTTTATGCAATAAAAATAGCACCTAAAGACCAACAAAAAAAAATTACCATACGGGAACAAATGTATCTATTTATATTAAAAAAATAAATTAAGAAAATTTGAGGTGTTGGTGTTTGCTTCAAAAAGTAAACTGTAAATAACAATTTTAAAAGCTATTAGTGGGCTTGAAAAAATAGTATTTAATGTAACAATAATGTATTTATTATTTCCATCCCATAATAAGAAGCTATTTATAAATTTTTTCGAATTCTTTTTGAAATTCGATGTGTCTGCATAAATGTTCGAAAATTGCTTCTGAATCAATAGATATGCGTTGATATTTCAAAAAGTTTTGAAAAATATTTTCCCCTCTGTTATTTTTTCATTATTATCATCGATTAAGCAATTACCGGTGAAAGCAGTCTGCAGAACCAGAAAATGTGCATTTTTCATGTAATGGAGTTCAAATTTCAATCTTATTTTAACTGTACTACTACCGTGTTTTGTTTCGTTAGAGTTAATACGATAAAAAAAAGTAATTATTTGTGCCAACATTTTTATCGTAAAATGCTACTAATTCGATTTTAATGAGTCGTAGACAGATTTCTTCAAAAAGTCCTAGATTAAATTGCATGCTATTTTGCTTATGGTGTTGATAACTAGCTGATTTTAAATAAATTTAACGTTTTGTTTTTAAAATAAATGTATTCTCCTTTAAGAACAAAGTAATGCAGAACTGTAAGCAAATAACGTTTCTTCGCAATAGTTTTTTTTTTTTAAATGAGAAACTTTTTGTTTTCATCAACAAAGAGACGTTTCTGTGACACGATGCATAAGAATGTATACAATAGGACATCATTCCTCAAACTGTGGGACGAGCACCTCTAGGAAGGTGTGATAGCTCTACATAAAGGGTGCGATCATATCAAAAAGTCGAAAACAAAAACTTATTAAAAAAAGTTATTAATTAACTGAAAAAAGCAAAACAAAAATACATTATGACATAATAAAAAATAAAATGCAAATTTATACCGATATAATACACTTATGAAAGTATCAGTACTGGGCAACGTATTTGATAATTAATTTGACAGTACTAAGTCGAGAAGTTTAATAATTACCAGTGACTCTATGGGCATGTCATAAGATTACATACAAAATTTAATACTTATCTTGATAATTTGTATGGTTTATAATGAAAGTCGAATTGCGGCTTTATACAAAATTATACTGTTATAGAATTCAAAACATTGTTGTTTTAAGCAGGTTGTTGGGGAGTAGTCCCTATGTGTTGCTCACTCAGAAAACCAGACGAGATTGATCACTAAATACCAAGTTTATTTTCACTCTCAGTTGTTCGAGGTGTAGTATGTCCGATCTCCGCAATGGGCACCGTAGCTCAACGCCCTCGCCCGTTTCTAGTTACCCCCCCCACTGAAATCCCCACTCCCGTTTTGCCTTATACACTTAATCACAAACAGGCGGCTCCAACTGCGCATGCTTGAACAAAAAATATGACTGAAAATTGGGTCGCAAATATTGAAAGTTTGGGGGGGAATCGAAAAACTTTTTCAAAATTTCCAAACCTACCTACGCGTAAAAGATTTTATCTAGTATATAGAAGAAGGGGGAGATAAAATAAAAAATTAATTTTTATGCAAAGTACTGCCACAAGGTGAGTGAAGTTTAGGTATTTGAGCTTTTTTTACGATAAGTTGTTTTTGAAATTAACTTCTTATGGCACGGTAGGGAGAAATTTCCGTTACACGATACGCGTTACCAGTTACGGTTAGCGATGAATGTAAGGTAGAAATGAATGAAGTTCCGAATTTTCCCCCCGTTTTAAAAAACGCCATCTAATTCATACTATCTATCTCAGACAAAAAATAATTACAGAATCGGAAAGATCATTTTTTTCGCCACGATATGGTATATTTTTTTAAACAAAATAATATTTTCTATTTTTTACGATTTTTTTTAAAATGAGTCAAAATTGATACGCTTTTATAAAGATGGTTTCTAAATCATTCCCTTAAGTTTCCTTTCGAGTTAATGAATTGATATTTTATTCTAAACAAGTTCATGCTCTTTTCTCTTTTAGAATCAGTCATAAAAAAAAAATGACGAAATCTTTTTTTTTTACGATGTTTCAAAAAATACTCAAGATTTTAATTAAATATTTAATAACTTCTCATTATTATAAAAATAATCTAATGAAACTTTTTTTCCATATGTAGAATAGTATTATCCGTAATCAGTTCAAATATTGAAAAATAGATTAAAAATTACGGCTTTTAAAATTTCTTTTGTGTTTTTCGTCTATTAGTCCTAATTAGCCCTATTAGCCCCCCCCCCTCTCCTTTATTCAACAGCAACTTTAACAAGCCTTTCCTCTTTTAGCCTTGAGATACATACTTTGTTTTGTTTTTACGTTACCTAGAAGTCAAATTATAATCAATTTTATGAATTAAAAAAAATCGGAAGTGAGTCTTTAATCTACCCGAAGTAGGCATTTAAATGGTTCAAAGTCTGTCAAAAATTAGTTTAAGGCGAGTTTGTTGGATATACAGTTTTAAAATTCTTTTAAGGAAATAATACAAACAATCTATTGTTTTAAAATTTAGTGGCAACACAACAATTCTTCCGATAGTTTGGCAATAAAAGATTGTGTTTACTAAATTTTCAATCGAATGGAATTTCTAAATACAGTTTAGAAAGTTAGTATTTAAATCATATATATGCTTCAGTGTAGTTAATTTGATAGTTGTGAAAGTATTATATATTGCTTCATTAATTTGTATTTTAAGACTACAATGTACAGTAAAACTTTTTTAAAAATTTTTTACAAACATGCCCCAAATTTTTACTGGCTCTATGTAACTTGGAACTAAAACCATATAAAAAAATTGGTGAGAATAAAATGAGTAGTTTTTAAGAAATTTAAAAATTTCAAAACGTTCCATGCATTTTGATTTCTTTTTAAATTTCATATTTTCACCTGATTTAATTTCTTTAAGCAATTCTTTACAAATGTATGCATGCAATGTAATGTTTTATATGATAATTTACAAAATATAGGTAAACGCAAATTTTTATATAAAAATTTCAAGAATTTTAATGATTTCCTATACATAAAAAACATTAATTTCTTCTTTCACCCTATCACTATTATTACAATGCATCCATGAATTTATAACTATACATTAGATGAATACTTTTGGAAAGTTTTGTTATAATTTGACAAAAATTGCAACGCATGGAACATTTTAAATTTTGGTTTCGAGGCAAATTTTTGATTCTGAGAAAAACAACTTTTTTTTTATTTTAAGGGAAATTAACTTAGTTTATTTAAAAAAAAATTAAAGATATAAATATAAACTTGAAATTGAAAACACTAATATCATACAAATAACAGATAGATGCAGAATATATATATAAGGTTCTGCAATATTTATGCTGTAACAGTCACATTGACACGTGGTATATACAGTGCTAAAAATTGAAGTCAGCTAGAACTTTCTAATATCTGAAGAAAATTAGCAGAATGTATTTTATTATTGTTTCATCTCAACCAGATAGTATATTATATATTTCATTAATCACAATGAGTAAAAATATAGTATTTCAATGGGATTAAATTATAAAAATTCAACATTTTTGAGGAAAGTTTTTGATTTTTAGAAAAACAGCTATTTTTATTCTCAAGGAAAATAACTTAGCTTTTTAAAAAACAATTGAAGACATAAATATAAATTTGGAAAAACACTAATATCAGCCAAAGAAGTTAACTTTGAACGCGTGTTCACACTGATACACGCTTTCTTTTTTATTAAAGGAAAACACGAGGTTTTTGAAACTTTTAACATTTATTGAGTTGAGAGGGCTTGTAATAAACAGTTACAAGAAAAAACATTAGGTACATTTATCAGGTTCTTTAGAAGTAAATTTTGTGATGATCCCCCTGGATCACATCTTGAACACCAAGATTAATTTGAGGCAAAGAACCACTAAGAGCCATTTTGAATAATAATAATATTTATTTATTACTATAATTTTCTCAAAAAAATCTCTGATAACATATAATAAGATAATGTTACGTCTCTTAAAGGGATTTGCCTTTATATTAAATTAAATTACTAAGAATGCAATTAATTAATAATCTAGCTCAAACTCAAGTAAGGTTTACCGAAATAGGAGATCCGAGAAACACACGTATTCGAATTCTTAACTGTCATTAACTTTAACTAAGTAGCTCAAACTGACGCTTACTTTAAGCGTACGTGAATTATATTTACCGCTGGCTTATATCAGCTTTCTGGCTCGTCTTGCAGCACGACGTCTCCACGAATCTAATCTCCTTGAATCTTCTAGTAATGCGTTTAAAGATACTGGCTCAATAGCCTACCATCTTCTCTCTTGTTATCTCGCAACTCTCGACTTAAATACCTTATCTAATTTAAATATCCTGTACCTCTTTTTGGAGTTGATTGGAAATAAACGCGAATTTATATTCCCCAGAAAGACGCCTAAGAAGATTAGTGGAAAGTACAGATTCGTCACAATTTTTAAGAAAGTCTACTGTCGTAAGTGTAGTGCTCTATAAAGCGAAAGACGGGGAAAAAAGCTTGAATCAAGCTGACTAGATGATGCGGGAGAGAGAGCTGAGATTATGAAATGTGGTGTTGAAATGTACATTGTAATACTCACTTCTCAGTATTAATTTCTCGATTATCACCATTTTTCATTAGTAGAAAAATAATTTATTTGAGTCTAAAACCATCTAACTAAAATTAAATCTCCCCACCTTACGAAATTTCAAGCCCCTTAATTTTGAAAAATTAGTTTTTAAAACTATTTTTATCCTAATCGTCATACCATAGAACAAATGTCGGCAATCTGTGGCATGTGGTACAATTACCAGGGATACTCTGCGCGTTCTTCTACAAATTTATCATTTTTCAGTGGATAAAAATTGATAATTTTGAAATGGAGCTTTTTGAACTAACATCTTGAAGATTTATGGACAGCAAGATTTGCGAATTACGAAGAATTCTAGAAAACAACTCTGACGATAAATCGACAGCTATTTTAAGTTGCTGGAGACATTTAATTGTTTGAAGAAAACTTTACGCTTTTGGTCTATATATCTGTGTGAACTAACATTTTCTCATATGAAAAATATTTTGAGTCTTCAAAGAAGTTGTTTAATAAGTGAACGCGTTCAGAATCGTGCCAAATTCAAAATCACAAACTACAACTCTGATTTTGCGATGTAAAATAGAGTGGCGCAGGGACAAGTTTCGATTTAAAATATTTTTTACCTAACGACATTGAATGAATATTTATATTTTGTGTATATTTCTTATTTTAATATAAATAAATTTAAAAGATACGTACATATAGGCATAATAAAGAGTGTTTTTTTCCAGGTATAGAAGTTTAAGTTGGCATTACTTTCCAAGATGGCGACCGATTTAACAGCTGTCAAGTGATTTATTCTCAGTTTGGTTTGGCAATTCATCAAAACGATCATCAAGCAAGGCGTAGATTCCTCGAATGGACCCAAAACGAGATTGCCGTTGTTCCTGATTTTCATAAGCGAATTTTGTTTAGCGATGAAGCGCACTTCTGGTTGAATGTCTATGTCAACAAACAAAACTGCCACATTTGGAGTGAAGCTAATCCACAAGTGTATGTCAAAACACCGTTACATCCAGAAAAACTGACTGTTTGGTGCGCTTTATGGGCTGGTGGAATCATTGGTCCGTACTTCTTCAAAACCGATGAAGGCCACAACGCTACAGTCAATGGTGATCGGTATAGAGCCATGATTACTAACTTTTTCATTCCTGAATTGAACAATCATGATGTCCAGGAGCTGGGGTTCCAACAAGACGGTGCAACATGTCACACAGCTCGTGCCACAATCAATTTATTGAAAGACACGTTGGGTGACCGCCTAATTTCACGTTTTGGACCTGGGAATCGGCCTCCAAGATCTTGTGATTTAACACCGCTAGACTATTTTCTGTGGGGCTATGTAAAGTCATTGGTCTATGCGGATAAGCCACAAACGCTTGACCATTTGGAAGACAACATTCGCCGTATTATTGCCGATATACGGCCACAAATGTTGGAAAAAGTCATCGAATACTAATTTTGGGCATTCGTGATTTTGTGGGTCAAATGCTGCATTATCAGAAAAATGCAAGTAGCGTTGCAAAAGGCAGAATCGGTGATGAGACATTATTTTAGAGAAAAAAGGTGTATTAGTTGAATATCTTTTGCTCCAATAATGATCTCAATTCCAGGTTTCTTTACAATTCCTTGAAGTATATTGATAGCGAAAAATACATGCAACTCTTCCACAGTAGTTTCTATCCCAAATTTACTCTTTGAGAATTGTCTTGCAACATTGGATTGGATGCACTGTTTAGCATATTTATTTGTCTCTTCCACATAGAAAAACCCGGATGAAAAGCATTTCATTTACATGGACAAGCCACGCCATCTGTTGAAAAATAATAATACTAAATAGTCTCTTTCAATAATGAAAAATGCGGGCAAACCAGAAAAGGAAAGGAGAAAATATCGATGCCCGTACGCCGTACGGCCAAACCAGATGAGGCCAATTTCGGGTAGCACGTACACTGTACGGGCAAACTGCTTAAAGGGTTAAACATATTCAGTTATAAAAGCACTTTAACGATTCAAACTAGAAGGGGGGAAGCACTTCGTATTTTCTATTTTTAGACTTTTCGACAGTACACCAACAATGATCTCTCTTAAGCGATTTTTTTTTTTTAAAAAAATATCTGTTTAAAATTTTATCATGCTTGATATGAATCTTTTTCAATTTCGTTGTTTTTGTTGCACCTGTTTTTCTCGATAGCTTTTAATGGACTAAATTCATGATGGTCACATGATAAAGGCAATCACGCGTTTCCCATTGATTAAAAATCGACATACTAGTTGTTCAACTTGTAAAGTTTAGATAACATTTAAAACTTGATGATTGGGTAAAGAGTTCACGTGTTAAAATTTTTCAAATGGTTTTCAGAATTAAAAAAAAAAAACTTAACTATGTGCATCATTATATTGTTGATAAATATGTACTTTTTAAAAGAAAGTTTCTGCAAAAAGCAAAAGTTGGCAACTGTGAAGCACATTAACTAATTGGCTGGAAACGCGTGATTATATTTATGATATAATTATGACGCCGCACTTATTTATGAACTGATTGGCTGAAAACACGTGACTGAGTTCTCATGTGACTATGAGTCACATGAATTTAGTCCATCGTGAATGGCTGCTAATTAACATCACACTCTGAAACAACACCAGTACTACTGGAGATATACCTCTTAATTGTGAATCATGATCAAGTGACAAAGATAGTGTTACGAATTTTATGTAATGAGTTTTTAAAATTGATTTTTATCTGGATGTGTAATGCTTTTATATACTCTATGTTGTATTTATTCTGTGTTAAAATTGTAATATTCGCAAGCAACGCTGTTCCTCTTTACATTATAATGACGATTCTATGGAAACTTGGTGAAATCTTGGTGATATATCGAACGTGGCATCATTCTTGGTGGCCATTTTGGGGAATTCACGACCCTATAAATTCTTCTGGAAATTTGTGAATATATTTACTAATATCACGGTCTATGACGCAAGCGAATTTTCCTATAAATAGAGAATCGCTCACTGAAACTGAGTTAGTCCTTTTTTGGCCGTTGAAGAGTGGTATTGATTTGACCGTGAAGAGATTCGGCCAGTGATTAGCTGTTACTTCGCCGGTTGAGTAGGACGAGTGAGTTCTTGTGAATAATCTTTAACATACTTGTATTTTAGGCACTGATAGTTGTGTCTGAGCGCGGTAGAAGGTGTGAAAGTCTTCTGAGATTTATTTTACGAATATAGTTGCTGCATTTCAAGGATAGTTTCCCTACAATAAATTTTTATGGCTCCTGCAGAACAGTCTTGCTCTTTGTGACTGATTTGCATAAAATCCTCGAAACCCGATCTAGGTAACAATAGCACCTCTTAGCTAGTACCTCAATTTTCCATTACTTCCATCATATTCACGTGAGGACTTTGATCCCCGAAGATTTAGCCGTACATTAAACCAGGGAACGAAAACGCAAATAAACATAAATAACTGTTGACTGCTTATAATGATGTATATATGCAGAGTTCAAAGGGAAGATGCTTGAAATAATCTCAGAGTAGTAAACAGTATAGGAAGTCAAAGAACATGTTCCACCTTTTAATGCATTCGATATCATTTCAATATTCTGAAATGTAATGGAGAAAAGGAATTCTGAGTGTTTTTTGTTTTTTTCCCTTTAAGCGTGGGAGAAGGAATTCGAGTGAAGATGGAATTACTTGAAATGGTTTGAGGACCACAAGACACAAATGGCAGTCACATTGTTATTTTAAAAAACAGAGCAATTTGACTTTGTTTTCGAACATTTTCTGATTATGTACAGTAAAAAAAGGTAATTAAAAGTAATATTTCTTATATGATTTTTAATTCGATATACCTAAAGCTATAAGAAAAAGTATGTTTAAAAATAAAAAATTTTGTTTCTAAGGGTAATGCACAACAGTAGTTTCTTACGGGTTTTAACGAGTTAGTCTCAAAAGAATATAATTTTTGTGAATCCCATATTTTAGAAAAATATCTTAAGATATGAAATTAATACTTTTTCAAACTACAGTTTCATGCGCTATTTTTAACAAGATGCGTAACAAAACAAAAATGATGGTTTTTGATATTAAATATTCATATTGATGAGACAAAATACAAAGTTTCTCTCTATCAGTTTTCAATATATTTATTGTTATATAGCTCTCTATATCATATTCAATACTTACATAATGAGTTTCAAAACATAAATCAATTCCTAAGTATATCTTAGACAATTCGATTAGTAAAAATATGAAATAAATTACAGAAACAAAAGAACTGTATTATTATAAGAACTTGTGTTGAAAAAAATAAGTCAAGTCGCAAAATTTCCATCAAAAGCATTTCTTCAATTTTGCATGCCTCGGTTTCCATTTTCCATGTATAATATATTTAACTCTCTATCACTCTTTAATCTTCATATTTAATAAGCAGCATTAAAATAAATCTATACTCTAAAAGATGAATAGAAAGAAGATATATTTCAACAAGAAAATTTATGAACGAAACTTTATAGAAGAAAACGGAGGGAAAAAAGGGAAAAATTTCTTCTATTATACATGCTGAAAGATATTTAATAATATTTTTATATGTTATAATGTACATTATCATGCAAATACAGAAATGTCAAAAAATTTATATGCCTCATGTATAATACGAAAGACAAGCATGTAATGGAATGACATACACTCCTCCAAAAAAAAGCTTACAAATGACAAATTAAAAATGGTTTCGTAGTCGTTTTCCCCTTCTAAATTGTGCCCAAGGGACTTTCTTATTCTTGTCGCTCCTGATGTGAAAATGCATAACATAGAAGAAAGTACACTATTTATTATAAGTTTTTTCTTTAGAACTATTTTCAAAGCATCTCCACCTGTTTATGACAGAAATTTTTTAGTCGAAAGAAAAAGGTTAGGTGAATAACTCTGTCATGTAAGCAGATTAAATATTCTCACTCTTTGAGGCAAGACCATATAGCATGATTTAAGTTTTAAGAGTGGGACATCTTTTGGAGTTTGATTCTTGATACCTTACGGGCTCAAAACTGTACCTCTTGTCTCTAATAAACCACTGCGGGCTATTCCACTGTGTGATATTAATTTAATTAACCCTTTATCTACCGCATTATGATTTACTGCAAATTTTTTCATGCAATATTTTTTTTTGGATCACTACATTGAAAATTAAGGGATATACATAAATAAAATACTCAACTTTGGGAAATTCAATTCGTTAGAGCTAATTAATTAAATTGGTACTTTAAAGTACCATCAGTCCACAAAGGTCTAAAATATTCTCATAATACGAAAAGACCGAATGAATTTTTTAATAACCAAATAACACTAATATTTTACAGCACAAAATATTTTTTTAAAGATTATTAAATTTTAAAAATTTATTTACCTTTTTTAAACATAAACTTAATTCGTGATGATATTCAAAGAAACAGTTTTTTCTCATTAATACACAGAAATTCATTACATCCATTTTGAGTGAGATTACGATTGAATGTTTTTTAAAGCACTGCATTCTGAAGTAGGAAAAGCTAATTTTCTTAACACGAACTACTGCACCCTGAGTCTTGTTTAGTCTCTTGATCGTCATCTTAAGTATCTAACGAAAGTTCCAACAGATAATTTGCTGAGACTTCTGCAACTGAAAGATCATCTGTTAATACATTACTAAATTCAGACGGTAGGTTCTGAAATAAATCCAAAGCCTCTAGAAGATTGAACTTCTTTTTTCCAGACTTTCTATGAAAAGGAAATAATAATAGCACCCTCAATTATTGTTAAATTTAAGTTAAACGTACAAAATGAAAATGTTGCTGATATTATAAATAAGAATAGGTATAGTTCATTTAATTATGTGCCAGAGTAAAAAAAACAAGCTCAGTTTTAAATTTCAATTTTTTTTGAAAACTTTAAAATAAACACAAATAAATTAATAAATAAGTTAAGAAAAAAGAAATGCCAAAAAAAAGACATAATTCTATTGCCCTATATTGATGACACTTCAACACAACAAAAATCATCAATAAACTACACGGACGAAAAAAAACTCTTGCTCCAACACACAGTATGCTATCAGTACTTATAAGTGCCCCAAAGTTATTCCACTGTAAAATTAATTATATACTGTTCATTTAAAATAAATAGTCAAATAGTGCCCCAAAGTTAACAGGCAGGAAAATCCATTTATAACACATTATTTTTCACTTACTATAAAACTCATTAGGCTAAGGAAATTACATCAACATAAAAATATGATGGATGAGTATATCGTGCGTTTATTTTTTTATTCAGTTCCTACTATTAGTTCACACTCTCCTTATATATATTTATTTTTATATATCTTGTTCAAATTTTCAATCGTTAATAAAATACTTTTTATTCATCCATTCAAGTTCAAATACATTTTTTTAAAATTTGTAGTGGATGACACCTGATGGTAATACAGTTCTTCCAAATACTAATTCATTAATTCTATTTAATAATGAATAAATAGTAGCAAACTAAAAAAAGTCCAACACCATATATAAAAAGGAAAACCTCTCTTTGTGTCTCTTAAGCGCAATGGATAACCCGTTGGACTTCTAATCCAAAGGTCGTGGGTTCGAATTCCACCTGGAGTGGCCTTATTCCTGAGAATGTGATTTCGTTTTACTATACTATTTTATTGGAATAATTAAACTTAATTAATTAATAAATAGTGACAAACAAAATAAAAGTACAACACCATATATAGTAAAGAAAATGAAAAATGGCTTTCTGTTTTGCCTTTTAATACTGTTATTCTGTCATATGTATATACACATTTATATTAATTGTAATAATTTAATAAAAAGTAACTAAAATAAAAATATTCTTTGTTGATCAACTAGGAATTGACTTCCTTTTTTTTTTTTTTTTATAAATATTACTTGTATAAAAAAGATAGTCTTATACACACTAAAATGGTAAGTAAAGTTTATAAGAATACTGATAACACACAGAGAGGAATTTAAGAAAATTTATAAATAAACACAAAATGTTCACATATAAAAATATATACTTATCCTCTACAGTTTCTAAATTCGTAGCCCCATAATTTAATCTTGTAATCAGTTGTCAAGAAAAATATTTACAGTGACGTTTCTTCCATGAAAACAAGGCAAGACAGTATGGTTTTTCAGGGAAAAAAAGTGCATTTTATCTTTCGCATGCAGAAGGCAAATTCCAGGAATTTTGCTTGTTTTTAAAAGCATATTTCTCCTTTTTCAATGACGCTACAGTTTTTTTTGTTATTGATTAAGTTTTTCATGGGAAACAGTTTCCATTTCATTTTTCAATAAACTGCTTTGAGATGTCTTAAGATATATTGGAGTGGATCAATCCATCTCTTTTGCTGTTTCCTGACAGCTAAACAATGGCTCTTTGTTGATGAAAATCATTAATTCAGATGTTGGGAGGAGGTTTCACTAATGGGATTCAATTAGAATGATTTCGGTTCCGAAAAGGGCTTTGATAAATATGACTCTTCGAAAAAGAAAGCTAAAGAACTTTTGGTGTTTTATTGTTGAATATTTCTGGAGTATTTAAAATAATTTCAACACTTTATCTACCGCATTATGATTTTTTGCAGTTTTTTTCAAATAATATTTTTGTTTGTGTGAATCACTACATTGAAAAAAAGTTTAGGGATATACATAAACAAAATACTCAACTTTGGGAAATTTAATCCGTCAGAGCTAATTAGTTAATTGAAGATATTCAAATGTAAAATCAATTATATACACTGTTCACTTAAAATAAATAGTCAAATTGTTTTCTAAGATCTTCATTAACAAAAAAATAATAAGGCAACTACCTTTTGACATTACCTATTTTTTCGGAACAAAAATAACAATCTTCGCAATCCGCTGAAAACGCAATTTCTGCAATAAAACTATTCACCTTCCCCACTAAAATGCTCATCATTGAACCCGTGCTGCCATATATCATGGAAGAGTGGATTTAAAAGAATATTCCTGCTGAGTATCATCAGAATATTCGTAAAAAAGGGTTATTCTATGTAATTTTAGATTGAGAGTGGTACTTATAAGTACCGGCGGTAGAAAAAGGTTTAAACAATTTTTCAATTCCTACTATTAGTTCATTCTTTCCCTATATATATATATATATATATATATGGCGTATAACGCTCCCTTTTAAGGTATCCGACTACGTTCGGAACCGTGATTTTAAA
Source organism: Trichonephila clavipes (assembly GCA_019973935.1). Taxonomy (NCBI): domain Eukaryota; kingdom Metazoa; phylum Arthropoda; class Arachnida; order Araneae; family Nephilidae; genus Trichonephila; species Trichonephila clavipes. The sequence goes on along the minus strand of BMAU01019414.1, from coordinate 841,477 downwards.
AAAGTGCATAAATCGATAATTTTCATGATATTTAGTGTCGTTTAGATTAGAATACATGTATAAAATTGTTTTAAGGACATTTTGACAAAAAAATTATTTAAACACAATATTTCGGCAAAAAATTAACTTAGAATAAGCTTTTTTCAAAAGGGTCTCCTTTCATGAAAAATGCTTCTATTATAATAATATTTTGCCTGTATGTAGCTCAGACCTCTGTACAGAGACTCAACTATGATTTTTGAAAAACTCACATTATTTTTAGAGTTACAACCCATTGAAATAATTATCGGCGTTTTTTTCTTAAAATTTCTCCCCTGTGTTGTCGTAAAACGTGGATAAACTCACTTCTAAGTTACATATTTCAAAAATTCTAGTTGAGCCTCTGAAAAGAGAGGTCTGAGCTATATACTGGCAAAATATTATTGTAATCGAAGCAATTTTCACAAAAGGAGAATATTTTGAAAATTTGTCATTCTATGTTAATTTTTTTGTCAAAATATTGTACTTAAATAATTTTTTATAGTAATACTGTTCCTAAAGTAAATTTATATACATTTTCTAATCTGAATGACACTAAATATCATAAATATTATCCACTTATACGTTTTTGCAAAATCACGGTTCCGAACGTAGTTGGATACCTTAACATAAAAAATTTGATCGAAATTTACGGGAGCGCGTTATACGCCAGGTTTAAGAATAATAGCATTAAAATTCGAAAAGTAGAGCTTAGAAAAAAATTAGGCTTCTACATAGATCAAAATATTTATTTACAAGAAATGAAAATCCTTATAAACTTAAAGGGTTGTAGTTCTAGAAACATACTATTTTTTGCAAAAGCTTGGAATAATGCCTTGAATAAATTAGCTCAATACAAGAACATTGCGTACTTACATTCCAAGTTTCGCTGTAAAAAGAGTGTGTGCGTTATACGGCGAATACACCCAAAAAATTAAAAATTGTAGTTTGAAATCATAGATAAGGGTTATACGGCGGTCCGTTTTATATGCCGGATTTTACGGTAGTCCAACACCATATGTAGAAAGGAAAATGGAAAATTGGAAGGAAAATAGCTTTTTATTTTGTCATTTAATATTGTGATTCTGTCAGATGCATATATATATTTATATTAATTGTAACTATTTAATAAAAAGTAACTAAAATAAAATTTTTCATTGTTGACCTAAGTAGGAATTGGCTTAAAAGGTTTTTTTTTATGTATTACTTATACAAAGACTAACTCCTCCTCTCCTCTCCTAATTGAAATGACTTATTTATATAGAAATGTAGTTAAAGAAGTGTTCTATAGAAAAGTGCAGAGACAAATATCGTGCATAGAATTAATTAAATGTTAATTCAAGATAATTCCAGATTCTGAGATGCACGAACCACTCTCAATTAAGTTTGCTACTTCATTATCACGAGTATCTTTAAAAACAAAGTCATTTAGAGAAGAGGAGAAAATAAGAGGAAATAAAAAGTGTAAGCAGTTCGTGTTTTACATAATACATTTATATCTCGAAAAATTGTGTAAAAAAACCAAAACAAAAAGATAATCGATTTGAGTGTTAAAAAAAAGACGCGTTCCGTTATCCATAAAATACTTGTAAGATAAAATAGAAAGTATTTAATTTGAAATAATGAAAACTTAACGGTATCAGTTGTTAGATATGTATATATTAACACTGATACAGTTAACGTTTACTCACTAAACATTTATTGTGTGTAACATGCTTGTATATTTAGCATGAAATGTTCGTATATGTGTGGACTTCTAATTTCTTGTAATATTTTTGATATTTGCTTTGATCAAACCGAAGTTTTTGCAAATAGATGCTGAACTTTCAGTCTTCGACTAGATTGTCCAATATTTTTATTTTTAATTCGAAAGAAATAGTTTTCTTGACGGATTCTTTGTAATTTCAGACTTTTTGATGCGTAACGTCTGGTCAAAATTTTAATAAAAACACGCGCAAATTTGAAAAAAACGCATAAGCTTTTTTAAATCTCTACTACATATGGTAGTAACTTCGGTTAAATTCAGCCTTGATGCGACTGTATTTTCAAGTGCTATTAGCGATAAATGTCGGAGTCAAGCTTGTGCCCCACACCGTTTCTTAAATAATTTTGAATTTGCGGAATCGTCTTTCAGCTGCTGCAGAAGTGGCAGGAATTGTATAGAATAATAACGTTGCTGCAAAACTTCTGTTAGGTCGCAATCTAGCACTCCATATTTGCTCATTACTAACATAATTTGTGAAAAGTCCATGCCTGGTTTATTTTAAGTTGTACCAGGTGGTAAATATCAAGAATTTGAAGGGAAACCTTTGAGCCTATTATATCAGAATACTTATTCTGGAACTTGTCATACTTTTGTAACAAAGTTGTTTCATCTACATTTATTAAAAATGTTTGTTTTAGCAAATTGAATATTTGATAGACTGCACTCATATCAGTAAAACGTGTATTTATTTAATCGAGCTAATTTATACTATGTTAAGTATATATAAGTATTGAAAATAGTAATTTTAAATATTTCTATTATTATTTAAATATTCGGTGATCAGAAGCTAATTCAGCAAAATGTTTTTTAACGTTTCTTTGTCTTTTTTCTTGAAAATGGGAATCTGCACCATGTTTTCTTGTAGTTTCACTGGCTTTGAATTTGAATGATTCAAAATCGTTTCCTTTTGTCTCTGCTAAAGCTCTACTTGCCTCGTCCAAATCGATATCACAATTTAGTAAAATTATAGATGCATAATTAATGTCATTCACAACACGGTACAAGAAATCGAAAAGCAACTCGGACTCGAAGTCCAGCATTTTTGTTTTTTGATATTCTCTGATCCACTCACACATGTTTATTGGAGGTCTTGAGAGCTATTTCAAATAGTGCTTTGATTACGTAAAAAAAAACACTGAAATTTTATTGGGCCTACAGGACCATCAATTGATTTAGTTTTTTTAAAGTCATATCCGATTCACCAGTAAATTTTTACAGTAAATTTCAACGCTTAAGGCTATCCCCGAAAAAGTTATACAAATCTTGCAACATTGTCAATAAAAATCTGTATTCCCACACAAGCGCTGACTGCATCATTTATCAACAAATCTAACTTATGAGGGGCGCTATGTTACGTTCTTCATGTTAGGCCGAATATTTAGAATTTGAAAAGCTCCCGTTGTTTTGGTGGATGTCTTTTGGAAAGGATCTGAAGGCTGTAAGAGCCCCATGTCAAGAATTAGACGCTTTTCATTAGTACTTGATATCTTATTCGTGAAGTTACTTGTCATAAAAAGAAGATTTATCGTTTACATTTTCGAAAAATGTAGAGATTGATTGTTCCTCTGCTTTTGCATGTGCTATGCAAACATGATCGACGTTGACATGATCGGTGGTATCTTTAACTGTAATAACTGCAGACTTTCCTTCAGTAGGCTACTGAAGCAACATTGTAGTGACCACATTATTTATATAAGTCACTATTAACAAAAATGCTTGGGCAGAAGTACTCATAGAAGGCTAACTAAGAAAGTAGTCAATTTTGAGCAATTTTTGTTTACTATTTTTTCTTTCTTGGCGTTGTTTGTGCTTAAATGCAACACTGGGCTTCTTTTATTTTTTTATTCATAGTTTTTTTTTATTTATAAAATACAATTCATATGTACTCGAGTACTTTCTGACGCTAAAAAGAAGGAGAAACGCAATGTTACTCTACAAGACGTCGTTTGGAAAAACACCTGAATATTTAATCATTTTATGTTTAAGTATTTTGATTTATTAATGGGCAAGAAATAATTCACTTTCCCTATAAGTTCGAAATTACTTTCATCTGGGTTGCCATGATTATAGTTGTGTTGCAACCATTTTTATTTAGATCTTAAATGTGTTGTTATTACTTATGCCACCTGATCGACAGTAACATCAGATCAAGGTCCACGAAATTCATCGCTGCAAAGGGATAGATTTTTACCCCTGTCGTTAGCTTTAGCTTTGAGCACCATGCAGGCGGCAGTACAATTTTGCTCGGTTCCACCCCAATTTTGAGGGAGAACACCCTGGGAATGGCCAAAGGCCTTCCATCTCTTTTCCCTTTCCACCAACCACACGAAAGGACTTGCGGCTTAATAGATATTTAGAGTACTCCCATGGTGCGAAGGCACTATACATTTACAAACATGCATGCCGTCTTCGGGATTCGAACTCAGGCCGTACGGCACCGCAGTCAGCATTACTAACCGCTACATCGGATGGGCGGCTACATCTTAAATGTAGTAAAATTTATTGAAAGTTCAGTGGTGGTCAGGGTCTAAAGAACCCTGGCAATGGTACCGCATAGCCCATTGGTAGCTACGCCACTGTATACATGTTGCTCCGACGAAAATTTTATGATTTAATTACGCCTTAAGAATATTTTAACTGGTTGATGAAACGTCCGAAAACATAATGTGAATATGTTTTACTCCTAAGAAACTGAATAGACCAAATAAAATTAGTTTCAAAGGCCACGATGTTAAAAAAAAAGCATTATGTCAAACTGATCACTAACAGTAACAATAGCAATCCAAAACCATCTTTGATTGTTAAACTAGATGTGCGAAAAAAGTAAAAAAGTATTTTTTTGGACCGTGTCATTAAAACGTTTTTAAAAGAAATTTGAGTAAAATAGAGGTCGAAATACTATTTTCTTATGTTTTGTAAATGTACTGGTAATTTTTGATTTATATCCATTTAAGGGATAAGATTATATCCATTTGATTTATATCCAATTAATGCATTCAAAATTATAATGATCGCCTTTATTTTGAACTTTAATATTTTTGCTTTGTAAATTTGTTTCAAAGATTTTTTCTTTAGATTCGACGTTCATATTATAAAAAAAATGGTTTGTGTGTGTGTGAAATTACAAATGTTTACATTCTTCACTTTGGTTACATATTTACTAAAATATTTAAACTACGTTCCAATGCATTCATTGGTATATCTAATGATTTACACCTTTACGCTCAACGTTAGCTAAATATTAAATTAAAATAAAAAAAAGCATTTCAACATTTTATTAAAAAAATTTCGAATGCAATGCTTCCAAATAGAAATTGTGCTTCAGATATCAAAATTTGCAGGAAAAAAAGAAGTAAAAATAAAATATTCTTCGTATTGAACGATTGATTTCGCTGTTAAAACAGTTAATGATTCATGAAAACAGAACTGCCGAAAGTGTTGAAATGTTTTTCGAAGCTATTGTTGAGATAATGAGAAAATAAAATGTAAAATCATATTCATTTTTTCTCGTTAGGAAACGATTTTACGACTATTCTATCTTTAAAAGGTCGTAAATATGGTAATGCATTTTATATTTCCATCTAATAGAAGTTTAGGAAAAAATAAATCTATTCTCAAAAGATACTTATTGTAAGAAATGTAGGAACATTATTTTTGAAGGGGAAAAATACAACTGAATAAAATTTTTTCCCTTGAAGATTAGGAAATTACAAATTCAATTTTAAACGCTATTTCTAGAATAAAGTTCAATGAAATAAAAAAATATTAAAACACAAGTAACTTATTTATTGATCTGTCACAAAGCAAAGAACAAAATAAAATAATAGAACCTTTTTAACAGAATCTTATTTCCAAGCTTATCTTGAAAATAGTAAAATGTACTGTTTTTATACTATTTTTTTATCACTTGAGAGAAGTTTAAAAATCAAAAAACGTTCAGCTCTTTTTTACTAACTGCAATAAAATAAACGGCGTATATCATTGCATGAAAAAAGAATAAGACGAAATGCTACAAATGATTTATCACTGAGTCATCATTATATCATTTGCAATAATGCAATTATCAGAAGCTTTTTGTAACATTAAAGTGTTTAACATATTGTAATGTGATTCCGAAACACTGATTAGTTTTAACTATACGTTATTATAATCCAGCTGGCTGTGTGGCGTGGTTGGTTTGTCGCTGGCCTTCTGCACCTTCGGTGGTGGATTTTCATGATGCAGAAAATCGACAGCGGCCAAGTCGTTTGTGAGTAACTGTGAGTCCATTGTCGATTTGTTTTTCGACAATTTCTCTACAGTTTGTCGACACTTACTCTGTGAATGATGAGTATACTCGTCGTTACTCGATTTTCGTGACAAACACAGTTGCGCTCTCTCAAACGGGGGTGCCACAGTTAACCAATTAACCAAGGATGCATATATAATTAACATGTATACCATTAGGCTATAACGATTTTCTTAATTTAAAATCTCTTTTATTATAAAATAAAATTCCTCTTAACAATTTTTAATCGATAAAAATAATTCTTAAATGATTCTTGATTTTGAGTAAAAAAACGCGCTTCCAATTAGTTTCGATGTTGTGGAAAAGTTTCTTATTTCATATTAATAAAAGAATTTGTAACGGGTTCTATTCGGGTCTCTTCAACTAATCCTCTTGGGAAAAATGTTTTTTAACTGTGATTTTAGTTTAAAAACCGCTTTCCGTAGAGATGACTTAATTTTATGCAAATGTAACTACTATTTAAGTAACTGCCGATGAATATGTGGTTAATGGTTAAACGCTGATCGTTAGGCTGAATTTCAAGCTTTAGTAAACAGAGACTGGTGGTCACGCATTTGAAAATTAATATTCGATGGAGAATCCACCAGGAAGTGGTTAAGTAACCAAATTTGGAGCTGACCGAGCTATCGGGCTTCAAGAAAGATCACATAAGAAGTTACCACTCTAGATAAGTACCCTTCATAACCTAGTTATCTGATTACGGTTTAGAATTTCATATTGCTCCCATAGTTAAGTCATAAATGTGTATTTTGTAAATTGCTAAAGATTAAATAAAATTAGCTATTTTATGGTCATGTCTGCTTCTTCCTCGAACCTTCTCACACCCACGACCTTCAGACCGAGGCAATTTAAGTACTACAGATGAAATATTAATTATATGTGTTTATTTTCCAATATAATTACAGTTAAATTTTATTTGTTTTATACAAAGTTTTTCGAATTTATACTTGATTATGTAAGGAGTTTTCATTCTAGTATGAAGAATTTTTTTTGTAACTTTATCTGAAGGGTTGTTAGAACTAAGATTTTCCTATAAAACAACATCCTGCAGCTAAAATGAATGACCAGAGTTTTCTACATAATTTATTATTTGGATTATCCACGAGATTATTCCAGGTAGCTCCAAAATGAGCATTGGGTGGTTTTCTTCATGAAAAAACAGGAAGAAAAACACGGAATGCATAAGCAATTAGAACAATTCAGAGCAAGATTAATCAGAAGTAAAACATAACAAAGAGAAAAGTATAAGGCGTCTCTATTAGTTCTAAAAAGGAAAAGAAAAGAAAGAAAACCCGGTATATTTTTTATGTACAAATAAGAACACTGTGTAAAATATGTCTAGGTATAAATCGTTTATAAAGTATTCATGTTTCATTCCGGAATTTCCGGCTGTCACGTTGACGACGTCAATCGTTGAATGTGGTTAACTAATAAAACTGTTTTCCTAAAATAAAAGGAATATTTTTGTTGCAGCTCGAGACTTTCGCCGCCTAAAGAATGTATTGCGAGACCCAATGTTTGTAGTAGGTGTCTGGGCCATGATTGCTTTGCTTCAAAAGATCAAGTAATCAGGTGTCAAACCTGGAAGTGGTGGTAAAATCATTACGCCAGTGGCTGTTGAGATCATCAAGGTAACCATTGTCGCTATTCTGGACAGTTAGCTACGGAGGCAGAAGAACAAGTGAAATATCTAGACAGGCAGGCATTCCTTATAACACTGTTTGTAAGGTGTTCCAATACATAATGCATTAATTCCCGGATATTGTCAGTCACACTTAACAAATACTTAATACGGACGAGCCAAGATAGATCAAAATCTTAATTTGTTTTCTCAACAGAATGACTTTTAATTTGTCTTATATGCGATTAACAACTACTCTCGTTGTGACATTTAGTCATAATCTGCACCAATTTCAACAAATTGAATCGTTCCCCCCCTTCTATTAGTATATGCGTATGTTATTAATTTTGCTACTTTTATTTAATGTTGTTTGATGGCATAGTAACCAAAATCTAGTCGATAAATGCTCAAACTAATTATGCATTCATTGTGGGTAATTTCCTTTATTAATTTTACCGTTTTCCGACGCAAAGCGCCACCTAATGAATATTTTGAAATTTACTTTTGAGTGATTAATGTCCTATTATGAGTTCAACGACATATTTAAGAGAATCTGATAACTGATACTGATTTAAATTAAGATTTTTACGAATGTATATATTCTAAATACTTTTAAAGGTACTTAGGTATCCGACTACGTTCGGAACCATGATTTTAAAAAAAGCACATAAATGGATATTTTTCATCATATTCAGTGTCACTTAGATTAGACTACATGTATTTTGAAAATACAATTGTTTTTTTTTCCCAAATGTTCTCCTTTAGTGAAAAATGCTTCTATTATAATAATATTTTGCCTGCATATAGAACATTTGGAAAAAAGTTACCACCAACTTATTCTAAATTTGCTCCCCTCTGTTGTCGTAAAATTAAACCCACTTTTTGAATATTTAAAAATTTCTAGTTGAGCAAAATATACAGGCAAAATATCATTTAAATTTTTCATTTGGAAAAAATTATTCTAAATTAATTTTTTGCCAAAATAATGTGTTTAAATATTTTTTTTTGTCAAAATGTCCTTAACCCTCCAAGCGGTTAGCACGGAAAATTCCGTCATTGTAAAGATACTTCGAAAATGCACTGCACGGATTTTTTTTGCCTCCAAGTAACATTTTCAAAAGCGGTTGAGCCGTACTTTTCTGAAATCCTTTCCCCCTCTTAAAGGTTTAACATCTTGAAAGATAATTAGGGCCGGTGGAAGCAACACAGCATAACACTAATAGGAAGTTTTATGGCTCGCAGGGAACCCCGTGTTTTGACCCTGGAGCGATCGTAAAAAATCGGGGAAAAATTTCTTTAGACCCCAGGAAGTGTTTGTTTGGTAGCTTGTATTTTAAAAGTTTTGAAAAGTCCCAACGCATAAGTAAAGTATGTTACAATTCCCTTTTGGTTTCATATTAATTTGAAACTGTAACAAGTTGGGGCGTGTCAGGGCAATCTGCTATTTTATATAGTTAGACAAATTATCTTTTTTTAAGTATATTCTTTCGCTTCATTTTTCTTATATTAATCAATGCTTTCAGTTTTTGAAACATGATTATTTCATTAGAAGATGCCAAAAAAATTAATAAAACACCAAACACTTTAAAATTTGAAACCTTTTCAACTTTCCAACCATTAAAAATGAATAAGTTTAAACTTCATCAAATAATTTGCAACATTTTCTTACACTTTGAAAAACATAAAAACAAAAAAAAAACCTAATTAAGATCTATTAGTTTTTTTTTAGATTTCAAAGCCCAAGTGTTCAGGGAATTTTACGTACAGTGTGCTTAGTTATATATTGTTAAAATACACCGAATTATATTTGAATTTTAAGTGCTTGAACTTCAGTTTACATCAAAGACAGCATGAATGAAGATTTTCCCACGATTTTTGTATAACTTGAATGTTTGAATAAATGGTAATCAAAAATATACGGAAACATTTACAGTAGACATTTATGCATGTAAATAAACATAAAAATCAATTTTAAATTCGAGCTATTCAAAAACATTCGAATTATTATTCAAAAATATGTATTTATGCAAAATACCTCAACATTTTTTTTAAAGACTAACTGAATAAGTAAATAAAATCTGGATATGTTTTGAAATCTCGACCGTATAAAGCTATAAATTTTATGTTAGAAATTCCATTTGAAATTTCGAAAAAAAATGTATCGCGCATTTAAAAATTATTTACCATAAGTTCTAGCAATTATTTGAGTATAATATAAATTTCAAATTTTATTATATAGCTTCTTTAGTATTTTTTAATATATTTCGAAAATTTCATACAATTCAGTTGAAAACTGCATGCTAAGAGCAAAAAATATACTAAAAAAAATTGATGAATATACAATAAAGTTTTACATTGAAGCAAAACTGAGAAGTTAAAACGTAGGAATGAAAAATTTTGAGTATATCTGTAGTTTTCGAAATATTTATTTTAAAGTTCACAAAATTTGTGTGCCTTATGTTATACTTAATATTAATTAAATGGTTAAAATAGTATGTTAATAATAGTCATGTAATCGTTTGATGACACATTCATATACTAATAAAAATTATAATGGTCATTGATGCGAATGTCAAGAATTTTATGTAATTTTTTAAATTCAGACATTAAGATATTGACGTAGAAAATATAAAACGACCATCTAAAATCATGAAAATGCAGTCTGCTATAAAATGATCTTGACAAACAAAATACGGCATTTTCACTTACTATGGCAGAGCCGACTTAGTCAGGGGCGATCTGGAAAACAGAGAGTGATCCGCGATTTTGATTGATGTCGCTCTAGCGTTTAAAGTTCTCAGGAAAAAAATATATATAAGTTACAAATGCAAAATAAGTCTTGTAATTTTTCATACATTTTTATAACAACGAATTGTGGAATTGGCTTCCAATACATTGTTGTGTTTGACAATATCTAAGGTAACCAACCCTACTTTAGATAGATTTGTACTACTTTTTCGTAACCGTATTCCTTTTAAAATTAATTCGTGCAGCCAAAATACACCTTTTGCACTCTTAAAATTTTTTTGTAAACTATAACTCTTAATTTTAATTTATGCAACTTGTGAAATGTTCATAATTAACCATTTCCGTCTAAACAGTTTACATGAAAAAAAAGCTTGGACTCCCTCATTTATTAGGGAATTATATAAGATTCTAACATTAAGTTTTATTTTTCACCGAATAGGGTGGAGTGGTAGTGTATCGTGATTCCATACTACAGGTCTGGGGTTCTATTAAATGGCTGGGCAAGGTCGACTCTGCCTTTCATCCCCGCTACATTGGGTCGAAAAATGAGCACCAAGCTTGTTTGGGGTCTTAAATAATAAAGGTCTTTCTTCAGACAGACCACCAAATCGGGACATCTGTTCATGCACCTCAGCGCCCAATGGTCACGTATATTAGGATGGACATAGTAGTTCCTGGCCCTCATGGATTGTTGTGCCACTGAGTTTGAGTTTTAAGTTTGAGGATTGCCTCACTTTGGGGATACCCCTTAGATAAACATGTAATTCCACTCATTTGCAATTAAACATTTTTCTTTCAATTACGTTTATTTAAGAAGAAACTTTGACTTTTCAAATGTATTTGCTTACTAACATGTATATTTGTGTATTATATTAAAATTTTGATCATTTACATGTCTTTTGCTCCTCTAAAAGCTTTTAAGATTTTAGAACTGATCTTACAATCCATATAAGTTTTATAGTAGTATATTTAAAAATGATAAAGACATTTTTACGACTGTGTGAGCTTTTATGCCTCGTTTATAAATATAAAAAATTGCATTCAGCTACAGTTTTTAAAATGTACTGAAATAAGTGGAGGAATAGGATATTTACATATTATGAATATTTTTGACTGCAGTAAGATATATTTATATTTCAGTTTCTTTACAATTTGAATAGAAGTTGCAAGCCATTTTGCGAATAGTTTGATATTGAGTATAAACCCATAGGCTGTTTAATATTGTAAAGTGTTTTACTTTGATACCAGCACACATTAAAATAAGGCTCATTTGCAGTTATATGATCAGCTTCAGTGATATTTAAATTTTCAAAAATAGTCTACACGTACGAAAACATTCTTTCAAAACCACACACCACATCTCATACTATGTCTTTCCTACAGCAGGAAATATTTGTGTATACTCAAAAATTTAATACAGGATACATTTCCAAATGTTAAAATGGTTTTTAAAATTTGGTATGGATACATTGTGGAACTGTCGGTTAACTTCACTGAACAAAATTGTTTTAAGTGTACTGTTTTGAAAGACAAAATTAATTAGGGAGAACTTTTCTCACAATAGGGATTTGTAATGACTGAATTGTGTGAAAATGTCGTTATCGATGTGTGACAATTTTCCTTGTAATAAAAGAAACAGAAAGATAAGAAATTTAACTTGAGTAGAAAATGGTTAGAAGTACTGTCATGCGCATTTGAAGAAGTATATCCCCATTAAAATTAAAAATTATTGACTGAATGTGTGTTATGTCCATCACAAATGCCGATGTAGAAAAGGAATTTTTATTTAATACAAGAAGTTCGAAAAGGAGAACACTAGGAATGAAAATTTAGATTTTTTCCGAAAAATATTCAGTTAACATAAAAATGTCATTTATATGATTTTAATTAAAATAAATTAAAAGTATTGAAATCCTTTTTTATGCTATTTTAAATTAAAAATATAATTGAATAGAGAAAGATCGGTTTTATTTCATAAATATAATCATCGTATGTATATCACCGTATGCACCATTTATTGTCTTATTGTTTAAAAAAAGAGATAGGGCCTTTGCTCTTTTTACCTCATTACTTTTTAAAAGAGAGGAAAGTGAGCGCGTTTTTCTTACTCTTATGTTCAAAAATGAATACAGGATGCTTTTTTTCTGGTTCAAATCGCAATACCAAAAAAAATATATATTTTTAATTTTTAAAAAATGACAGAAAAATAAATTTTGTTTGAAGAAAATATAATTATTTTTCAACTTCTAACATACTATTTATTTCATTTTTTCCTTTTTTTTACCCTTCATTTTGTTTTAATTTTACTGTGACTGAACATATAGGGGAAAGAAACACCGAGTTCCACTATAGCTTTCATACAAGATTGCCCAAGGCAACTTAACAGCTAGCTGTAAACGATTGATCTCTTGGTTCTTACTTGACAAAGGAACCGAACTAAGTCATAAAATTGTCCCCGTTCGACCTCCCAAGTTTTAAAAGGGGGAAAGGAATGAAGTCTGTTGCATTTTTAAAGCGAACGGCAAAATAAGAGTAAACGCTTTTGGAATAACTTTTCAGGAGGAAGCTAACCACTCAGAGGGTTAAAACAATTGTATGCATGTATTCTAATCTAAGTGACACTAAATATCTCGAAAATTATCCATTTATGCGCTTTTGCAAAATCACGGTTCCGAACGTAGTCGGATACCTTAAGTATTATCGCAACAATCACCAACTCTGTTAATAACTCGCCAAGTTGGCAAGCCCTATTTTCTATGTATCGTACGCTCTGAATTAGCAACCATGTGCTTCATTTCATATAATGTCGTCAAAACGTTGCGATAATACGTAAGTACCCTTTTAAATTACCATGCTTCTTACAAGAAAACGAATGAAAATCTGATGTTACTTTATAAATTAATTGCAGCAATTCTAGTACAAAAATGTCAAACAAAAATTGACCTTTTCGATTATGTTCTAGCTAAGACTAACTCTCTTATAACTAACGAGAAAGAGTGAAAAGAATTTATTTTCAATTAATAAAAAAAATTCAGTTTTACTTCAACTTTTCATCTTTCTTTCCACTGAAATTTAGTTTTATTTTTACCAAAAAATCAATGAGCGTTTTCTTGTTGAGATGGGATCCTACTTCAGCAGATTAAGGCTTCAATTGTGAAGAATTCTAACAACTTTTTAAAGACTTTTTGGAATTCCTTCAGGAAATTATTTTTAGATTTAAGCATTCTATTGAAAGTTTTCGAAAAGTATAGTAAACACTTTTTTTGTTTCAAAAGCTTAAATTGTAAGGCGTTTACTTTTAAAGGATTGATAATGCAAAATCAATTTCTTGCTATCTTCATTATAAGGACTTTGAATCATCTAAAATAAAGTAACCTAGATAAGAAATATGAGATAAAATTGAATTAAAAGTTTTGCAGCTTCCGTAATTTTTATTAGAAATCAAATTTTTGGAACGTTTTAAGGTTTTTCACAACTGTTATACAAATGCAGTGTCTCTCAAAAGTGTCAGTGCCCTTACAGATTTCTATAAAATTTAGCGTTTTTCGATGAATAAAAATTAATATATCGAAGTTGTAAATTTTGCACAGCATCTACAAGTTGTTCTTATTCGAATAACATAATTATTTTTTACAACATATAGTATGACTTATTTTAAAAATTAATAATCAAATAAGTAATATAATTTTTTTTAAAGTTAACTCTTACTTAGATCAACAAAGAAATTTTTTATTTCAGCTAATTTTTATTAAATATGTATTCACGTATGACAAAATCACAACATTAAGTGGTAATTAATTTTTATTAAACTATCGTATTGTCACCCAAAACAATCGGGTACATAGAATTTCAGTTCAACTGAATGCTTTAAAACGTGAGAAAAAAAACCTTTTTAAGTTTTGACACAAGTCACCAAAATGGTCGCTAAGTCGCCAACGTGGCTGTATTTATAGTTCTTTAAATAATTAGTTTTAATCAATTAGTTTTTATCAATTATAATTAAATTATTGTATTGTCATCCAAAATAATCATGTATATAAAATTTCAGCTCAATAGAGCCCTTTAAAATGTATTTATTAACGATTGAAAATTCCACCAAGAAAAATAAATAAAAAAAATAAATAAACATATAGAGAGTGAACTATATAACTAATATTAAGAATTGAAAAATTACTAAAAGTTACACTGCAAAAGTATTCGTACGCTTGAAAAAAAAATCCCTACATAGTTTTAATAATTGTACTTTTTTTTTTAATTTAGTACTTAGTAAAATATCATTGAGCGTTCACAACACCTTTTTACGTTTTACAAGGACAGGGCACGACTAAGGAAATTCATTTGGGGTCGAGACTTGGTGTATTAGTAGTACTCCTTTAGGGTGTTCAATCCTCAATGTAACTCCGCCGAATAGCCAGTCTATTCGTAGAAATAGTCTCTGAAATTCATGCTTAGCTTTTATGCAATTAAGTTTCGATTACCTTCACCGGCCCGTGGCTCGATTATCATGTCGTCTGGCTTCAATGCGGTAGGTTCCGAGTTCGAATCACGCGAAAACATTTTTCTTTTCAATTCCTTTAATTATTTTTTAAAATTAAATAACTTTATTTATGATAGGTTTATTAAATATTAAATGATATTTATGTAATTATTTTGTATTTTATAAAGTAAAAAAGAAATAAATTTATTATTTAGAATTATTATTAATTAAAATGAATTATTAAATAAAATTAATTAATAATTAAATATATTTAAACTTAATTATTAATTAAAATTAATTATTGAATAAAATAAATTAAAATTATTTAAAAATAATTATTGCTTAAAATTAATTAAAATTATCTAAAAAGAACTATTAATTAAAATTACTTGCAATTATTAATAATTAAAAATATTTAAAATTAATTATTAATTAAAATTATTTAAAAGTATTTTTAATTAAAATTACTTTTTAAAATATTTTAATTTAAGTTATTTATTCATTAAAATTGTTTAAAATTAATATTAACTAAAATAATTATTATTATTAATTAAAATTATTAAAATTGTTTAAATACATTTATTAAAACTATTTAAATAAATTTTTCAAAATTAAATAAATTTATTAGAAAAGGACTTATTAAACATTAGAATTAAAACACCCCTACTCTGAGCTCTCTATACATCGAACTACTCAGTGTAGAGGCTCCAAAATTGTTGAACATACTATTCAAGACATGGGGAAAAGGATTTAGCGAAAAAAAAATTAGTTCCAGAAACACCGATAGATGGCGCTGTGTAACAGAGAATATACTAAAAAGACACAAAATACACATTTTATTCGATCGCACCAACCATTCATATCTTATCGATGCAGGGAATGCTGCTCAATATGGTTCCCTTCTTCAAGATGTAAAATCTGCAGTCTGTGGAGAGTTTGTTCAACTGCTGATCGTAATTGGTCGACAGAGATGCTTCTCACATGCAGAGTGATACTGTCCTTCAAATCTGCCAAGGTTATCAGACGTCCTCGATAAACAAGAATTTTTAAATATCCCCACGGCCAAAAGTCACAGGGATTAAGATCTGAGAACGAGGTGGCCATGCTGTCGGAAACGCACGACTAACCACTCTATCATTAGTAAAATGTTGCCGAAGAACCTGCTGCACACAGAGTCCAATGTGTGGAGGCGCTCCATCTTGCATGAAGGTAATTGAATCAAGACATTGGTGTTGTAGCATTTGGGGTGCAACAAAATTTCCAAGCATGTTTTTGTACCTCCTGGCCGTCACGGTGCAGGTCACAGGGCCATTGCGAGTAGTCAAGAAAGGTCCAAGAATGAATGTGGCTGTGAATCCACACCAGACTGTAACTTTCGGTGAGTGAAGTGGAATCTCTTGGAAGGTGCGAGGGTTTTCCGTGTCCCAAATGCGACAGTTATGGGTATTGACTGTTCCACTTAGATGGAAATGCGCTTCGTCACTCCATAGAATTTTCCACGGCCATGATGCATCCACTTCAACTCTAGCCAGGAATGTCAATGCAAAGGTCAGTCGCTTCTCCCTGTCGTTGGCCATCAACTGCTGATTGTGACGAATTTTGTACGGGAAAAAATGCACCACTTTTCTCAGTACATTCCACACTGTGCTGTAGAGAACACCCAAGTGTCGTGATACTGCACGGGCACTACTACAGCCTATGACGTTATCCATTGATTGATCAACAATAGCGGTGGCAACATCTTCAACGACATCTGAACGGGTCGATTTGCGTCCTCGACCCGGCTGAACACCAAGATGTCCAGTTTTCTCGAATCGAGCGATCATTCTCTTTAGAGTTTGTGGAAGAAATGGTCCTTTGCGTAAATTTTTAAGTCGACGAAACTCCCGAAGTGCAGATGCAGCATTTCCTTTGCTTTCATAAAACAGCTTCACAAGCAAAGCGCGTTCTGGCAGCATGACAGCAATCAATGATAAGAATGACATTTTCCCAGTTTCATCCCTTTTTTATGCCAAGAACAAGCTGCAAACCAAGGGTTTATGCAAATTTTGTGCTTTCAGGGCGAAATTTCAATTACAATGACAGTTTAAGTTTCTTCACTTTTTTAGCTTCTTTTTTTTTTTTCATATCAGCAATAGAAATCAAAAAGGAAAATTACATATTGCATGTGTTTTGTTTTTGTTTTTTGTGATAATTCTTTCCTTTTTTCAGATTATCTGGTGTACAGCGCCATCTATCGGTGTTTCTGGAACTATTTTTTCACGTAATCCGTTTCCCCATGTTTTGAACAGTATGTTCAACAATTTTGGAGTCTCTACACTGAGTAGTTCGATGTATAGAGAGCTCAGAGTAGGGGTGTTTTAATTCTGATCACCTTGTATATAATATTTCATTTATAGTATATTATATTTCACATTATAAAACTATTCGTACATAATTTTTATGTAAAATATCATTTAATATTTATTATACATTTTATTATAAATGTTATTTATATTTATGAAAAAAATATATTTATTAAACATTATATAAATATTTATATAATAACAGTAATTTTTTTACTTTATAAAATGCAAAATAATTACGTAGAATATCATTTAATATTTAATAAACCTTTCACAAATAAATTTATTTAATTTAAAAAAATAATTAAAGAATTGAAAGGAATTTTTTTTTCTCGTGATTCGAATTGAAGGCAGACGACTTGACAATCAAGCCACTCTCCCGGTGAAGGAAATCGAAACTTAATTGTATAAAAGCTAAGCATGAATTTCGGAGGCTATTTCTCTGAATAGACTGGCTATTCGGCGGAGTTACATTGAGGATTGAACACCCTAAAGGAGTACTACTAATGCACCAAGTCTCGATCCCAAATGAATTTCCTTAGTCGTGCCCTCTCCTTGTTAATATAGATTACATCAGTTTTTGTAATTTCCGCATCGATATTCCTACACTCTTTTGTGATTATTGTTTTCAGTTCATATTTTGTTTTTATAAGTCATGTCTTCATACATTTTCTAATTGTTACCAAATATGTTGAAATGAGCTTGAGCAAAAAAAAAAAAAAAAAAAAACCACAGAAAAAACAATTGTTGTTCTTCAAATCGCCAATCCGTCCTCCCCTTCTATAGCATTTGCGGGGGCGCTACGGTTGGCTATGATTTGCGTCTGCTCTATAAGGCTAATTATTTGCATATATATTTCATCTCCGCCAACGTTTGATGTAAATTTCACATGGTTTGCATACTTCCTTCAGAGGGTTGCATTTTGTGTGGCTCGCAGTGTATAAACAAATAATGAGACAAAGGAAGGAATTATTAATAAATAAAAGGGGGAGAGAGTTATACAAATACATAAAATATATTTTTTCTATTAATATATAGATAATATACAAAACATACAAATATATAGAATCAAAATCTATACAAAAATATTTGTTGCGACTTAGTGTAAATATTTATTAAACTAGGTCTGATAGACCCACTCAGACCTAGGACTTTTTTCAACTTTGTTTGGCCTAGGACTCAACTTTTTTCAACACTGTTTGGCCGCGATATCAGAGTGGTCACAGTTACGAACCTGAAGATCATAAGTTCGAGTTCTGGTGTCCCTGAAGACGCGTCGCGCAGAGGAGTTGATGCACATTAAATCTGTCGTGACTTAAAGTCATCCCGTAGGGAAAAAAGTGGGGTGCCAATTCAGATGTTGTCATTGTCACTTGACTGAGTTTTAAAATTACGAGGTCCGTTACAAAAACCCTCCCGTTACTTTAGGAGTACAATCTTCCACATTTCAAATGTGTATAAGAATGTTCGCATCAAAAACCTAATTTTAAGTCAAACGCAATAGATGCAAATCCTAACTCTCTCTGTGCCGTCATATTTAATCTGATAATTATCACACCTTTTACTCTAGTACAAATAAGGACTATTTCATCGAGAACTCCTGATTAAATAAAATTATTTATTTTTCGGATTACCCAGCTGGAGTTATCCTTCTCTGCTCTCAAATTACTATACATACTTCCGTAATATTTCGCATTACATTTCATCCAGAGACTGCGTCGGAGGTATGAACTCGTGATTTTCAGCTAATCGTGATTATCTATATAATAGAAACTTAACCTGTGGAGATCTTATACAGCTTTATATCTACACCTAAGAATCGAGAGGTTTTAAAACTACTTCTGCATTAATGGTTTTCTTTAAAAAAATTAAATATTTCATCCATGAAAGATACGAAATTAATCAAAAGTGTCACAAGTATTTTTCAGAGCGAATCTTAAGAGCGGGGCTCAGAGTCACCCCAGGCTCACGAAATCTTTAATTCTGGCAAAACTGTTTATTTGTTACAAATGATCCTTATCAGTATCCTCCTATATGACTGTCTTCATGTAAACTAAAATGTATTTGTCACAAAAATCCCTCTTTTTCGGAAACGGCAAACGTTTACTTACAACCTCAAGGTACTTGGGGTGAATGAGTTCCCCCCCGTGCGACCCCTTTTTTCCCACATATTTTCTATGAAAAGCCTACATTTTTTTCCTGTGTGAACACTTTAGTGTTTTTTACTGCTGTGTTGTATGACTCATTATGATTTCTAAATGTAAATTAACAGAACATAAAGAAAAAAAATGGGCATCTGTGCGATCTCTATTAGATGAAGTGGAAACTAATCAAGTGCGAGTGGAACTTGATGAAATAATGGATATTAATCCTGATAGCGAAAATTTGAGAAAAGTGATGAACGTGAAATGTTTGAGCTGAAAGGAAATTTTTCAAATGTGCCTAAGAAAATCCATCAAGAAAGATATAAAACCACAAGTCTACACAAGACGCACTGCACCATAGTAAAAAGAAAACACCCGAGTAAAGGTTCTACATACTATTTGTTGATGATCAAATGACACTAAAATTACAATAACTTGAACAAAATATGACATATTTACCTGTAAATATTCCTTTTATGTTAAAGAAAAGTGCCTGTGATTTGTGTCCTTTATTAAGGTTACGCACATTTGAAACACTTTAGTTAAGTTTCATGGTTTTTTTTCTCGAAATATAAAAAATAAATTGAAAAGTCCTTAGAAATAGGTAAGTCTACTTTCTCTTAGTTAAATTATTCACTGGAATTACGATTTTTATCGTGTACAATAAAATTAATTATAAAAAAAGTATTGGGGTGACTCAGTCACCCCATACGACCGTTAACATCAGTATCGATTGCGCGCTTGCTACCGGGTTAAGTATTTTATATATAAAAAAAAGCCCGATCTTTTCTCTTTAAAAATCTTTAGTTAAGACAGTAATGATAAAGTATAGCGATTTCAGATAAAGTATTACGATAAACATATCTTCCGTTACCTTTAAAGTCTATCACATTATTAAGAACTGTAAAATAAATAGCAATCATCTCAAAATTATAAGAATATTTTTAATTTTAAGCAAACTGTCAGATTTAACGCCTGAAAAAATATTTGTGCATGATCTGCGGTGAAAAGTTCGTACATGATCGTCAATTAAATCACAGATTCAGAACAGCTACTTTAGACCCCTTAACAGAAAGAGCATGTCTATACATAACTTTCTGAGTTTTTAAATACGTTAAAGCAGCCGGTTCTTAAACTGTGCTCCGCGGACCCCCACCTCGTGGGGTCTCCAGCATCTATCTAAGGCAGGGATGCGGAAACTAAGGTCCGCGGATAGAATTTTAATTTTCCGGTAAAAGAAATATATATATTTATAAATTATACATCCATCTCATTTTCTACTTAGTTTAAAAACTTTTTTCCTTCCTTTTTTTTTCAAAGGACTGATGATCTTTTTACTTTCTCAGATTTGCAGCTTTAATTAATTGAATTGCACGAAAACAATCATCTAAAGCAGTTGTTTCTAAATATGTTGACTTGTAGTTAATTAAAGCTAGAGTCTTGCAAGTCATTATCGAAAGTAAGTTTCCCAAATTTAATATCTCGTACCCAGAAAATCAGTGCTATGTTGGCTTTGTCTTACATATATGTGAACAAGTTTTTTCAACTGTGAACCTTAGAAAGAATTATTTCAGAAGTATACTGACAAAGGAGCATTTAGCCTCGTTCCTTAGAATCAGTGCTTCTCACTTCGAACCTCAATGTAAGGAACTTTTAGAAATGAAATCGCAATTTCATTCATTTCATTAACGTATTTCAATTGTAATATTTGGATATTGTTTTTAAAATTATAGAAAAATTTATCTTGTCTCGACAATTTTTTTTTTTCGGGGAGTTGTTTCGCTACAAAAAAAAAAAAAGTTTGCCCATCCCTGATCTAGGGGATTAACGAAGAGAGGTCTATCACTTAAAGTTAAAATTTTTCTCTAATGCTGAGATTTAAAGACCCTGAAAATCCTTTTTGAAAAATTGAAAGATGTGCACTTCTAGATTAGATCCTTAAATTGACCTTAATGAAAAAAAAATTCTAATATAACATGTAATTAAATCAAGAATATTAATTTATAGTTAGTATAAGTTTAGTATTTTGTAATATTTTCAATTATATGCTTGTTGTTTGCTTTAAGGAAACAAATAATATAAAAAAAATTAAGCCAATTCATACTTAGGTCTACAAAAGAAATTTTCACATTTTAGTTACATTTTATTAAATAATTAGAATTAATATAAATGTGTATGTACATAGGATTGAATCATCACAATATTAAGTGGCAAAAGAGAAAGCGATTTCCCTTTCCATATATGGTGTTGGAGTATAATTTTGTTTTTTTGTTACTATCTATTCATTCATTAATCACATTCTCAGAAATTAGGCCATCCCAGGTAGGATTCGAACCCAACGTGTTATCCATCGCGCTACAGGGACACAACGAGCGAATTTTCTTTTTATATATGGTGTTGGGCTATTATTTTTGTTTGTTATTATTTATTCATTTTTTAATTTAATTAATGAATTAATAGCTGAAAAACCGTATTAACATCAAGTGTCATCCACTACAAGTTTAAAAAATGTACTTGAACTGTAATGGATGAATGGAAAGTATTTTATTAAGAATTAAAAATTTGAACAAGACATATATATGTAATAATTCCCTCTAGTATCCTTTTATTAACTCTTTGTACTAATATTTAAAATAACTTTAACTCTTTGGTTTAAAATTAACATTGTAATCTTAATCGTAATCGGCTAGCCTTAAATCCCTGTTCTATCCAATCAGAACTACTATTACGTAATAATCACGCGCTTGCACTGCTGGTATAAAAGCAAAAATCCTGAGTAATCGCTCTTTTTGTCTGCTTACCTTCATCATGTACGAATGTAAATAACTGCAGCGCTTTGTCTTTGTATTCAAAAACATGCCGCCGCTTATTCAATGTGAAATGTACCGCAATTGTGTTTTAATCTATTGATGTGTGCTTCATAATAAAGGATGAAACGTTATCCTGAGATATCTTCAATAAACCAGATATAACAACAAACAACACCGGCCAACGCTACTACAATACTTAACACACACACACATATATATAGGGAGAGTGTGAACTAATAGTAGGAAATGAGACAAATGTGTTCAGAGGCAGTCTTAGAATTATTGATGTACCTTTCAGTCATTCAGTCATGCGAAGGGAGTTAAAAGAGGAGGTTTAAATTCTCGAGGGTCCATGATGTGAGGCTAACACATAAGAGAGAGAGAGAGAGGGGGGCTGCGGTGATCGAAAGTTTATGCACCGCTGTATTAGAGTTTAGTTATTTATGATTCTAACTTTCTTTTTTTCTGAAACTTAATAAAATGATTGGCTTTGTTTTCTCGAAAAAAGATACATATTTCCAATGGCGTAACGAAAAATATTAGAGCCCCCTGCAAAGCCAAATTTTAGGCCCCAAGCCATATCTTATGTACTTCGCGTCAGTCAGAGTTCAAGCCTCCTAGAATCCTGGGTCCATCCGCGAAGCGGGGGTTGCGAAGGTGTACGCTACGCCACAACATGATTCATTAAATAACAGAATTTATGGGGACAATGATCCCATAGTTACTCTTTGCTCACAAATTTTCAGAAGTTTAAATAGTGAATTACAACTATTTTCATTTAATAAATTAAAAAAAAAGACTATTTTCGTAATATCATGTTTTATATGTGATTAAAAAAAGTCAAAATAAATTCAGACACTTCAATACGCATAAATCTCAGCAAGATATAAATAGTGTTGTATATAAAGGATAATTGTAATATTTCGTACAATAAGAGTTCCATTTTTCATGGAAATAATAAACACAACAGAAGTAATTTAACAATATATGCTACGCTCATAAATTACTTCGTCAAGTTATACAAAAGTTAAAAGCTATTTTTTTAAAAAAAAAAAGCTTGTTTCTCTCTCTATATATATATTATCCAAATCCTTCTAATAAAATTTTTCAGTACAACAAACCTAATAAATTGTGGATGAGAGAGGTATTAATCAAAATGGAGAAAGAATTGTGTTCTTCGTACGATTTGCCTTTTATGCCTGATACTCCTCTAATACAAAAAGTTGAATTAAAGTCATTCCAGAATTACGTATACATTTCAGTCTTTATACAAAAACTATAGGGTGTGAGCTACCTTATTCTGAAATAAGGTCAAATAATGAGGTTGGCACCAGAGTTGGAATTTACTTTTTTTTACTGACACACAATCTTGAAATAGAAGCTTTGTGCCCAGTTTGAGTAACCATACATTAACTTCCCTTACTTTGCACCTGAAGGATTGTTTCAGTCACTTTATCTTACAACTAGTGACCATGCGGGTAAAAAGTGAGTTCAGGCACATGCATATGCATTCGCCCAGACACGTCATTGTGCCTGCGTGACTGATTTAAATTCCGCTAACCAAAGTACGCACTGCACCTTTTACTGTTGCGATCACATCGTTACTAATGAAGTCAATGTGACAAGTTTATCGTTTGCGATTGCCAAATAATGCGCGCACGTGCGGCTGATTGGACTAGACCCAAAAAATCTCTAAGGGATTTCCAATCTACAGATGAACAGTTTATTACATTCTAATGGGTAGTTCTGTAACAATAAGCCATAACTTTTGGATACTATAAGCTTGGACACTGTTCTTTCCATATGAGAAAAGATAAGTTCCCATAGATATGTAGAACCAAAAGAGGAAAGTAATGCAAATGTAATTTTCTCTTCAAACAATTAAATTCCTCCAGAAATGGTATCCAATAATTTAAAATTGATGTCGATTTATTTTTAAAAGTTATCTTTCGGGGTTTTTTTATATAACTCCGTAAATTTTCCTTTCCATAATTTTGAAGATGTTATTTCAATTTGTGAAGATGTTATTTCACCCATTCAGGATCAGACGACGCTTTCTTGTTAAGCCTAACTTCATTTAACTCTTTATCTACCGACGGTACTTATAAATACCCCACTCACTTTAAAATAACATAGAATAACCAATTTTACGAATATTCTGACAATACATAGCAAGAATATTCTTTGAAATAATCCACTCTTCCAAGATATATGGCAGCACGGGTTCTATGATGAGTATTTTAGCGGGGAAGACGAATAGTTTTATAGCAGAAATTTCGTTTTCAGCTGACGGAGTTTTCAGCGGATTGCAAAGATTCTCATTTTTGTCCCGAAAAAATAATTAATCTCAAAATTTAAGTGTCTTATTTTTTGTATGCTAATGAGGACCTTAGAAAACGATTTAGCTCTTTATTTTAAGTGAACAGTGTACATAATTAATTTTACAGTGGGATATATTTAATTAGTTAACTAGCTCTAACGGATTAAATTTCCCAAAGTTGAGTATTGTGTTATGTACATCCCTTAATTTTAAATGTAGAGATAAAAAAAAATATTGCATGAAAAATCTGCAATAAATCATAATGCGGTAGATAAAGGGTTAAAAGTTCATACAAAATAATTTCTGTAAAAAAATATGCCAAAAGTTATAGTTTATAATCGTTCCTAATTCCGTAAGTTCCAAATAAAGCTCATAGCAGTATGATTACTTGCCGGAATGGGCAAAGCGGAATCTCACATATAATACCGGGTTCACTGAAATGATCATGGTTCCTAAGGGGGTTAAACTCCAGTTGAAAATTATCAACTTGGGTAAACAGTTGACTAATTAGCAGAGAGGTGTATAGTGCCACTAAGAATTGTACCGCGTATCTCAAATTTGGCTCGCGTGCTATAGGTTGCTGGCCCCCGTACTAGACCATGGAAAGGTTATGATTCTTGTTTTAGTCAGATTTGACTTCGAATTCTGGATCTATCGGATATCATTTGTTGAAAAAAAGTTCATTGCATGATAAACTTAAATGAACTTAAATTTGGTGACTAAATTAATAAATAAATGTATTTATTTCCTCACGCAGGCCACATAAACTTATAATCAAGGCTTGGGTTTAACATGTAAAACAACTCTTATTATTATAAAAGATAATTTTTTAGTAGAATCAGGTTTTGAACAAAAATAAATAAATAAATAAACGCCGTCAAGAGTTGTGGGGTGAAATTTAAGAGATTAAGGTACCTACATAAAAATGGCATCCTCATCACTTGACCTTGCTTAGAAACTTTATCACCATTTTGTGCAGCTTTGGTTAAAGCGTGAATCATTCTGTTTCCTTAAAAAGAAAAAAAAATTATGCCTAAGTCACGAAGAAGGCGGTAGACATTTTTGTACAAGGTTAACCCTTTATCTACCGCATTATGATATTTACTGTAGTTTTTTTTCATGCAATATATTTTTTTTTGGATCACTACATTGAAAATTAAGGGATATACTCGTACATAAACAAAATACTCAACTTTGAGAAATTTAATCTGTTAGAGCTAATTAATTAAAGATATTCAACTGTAAAATTAATTATATACACTGTTCATCTAAAATAAATAGTAAAATCGTTTTATAAGGTCTTCATTAACATAAAAAAATAAAACACTTAAATTTTAACATTAACTTTTTTGGGGACAAAAATGATAATCTTAGCAATCCGCTGAGAACGCTGTCAGCTGAAAACGCAATTTCTGCTATAAAACTATTCGCCTTCCCCGCTAAAATACTCCTCATAGAGCCCGTGCTGCCATATATCTTGGAAGAGAAGATTTCAAAGAATATTCCCCTGCTAAGTTTCGTCAGAATATTTTTAAAAATGGGTATTCTAAATAATTTTGAAGTGAGTGATACTTATAAGTACCGTCGGTAGGCAAAGGGTTAAATATCAATACATATGTTATGCACTTGTAACAGATCTTTCGAAGTGTATTAAAAAAGTTGATTTAATTTAATTTTACGATATTTATCTATGTATCAATGCAACAGATTACCGGTGTCATCAGGAACATAATTAAAAGCAGAGTTATAAAAAAACAAGAACGGCAATCTGAATTTTGATGCTCTTTTTCCTTTTTTTTTTAAATCGCCAGGGTATTTAGAAACGGATGGTTTGGATTTAGCTTGCAATTTTTTACATTACACGGCAATCTTTTTATAAAATCGACACATGAAGATAAATAAGAATTGACACGTTATCCTAGAAACAGTGTTTTGAAACTATGCTAAATTATGTAGAAACAACCAAAACCATCGTGCCTATGCAAACATTATTATGCACCATTAGCTAAGCAAAAACCACCATAACGTCAATTTAGCAGAACACACAGAAATGGTATAATAACTAAATTTACCATTTTGTGTCAATCTAAGACTTATGATTGCGCTTAAATTATTCATGAAATGATTATCTACTAAAAATACTACCAAATTCATTCTTTTAAAATGAATCTATTTGAATATATTTGTCCGAAATATATGTACAGTGGGCCACAAAAGTATTCGTACACTTGCAATTTCTTTTAAAATTTAATGTTTTCGACTAATAAAAATTAATATATTGTAATTGTAATTTTTTTATGATATATGCAAATTGTTCTTCCTGGAATGAAATAATTAATTTTTTAAAAATAGTAAAACTATTTTTTAAAAAAATTAATAATCAAAAATCTACTAAAAAGTCACGTCACAAAAATCTTCGTACACTTAACAAAAATCTCAACTTAGCTTTAAATATTGTATTTCTTTCTTAATTTAGTACTTAGCTGGATATCTTTTAGTGTCCACAACAACTTTTAAGCGTCTTGATATGGATTAAATCAGTTTTTTGTAATTTCTGCATCGATTTTCCTCCATTCTTCTGTGATTATTGTTTTTATTTCACATTTTGTGTTTATTTGTCATGTTTTCCTTTTTTACATCAAAATCTCACCAAGTATGCTCTACTAGGCTAAATAAAGTGATTGAGGAGGGGTTTTCATAATTTGGGGACTGTTATAGAGACACCAGTGGCGTACATTGAGAGCAGTGCGCTTGGCGTCATTATCCTGTTAAAAAATGAAGTCGTTTCCAATATCCAAATTTTGGGTGGATAATTTAAAAATTCTCTTTAAAATATTTAAATAGAGCTCATGATTCACAATATCAATAAAAAATACCAAATTACCTAATTCTGTGGCTGAATACCCCCTCCCCCCACAAGAACACTTTTACCTCCATGTTTTATTGATCCAACTAGATTCTTGGAATTAAGTTTCAGAAAATTCAAAATTGACACCAAATTGATTAGAATGGCAGACAACTCAACATTTTTTGTACCGATGGTACTATAATAGCTTGTAAATGAAAAAAAGGAGTTTAATTCCATGAATTTATGTGGAACAAGAACTCCTCCACCTCCATGCTTCAGCATAGAAGTGAAGGTGTTCTGGCGTGGGGGTGTGAATTTGCCTCAGAATTAGGTAATTTGGTATTTTTTGATGGTATTGTGAATCATGAGCTCTATTTAAATATTTTAAAGAGACATTTTAAATTAGCCACCCGAAATTTGGATATTGGAGAATACTTAATTTTTTAACAGGGTAATGACGCCAAGTGCACTGCTCTCATTGCACACCACTGGTGTCTCTATAACTGTCCCCAAATTATGAAAACCACTCCTCAATCCCTTTATCTAGCCCAGTAGAACATATTTGGTGAGATTTCGATGTAAAAAAAAAGAAAACATGACATAGAAACGCATAATGTGAAGTAAAAACAATAATCACAGAAGAATGGAGAAAAATCGATGCAGAAATTAAAAAAAACTGATTAAATCTATACCAAGACGTTTAAAAGTTGTTGTGGACACTGAAAGATATTCTATTAAGTACTACACTCACTTCCAAAAGTTAAGCACGGAGAGGAAAATACTAATTTCCGGAAGCCAATCAGAATTGAAGAGGAGGAAATTTGCTGCAGAGGTAGATGGAAGTATAAAAATATGTTAGGTAACAGCCAATCGTGCTTTTATGTCAAGAAATATGCAAAAGGGGCAGTCTTATAAGAAGCCAGCTTTATGAAAGGTTACAGAAGTTGATTGTAAGCGCTGATAGAAGGTGTTAAAAACTTTCATACAATTTGTTTCAAGACATACGTGTTTCTATGACTTCCAGAAAACGAATGGAAGATTCTGAGTGCTGGCGTGCTGTGGGGCACATTGAAGCAGGACAGTCAATCACAGATGTTGCTTTGTTTTTCGGCGTTCATTATTTTGTTATTCCTCGTTTATGGAAACAATTCCAAACCACACAGACAGTTATCCGAAGGCCCGTAGGTGGTCACCCAAGGGTTACAACCCCCGCGGAAGATCGATATATTGCTATTGTAGCCAAGTGGAATCGCAGAGCGACCTGCACACGTGTCACATCTATGGTTACAGCGTCCATTGTGGTAAGGCTATATCTGCAGCTACTGTACACCGAAGATTACATATGAATGGACTGTATGACAGGGTACCTCGAGTTTGTGTTCCTCTATCCATCCAATCAAGAAGGGCATGATTAAAGTGGTGCAGGGAACATGGCAATTGGACTGTGTCTGATTGGGGCAATGCCATGTTTACTGATGATTCAAGATTTGCTCTGGAGCCAGATGACAAGCGTATAAGGATATGGCATAAACAAGGAAGGAGGCGGAAGCATTATGGTGTGGGCAGGGATTTCATTTGGATACCGCACCGACCTGCACATCTTTAAACGGGGCTCTGTGACGGCTGTCCGGTATCGAGATGAAGTCCTAGAACTCATTGTGAGATTGTACGCTGCAGCAATTGGCCCTACTTTTGTTTTAATGAACGATAACGCACGTCCCCATAGAGCTGACATCGTCAATGACTACCTGGAGAGTGAAGGGATTGCACGTATGGCGTGGACAGCATATTCTCCACAGCATATTCTCACGAACTTAATCTCATTGAAAATCTTTGGGATGCTCTCGACCGTGCTGTATCTTCACCGTTTCCCACCTCCAGCTACTCTTATTGAGCTGGAAACTGCTCTACAAGAAGAATGGCGATTGCTTAACTCTGCGGGGGTTGACCACCTAATTGAAAGGTGTAAACTTTGCATACAGATGAGGAGGGATCACATACCATATTAATGATCTTTTTTTCATTTTATGCTGTTTATTTTCACTTTATACATAATTCTGTTTAAGTCTCCAGTATGACATCTGATTACTTACAAAAATTTAATATTGTTTTCATTTCTGTAAGTAATTATTGATTTTGTTTTATGTATAAATATATATGCTACTTTACTGCCAAATTTTGTGTCAATCAAAGCAGTATTTGTTGATTTTTTTGCATTTTACATCTTTGTGCTTAACTTTTGAAAGTGAGTGTAAATTAAGAAAGAAATAGTACAATATTTAAAGCTAAGTTAAAGATTTTTGTTAAGTGTACGAAGACTTTTATGGCGTAATTTTTAATAGCATTTTGATAATTTTTTTAAAAAAATAGTTATACTATTTTTAAAAAATTAATTATGTCATTCCATTAAGAATTAGTTGCAGATATCATAAAAAAATTACAATTACAATATATTAACTTGTATTAGTTGAAAATGTTAAATTTTATAAGAAATTGCAAGTGTATGAATACTTTTGTGACCCACTATATATATTTCAGGTAAGATAAAACATAATAAAAATGATAATTAAAACAGCAAAATATAGGAAAAAATAATAGATTCTCAATTGCACTTAAAAAATCGAATTCATTGAATGAAAATTACTAAAAAGATAGAAAATCAAGGTATCATGGCGAAAATTATGAGTTCCAAGTTTTTCAAAACTTTTTATATTGGGTTCACTTTTTTTTAAAAAAAAAAAAAAAAAATCTCAGATAGCTAATGGCTAGTTTATTCATACTTTTTAAAGTTTTCGTGGCCGTTATTTTGAAAAAAAGTCACACACAACTTTTAAAAAATAATATCAGATTTTGGTGGATTATTCGAATTTTTTTTTATTTTCAGAAACATTCCGTTTTATTTAAGTTTGAAAAAAATAAGCCATAATTTTTTTTTTATAAAATTATTTGCATTTATAGTATTTTCTTTATTATTTATAACAGTAAACATGATTATCACTTAGAAAAAGCTTCAGATTTAATTCTCTCTCTAGAGTTTTTAAGTTTCCCCTCCACAAAACTTCCATTTGTAGTGAGAGTAGTTCCGCAGTTCATCGAAAGATGGCGCTTGTATAACTCTCTTCATTGTTTGGAGAATTGTTTTCGGATTTTTAGTTTCTAAATTGAGAGTTCTTGTTGAGCTCGCGCGCTTCGGAAGTTTTCCAGCACTGGTGCAGAGTTTTGTTTCGCAAATTCGAACTATTATCCCTCTGATTAAGAGAACTCGCTCAAAACAGGTTGGTAAAAATGTCTTTTATTTTTATGTCAAATTAAGTACTTAAAAAATTTGTTTTTAAATCTTCATTTTTCTTATTTTATTAAATGCATTAAATTCAAATTTATTAATTAATTTAAAAAAATCTATATATCGCTAATTGTATTGAAAATAAGATGGTTTCCAGATTTATAAAATTTCGAATTTAGTTTTACAAATTCCTTTGCTTAATTTATTTTTATTTCCTTAATTTAAAAAAAAATGCAAGCTATCCAATGCCTAAAAACAGGTTTAATACGCTATTTTAATAGAAAATGACGAAGTTCTAATAATATTTACGGAAAGATAAAATAAAATGAAAATGTTTTTCCATTTTCTACATCGAGAAATTGTATTATTCATGCAACAAAAACTTTATTTCCATATAAGATTAATGAAAAAAGTATACGTCAACTTTCTGAGTTACGAAATGTATAATTTTAAATATTATATAATCTAATTATTATTTTTCAATCATTTTTAATGACGCGATTACATTGGAATTTGTGTTTTACTGAGAAAATAATGTAAGAATATTAATGTGCGTTTTCCATGTGTTTTGTATATGCGATATTTATCATCAGGTAATTGTACCAAAAAACAAAGAATTTTTTTTATTTCATTTACGGTTTATTTCAATTCTCCATCTTGAATTTCGGCAATCGTATTTAGATATTTCCATGAGATTTGTTAATATTCGGATGATTTCCGCAACTTGTATTTTGTTGATTTATTAAATTAGATTCCATAAGAAAAGAGAAAAAGGATTTTGAAATTCATTTAAATTGGTTTGATAAAAATGATAAAAAAAATGGTTTTAAATGATGTTGTTATTCTTTGGTTCTGTTTAAATTGTTAAGCATGATTTGAGTTTTATTTGAAAGTAAAAATTCGAACTAATTTAAAAAGTCGAAATTTTTTCCCTTCCAAATGAATTTTTAAGGACACCTTTTTTTCATAGTAGGAAATTTTTGACTATTTAAAAACACTTTCAGAATTATTTCTCAAATTTTTATTATAATCATGAATAATTTAATATAAACCTCTTTTTCCAAATCGAGACTCTATCACAATTATTATAAATTTTTTTTTCAAGCCTTTAAATTCTTGTATGGTTTAAATGTTTTGGGTGCGTGTTGAGTTTTACTACCCTTTAAGGAAATTTCATTTCTAAGTGATGAAATAATTTAATTTCTTTTCATTTAATAATATTTTGGGAAACTACATGAAAATACAAATGATTCAGTGTTTAAGGCTATCTCATCTGTGTGATGCTGTTTTCAAGAAATGTTAAATTCGATTTTTTCTAAAAATATTTTTAAAACGTTGTTATAAAATGATCAATTTAATTCTCAAAAATTTTAAATCCAGTTTTAATTTTGGAAAAAGATCTACGTACAAAAGACTTATTGGCTTATTTTTTTATCTCTATCCTTATTACTAAACCATGCAAGCAATATGTCGAGTTTTTAATGCTACTGACAATGAGGTCAACAACTATTTTTGGTAACAGTATAATTACTGCCACGAAATTATCTAGTATAATTTTTAGCATGGTTCTTCTGCGTTCCAAAATAACAAAAAAGAAAAAGTTTAGTTTTTTTTAAGCAACGAGTAAAATTGAAATGAAAAAACTATAAATTTAACTAAATATAAATCGATAATAGCAAAAAATTGCGAAGAAATATAAATTCAGTTTCATTATACCGCATTCCCGTGTTTTTTTAATACATTCAGTCATTTCTGGTGTTCCGTGGGAAAAAACAGATGCATAATAAAATACCATTGCAATAGAAAATTTGTACAATTTCAAATGACTTATGCATACGATTATAATCAACAATCGTGAAAATAATAATTTTTTTTTGTTATATATGAAGTGTCTCATGTGAACTAACACATCGTTAACTTTTTTCAATAAATTCTAGATATGCATTTGACTTTCGGTAATTCAATTCTTCGATAATACGAACCTCTCTCTAATTCGAAGTATATGCTCACAGCCCCTAGAAAAACTCTTGATATTTCGAACTAAAACAATACGTTTTGGTACACTCAGTATTTTGAAGTAAAATCTGTGGCCGGCCAGAATACAACATGAGATAATTTGAAGTGATTTAATAAAGTTATCCATAAAATTCAAACACTCTCTATCATGTAGAGTCCTGTAGAAAACAGATTGGAGCTTTTATGTTGTATTGTCTCTGTTTGTCTTTTCTGTAACGCAGCCCGTTTGATGTGACCATCAGAATTGACTCCGATAACTTTGAAAGAAGCTTAAGTGTCACTAAACAAACTACGCAACTTTTCCTTAGAAAATCATGTTGATGCTTACGTTTTTTTTCATTTATTCTAGAAAAATCTAACATAGTTAGATTGAAACCATAAAATGCCATTTTTAATGTCATTAAACAAAAAAAAAAGAAATAAAAAGCTTTTCCGTCAAAAAATATGTGCAGTATGTATTCTTTTACTAGTCGTTTTTAATACTTAAATGTATTATTTTAAAATACAGGACTTTTAACTTCTGTTTAATATTTATACTGTATAATATGTACTTTTTAAAAATACTTTAAAATAATTTTATACATGAGTACAATAGTTGTTTTCTTAAGTTTCAAATTTAAATGTGTTAGGAAAAATTTTTCTTCGTCTATTTTGGCAGTTTTTCCCTATCCTCTTGATAATTCGAAGAGTTTCATTGGTCCCTTCAGCTTCGAATTATCAAGAGTCGACTGTATATTAAATATTAATAACTGTATAAGAACAAACTAAATACATTTTTTCCCTTGTCATATCTGTATGAGGTATGATTTTCAAAAATGTGTTTGAGGCAGTTTTCGGCTAATGTTAAAGTATAGGACACGAATTCAGAATATTTTTCAGATATAAAAGTACTCGAACATTAATATTATATTCTGGTTTCACTAGCCTGTAGAGAATCACTTATTTTATCATACTACTCATTTTTGTCCGAGTTGATGCATTTTTTTCTATTATAAAATGTGTTTCGCATTTTTTCTCCTATACCGTAATGCTAAATGAGCTATCTCTTTACGTGTTAAAAGGAAAAATTAATTATTTAAGAAATATTTTGAAATTTAAAAAACATTATATTATAAACAAATGCATGAGTTACAATGTCAGAAATTTTTATAAAAATTGAAGTATTTTTTCCGTTCGAAAATGTGCTCCGCGTTAAGTTCACGATCTTGTGTATACGGCGAATACAGCCTTAAGGAAAACAAGTGGGAGCCTGGAAAATGAAGGTAAAGAGGTGCAAGGGCTTCATCATTTAATCGTCAAAATATAGCAAAAATCCGCTGACATTATCAAGTTCATGCGGTGATTGAAAATTTCTAAAATATTTTAACTTTAAGTTATTTTGAAATTAATACGCACTAGCATCAGTCAATACGTATTTTATTCTTTTATAAAAGTAACTCTGAAGTTAGAGCGGCCAACCCTGCAATTTCGCGAAGAATGTCCTTTTTAATTACGCAGAAGAGTTAGGTGCTCCTGCTTTAAAGCTTTTGTTGAATTTTACTCTTTCTGGCAAAAGAAGTCAGAGCTTAAAGTTCCTCGAACTTTTTAAAAGATGGAAAAAATAAATGTTTCTTTTAATCAATGCTGAAATTTAGAAGAATTATTAGTATACATCAAGGGGGTTGGGGCAACCTTGTAGCTGTGATGCGCTAAATCAATCTACCAATACGATCCAACGAGCAACACAGTAGAAAATAATTGAAATAATTCGGCACGCAAATATAGGCTTAGAATTGCAACTTGCGACACTGCATGCAAAGTTAGGGAATATAGGTTTAGAGTTTTTATTATACATTTTAATTATACATCATTCAAATATATTTATTAATATAAATACAAACAGCATAGATTATCTATCGCTACAGTAATACCTTAACTTATGCGAATTCGGAGTTATGCAATTTTCAAATCTCTCCTACTTGCGTATTTTTTTTTCATCAACCAAACTTAGATGTAATCAGAACCAGAGCCTGAAGAAATTGGTAATTTGATCAAAGAAGATTTTGATAGACAAATATATTTAGAACTAGGCAGTGAAGACGTTCAAGAAATGCTGGATTAGCATAATCAGGAGCCGACTATGAGCTCATAGAAATACATGAGCATGGGTCAGATATGGAAGAACTAGAGTTTAGACCCAGTTCAATCCGAAGATCGAATGACGGTTGGGAATTTGACAGAAGTCATCAGTTTAATTGAAAAGGGGCTACAAATTTTAGAAAACAGATTCTAACGAAGAGCGCGTTTTTTCAACAAAACAAGGAATAAAAAAATATTAGCATGTTACGAGGAAGTTTTGGGAGAGAAAAAAAAATCTTTGAGCCAGCAGATTACTTGTTAGATTTTATGTGAAACCTACTACTTAAAAATAACTTTCGTTTGCGATTTTGTATTTGTATTATCTAAAATTTTATTGAACATTTTTTTTCTAAATAATTTTTGCTTTCGTCTTCGTCTCTAACTAAAAATAATTTACATGTATTTACATGCGAAATTATACCCTGACTTACGCGGTTATCACTCAGTCCCACCTATCACGTAAGTTTGAGGGGGGAGGGGGTATTACTGTACTTCCTTAATAAAAATTAAAATGATGCTTTTTATGTATTATGTATCTTTCAAACATTTATTAAAATAAGAAATAAATAACATAGTTAAAAAAATTAAAATGCAAACCTTGTCCGTGCATATCGCAATATAAGGCGTATAATTTACGAATTTCAACTCGACATGATTCTGAATGTTTAGTTGTTAAGTAACTTCTTTGCGAACTCAAAATATTTTCCCTCTAATTAAGATTTGTTTACAAAGATATGCAGAATCAAAAACGGAAAGCATAGTTAGTACATGTAATTTTCTTCAAACATTTAATTCCTTCAGCAATGAAATCCAATTTAAAAAACAGCTGTCGATTTATCGCTAATTATCTTCCAGATTTTTCGTAATTCCGTAAAGTTTGCTGTTCATAATTCTGAAGATGTTAAACCAACAAATTCCATTTCAAAATGATCAACTTCCATCCTCTCAAAAATTAACACATTTGCAGAATGATGTAGAGTGTGTGCCACTGAGAACTGTATTGCAGGCCAAATGTGGCTCGCTAGTCGTAGGTTGTTGAAGAATGGTACTTAGCAATTGACCTCAAAGATGGAAATTGTAAGACGGTTCTTTGAATTCGTTTACCAAATTTTTCCATCATGTCTGTGAAAACCTTAATATCATTCACTTACCTTCTGTACAGCAAATGTTTTTTGTACTCAGCATGTCTGGGGTGGAATCTGGATTCGAACCTTATATCCATTTATATTAAAACTAGCGTTCCCATCAGCTTTTTTAATAATTTTTTCAAGCTTCACTTAATAATAGGTAACCGTAGTAGGACTCAAAAGTTACCCGGACTGAGTGTATGACTTAAAAAATATTCCCAATTAAACTGATGAAGCAAATCCTCCTTCGAAGTAAAACCCTTGAGCAACAACACACTTATTCCATAGCTGGTAAAGGTCATCGAACATTTCTGGAATTCATTTTTAGCCATGTCTTTTAATTCAGCCTACACGATGCACTTTTAACTTCATCTACAGATTTGTCTTCGTTGAACATGCGGGGAACGATAGGTTAACACACCATATACACTTTAAGATCCTTAGTCAGTATCCATTGACATGTTGCCGAGGATATCCCGACTGATTATGCTATTGTTTGAAGCCTGTTCTTACGTACCACCGCAGAAACCTTTTCGATGTTTTCAGCGGTGTGGGAAATCTGCGGACGTCCAGAGCGTTTGTCGTCTTCGACACTTTCTCTGCCTTCTCTGAAATGTCGATACCACTCAAAAGTTTGCTTTCGTGATAACGTATCACAGCCTTACACATGCTTCAAAATTTCGTGAATCTCCGTAGCACTTTTTCCCAAATGAACACAAAAATGAATATCCATTATCCGCTCAACAAACGCAATGTCTTTCATTCGCCAACGACTAAATGCATCCACCTGCAAAATACGACGCTGTGATGACAAACCAGCCATATGACTTTTTAGAAAAGGGGAAGAATGCAATAACACAAAAATGTTACTGTAGTCACTCTACTGTAAAATTTTTCCTCGTTATAGGTTCAGTCCGAGAACTTGTGAATCCTTACGTAAAAAAAAAATATACTTTTTAAAAGTTTTTTGCATTAGTATCTTACACTAAAAGTTCTTGAGTTATTGTAACTTCACTGTTAATGTATTTTAAGACATTCATAACGACTTAAAAGTCGTACTTTTTTAATATTCCTGATGTTCAACTCTGATATCAATATTCTGATATTTATCCGGAAAGTTGTAATGACCAATCTCATTACACATCGTTATATTCCAGCTAAAGGGGATGTTAATAATCAAGTAATTATTGAAACTCATCTATCGAAATATTTATACAAATTATTACTTTCTAAGGTTAGTTTCTCTGGTTATTACTTTCAGCCTTTTCATCATGTTTTGATGAAAGTGGTAATGAGTTTTCTTAATTGCGTGTATCGCTCATCTTTTCCATTTCACGAACCTCATTCAATATCTCTAACATTCCTCACGGGTTTTAACGATCTGGTTGCTTGATTGGGGACATCCGTGAGGAAATAAAAGCTTTTTAAATTGCTTTTTAGTGGAGATGAAACAAAATTGAAACCGATCATAAATGCCTTGACGCTGAAAAAAATTATTTTGCTTTGTGTGTTTGTTTTCGAAAAATTCATTCAATACTCAATTTCTGTTCATTTTTGCAATTTTTTCTTTTTTGTGTGCTTTTGTTGCGTTATTCCATTGCATTTAGTGGCCGCGGTAGCCGAGTGGTCAAGGTATCGGATCGTGGCTGGCCTTGTCACGAGTTCGAGCCCAGTACCACTAAAGACCCACCGGGTACGGCAGCGATGCACGTTAAATCTGTCGAGGGCTTCAACGTTCCCCGTTGGTGTGGTATTTAGGAGAGGGGGTGTCAATTCAGGTGTCGTCCACGTCACTTGACCTTGGTTCAAAAGTACGTGATCCTTCGCTAAATGCCCTCGTGTAGCTGAACAGTGCGACGTTAATATTCACTAAACTAAAACTAATCCATTTCAGTTATTTTGTTAAATTAATTCTCTTTTGTGTATTACGATGTTATCAACACTAGTTTACACATGACATAATTATTTGATCTCAAAACTTTACAGGGAATGAGTATAATCTCAACATAAGTATAACTATTCCCAACATAATTATACTTCCCATTATGAGTATAACTATTCCCAACATAAAAATGTCACATTTTTGTAGAAACCGGAAAAATAAAAATAAATAAAATAAAAAAAAATGGTTGTGTATGTGTGTTTTATTTAACTAATATTTGCGTAATATTTCTTTACGAAGGTTACTAATTTTCTCCAGACATGTATAATAGTTTTATAATTTCTCAAAAAAAAAAACATGATCCATTGCTATTCTCTTAATTATCTCCTAGGCAGCTACGAGGGATGATGAGAAAAAAGGTCACACAAGCCTCAGTATTTGATAACTACATAATGTTGAGAAGTTTTGTTTCCCCAGAGGGGAGACAAATGGCGTTTCTTGTTATACAGCTGGTTTGTGGGGAGGTAGTGAAAGCTCCCAGATAGTTCAGGGCGATTGAAATGGTAAGACTCTTGGGCAATTAGTCTCGATTGGAAGTGTGAGCTGAGATTCGATTTTTATGGGCAAATAATGTGTCGGCATTTGCAATTAGTAGGCAACATGTAGCGAAATCGTATCACTCTTTTCAATAAGGCAGACTGGATATCGAAAGCCGCAATATGACAGGAAGCGGCCGGCCAAGTTCCTCAACGACAGAAATAATCACGGCATGAATTGAAGAAATGATTAAAAATGGTCGACGGGTAACTATAGCGTGAAGCATATCGTTTCTTATATGCCACTATATTCCATAATAGTGTAGTGAAATCATCCACCGAGACCTAGCTCAATGGACACGGACCAGATTTCTACCATGACGGGTTAACCAAGTTGGCTCTGCATTCTGGTAAATGCCTAAATAGACTCGGTGATTATGACGAAATGTGATAGACACGCGTGTGCCTCTGAATTCCCTTTGTATTGTCAATACATATTTCTTTATTCGACTTTTAACCTTTTTTATCACCCCTCGTAAATGGTCAAGGTCACGTACTATTGGTTGGCGTCTTGGTGTCACTCAGCCGTGTAGAGAAACTGATGCATGTTAAGTCTGTCATTTTCAAAATCATCACATTAGTGTTAAATTTAGGAGAGAGCTGCCAGCTCAGAGGTTTCGTCCACATCACTTGACCATGGTTCAAAATTACGTGGTCCGTCGCCAAAAAGCCCGCGTGTAGCTGAACAGTGTGCCGTTAATATTCAATCAATAAATCATTCCCAGGTGATTTCCATCTCGGATCTTTAAAGAAGCGCTTGTGAGGTCAGAATTTCTGAATGAGCGAGTGAATATTAACGTTGCACAGTTGAGCTACACGAGCGCTTTTGGGGACGGAACTTGTAATTTTGAACCATGGTCAAGTGAAGAAGACGACACCTGAGTTGGCACCCCCTCTCCTAACTACCACACCACACCAAAGGGGTCAAAATTTCAGAATCGTTGCTGAGGTTCAGCAAACTGTCTTAACGAGGTTTCTACGATGCTGGTTTCGAATATTGGTATACCGATGGAACAAATGACTCGATAAGTATGGTGACTAATATATATATATATATATATATATATTATATATATATTATGCTATACAGGAAGGCACAGATACATATTATTCATCTACATAGTCACCATACTTATCGAGTCATTTGTTCCATCGGTATTCCAAATCTTATACAAATCATATATAATTTCCGGAGTAAAAACCGTTACTCTGAATGATTTTACTTTTTGAAACCCCTAAGTATTTATCACATTAGTCACCAATTTGCCTGTAATTTCTTTGTGAGTTGATTTGGGTTGATTGTGATGTTGGTAACAAATTATGAGTCAAAATTTATGAGATCAAAGTAATTGTGTGATAAAATTTCCTAGCAGTTCAATTTTCTCCTAACTGCTGATATCATTCATCGTAGCGTAGACAAAAATATTTAGTCCTCGTCACGTGACCATGGTTCAAAATGACGAGGTCTGTCGCCAAAAGCTCTCGTGTAGCTTGACAGGGTGACGCTAATATTCACTCACTCACTAGACAAAAATATCACTAAAGATCATTGTAAGAAATCCTGAATGTTTAGCAATACCATTTGATATTCGTTCTAAAGTACTAATAAGATCACAATACATATACTAAATAAATTTACCACGCCTGGTTATTTGTTGATTTCTCGATACAAAAGTCTACCTACAACAACCAATACATTTCGGAATTTTAAACCACGCTCAGATGACGAAAAGGACATCTGAGTCGGCACCCAACATCCCTTCCAATCCACTGCAATAATATCTAGATTCACCATTCTTCAGAATAGTTTTCACTTGTGTTATAGAAATTGATATCGGACTAGAAGTTGCACAACGGCTATTGGTGGCTTTGTTCGCAGTAATTCCCTTTCCTTTGACTTCTAATAAGCACCGGCATCAACTCATATTACTTTATTAACTGACGTAAAAAATGTATTCTTTAATGAACATCATGACTTAAAAGATCAAAGCATCCGACATTGGAAAGAAGAATTCTGCTCATTATGTAGAATTCGACTTCTAAATATTTACAGTTAATATTTTAATTTATGCTGCCCCGATTTACGCGAACCCCTGAGTTATGCGATTTTCAAATATCTTTTGTTTAATTTTCTGTAGCCCGTACAGTGTATGGGCAAACCCGTTAAAGCAGTGCTTCTCGCTTTCTATACTTACGACCCAATTTTCAATCATAATTCTCCCCTCAGGGACTCACCTTCTTTAGGTGAGTACGGGTGTCACAATCCCGAGGTACCCTAGTGATCTTTTCCTTTTCCCAAGGGGATTACTATCTTTGGTAAACACGGGTCTCACGAACCTGGGGTACCCTAGTGATCTATTTTCGACCCTCCTTCTTGTCATTCAATTTATCATTTCTTTCTTTTCCCGTCTAGATCACAGATTTTCACAAATGTTTGGTGCAGTATAGCCAGATTTGGCTCTTGCGCCATAAAATCTCCCATTCACTCACTCACTCATTCAATCATAATTTTAATCGCGCCCCCTCCATACAATAACAATATATTGAATTCAATAATAATATACTTTGACGTAAAGCTAAAATACGACTTTAATTATAAACCGTACAAATTATCAAGATAAGTATTAAATTTTGCATATAATTTGATGATATTCCCATAGGGTCACTGGTAATTATTAAACTTGTTCTTAATTTAGTACTGTTAAATTAATCATGAAACACATTGTGCAGTACTGATACATTTATAAGTGTATTATATCAGTGTAAATCTGTATTTTATGATGTCAGAATGTACTTGTTTTTTGCTTCCTCTCAGTAAATTATTAATTTTTTTAAAAATATATATTTTTTTGTTTTCGACTTTTCGATATACTCGCACCCCCCTTGTAGGCTTATCACGCTCCC
Organism: Trichonephila clavipes; assembly: GCA_019973935.1. Lineage (NCBI taxonomy): Eukaryota > Metazoa > Arthropoda > Arachnida > Araneae > Nephilidae > Trichonephila > Trichonephila clavipes. The sequence goes on along the minus strand of BMAU01019414.1, from coordinate 800,167 downwards.
CTAGGGGGCGTGCCCCACAGTTTGAGAAACACTGCATTAAAGGGATTAACAAGTAAGGAAGGGTCCTGTGCTATGTTTTGAGGGAGTGAGTGAGTGAATATTAACATCACACTCTTCAGCTACACGAGGGCTTTCGGCGACGGACCTCGTAATTTTGAGCTATGTTCTGGGAGTGCATGACGGTTGCAAAAGAATCGGAAATTATGCAACTTTAAAAGCCACACTAAATCGCTTTCCAGTAATATCAATCTGTCAATCAAGTCGTACTCTCCGTTGAACTAAGAATTTCAAACAAAATTCAATAAAATTATGAGCCCTTTTCATAAAACTAGAGTTATCTCATATATTTTGATCAAAAATGGATGCCATCAGAAGTTTGAAAAAACTGTTTTACTGCACAAAAAAAAAAAAAAATGCAAGTCTAACGTGAAGTTATTTCATTTGAAATGTGCATGGATGCTACAATAAAATAACTTTGTGAATAATTAGCCGTAATAAATAATATGATAATGTTGTAACAATAATAGATGCAAGATTATATTGGTAGTATAGTACCACACACACACACATGCACATGAAGTGAACGATTTTTCTATCTACTACGACATTGGAATTAAAAATATGTAAGGATTTCTGTGCAGAATTTATTCGTAAGTTTTGCATTTAAATAATGCATTTTTCGATTTGAGAATATTTTTATTTCATAGTGATAGACAATAATGTGGTTAAGAGTGAGAGCTACCGTAAAAGTCGGCGTAAATCGCGCACTTTTACCACGAAAAATAAGATCCAAATTAACGGGTGCGCGTTATACGCTGGGTATAAAAATGATAGCTTTAAAAATATATGGAACAAAAAAGAGAGAGCTGAGCATGAAAAAAAAATTAGACTCCTATATGTATCGAAATAGTGTTTATTTAAAAGAAATTACATTATGCACTTTAAGGATTGTAGTTTTAGAAGTATACTTTTGAAAAAGTCTGGGATAATATCTCGAATAAATGATTTAAAGACATAAAAACATTGCACCCGTACATTCCAGGTTCCTTCGAAAAAGAGGGGATGCACATTATAAGGAGAATATATCATAAAACTAAAAATGCAGCTTCAATATATAGATGAGCATTATACACTAGATTTTTTATGGTATATTTACGATAGACCACAAAGCTGCAACGGGGCTATTGAAAACGGACTTCGTAATTTTGAACCATGGTGAAGTGACGAGGACGAGATATGTGTTGGCACCCGCGTGCCCCTCTTCTAACTTCCATACCACACTAACAGGAGAGTGTTTGAGCCTCGACAGATTTAATGTGCAACGGCTCTTGCTACACGGTGGGTCTTCAGCAAACTCGTGACTCACTACTCACTTGTCCGTTACCTTGACCCCTAGGCTACTTTGGCCACTTCGATAATGGCTAAAAGAAACAGTGGAAAAATATTTTACTTTACTTTCGGGGAAATGATGCGTCTGCAATGACTGAATAGTTATGGTAGTGAGTTGGAGGCCCATTCTAAAATCATGATAGCCTAGTGGTCAAGGTTACGGATTCGTAGATAGCGTGTCATGAGTTTGAGATTTGTCGCGCTGAAGATCCACCGTGTAGAGGGGCTTAGGCACTTAAATACGTCATTGCTTAAAGTCCTATCATTGGCATGGTGTGAAAGTTCGGAGAGTAGGATGCCAGCTGCAGTGTTATTGTTCTGACTTGTCCTTGCTTCAAAATTATGAGGTGCGTCGCCAAATTGAATAGGATATTTTTTTCTTATTTTTTTCTATTGATGGGAGGTCGCCGGTCTCCAAAGTTACAATTGCAGTTTTTATATTTGCCCTGTTTACAGGAAACGAATTTTTGTGGAATGTTTTATTTTGCCCCACCTCTGTAAACGAACTTTTTAGCAAAGGGCACTTGCGTTCTCACGCCTGCAAGGTTCATTAAACCCATAAATAATTGGGGAGCGTCAGAGGATTTTCCCGCGCTTAAAAATGCCATTGACCGTTGTGCGGTAACTTTGCGCTGACTCCGGACCAATCAGAATAAATTAAGCGGACAAGGTAAAGAGTCCGCTCTAGAATTTGTGAGTGAAGAGGACGCCAAATAAAACGGGGATGCACCCCGATTTCGACTCACTCACACTTGGACACAGAGAGACAAACTAATCAGATCCAGGCCTTGAACTAGACTCCGCGGGACTTCGAGCGGCGACCATGTCATACTCCCTCCTACTAGTCTCCCTCTCTCAAAGCTAAGTAGAATCTCAATTTAGTTATACAACAATTTGTACATTTATTCAAATTTAAATATGTTAATCAAAATAAATTAATTGTTATTTAAAGAACCGGCCTTTTTAATTTAGAGTACTGTTTTTTTTGTCTTTAGAGATTTAGTGTTTAAATTTTAACATAAGCCATGATGCGATGTAAATTAGAACCTGGGAAGTAAGAAGTTAGTATTTAGATAAAGAAATGATAGTAATCACAATTAAGTTAAACCAGCGTCGCATCACTATGTATTTGTAAGAAAGTGGGAATATGTACAATGTATATTCCTTATTCCATCTCTTATATCCCTTATGTTTGCTTTTATTATATTTGCTTTGTATACTTGTATTATGTTCACGTACACGTATGTATATCTTGCAGTTACCTTTAAATTTGTATTTTGTTATTTTGCTGTCTTCTGCTGTTTAAAATGTAAACTTTGATTTTTTTTCAATAAATATTGGACGTGGGGGGGGTTGTTTCCCGAGGAATCTCGGTTTGTAGCTCTAAACCCTCTTTGGGTAAGCTCTGTTTCTTTGGGCATTCCGCCAATAGCATTCATGCAGCTTTGCAGTGCGTATTAATCAACACTTACTCTTGTAGAAAAGCCAGTGTGCATCCAACCTGTATAGGGTGACAGCCCTCATATTAAGATAGTATCAAAATTTGTAAAGTTTTCCAACTTGAAGCTTTGTAAAGGTGCAAACTTGGATGTACTCCTTGTAATTTGACCGTAGTTCCGTACAACGAAGGCTGTCACCGACTCTAGTTCTGTTTCTCAGAGTGGTGTTAGTAAAAATTCAATCAATCAACCATGGTACTTAGTATCTGAGTTTTCCTAGAATATTATTTACGTGAAATAACGTCTCTATTTAGTAGTTTTGCTCACAGTACACTGTTAAGCGCTTTGTTCATCATACTAAAGCAGTGCTTCTCAAACTTTCCATAACTGCGACCCAATTTTCAATCATGATTTTCATCGCGCCTTCCCCCCCATACAATAATAATGCATTAAACGCAATAAAAATATACTTGACGTGTAGGGCAGCGATGCAGGTTAAATCTGTCGAGAGCTGAAACGTCCTCCCGTTGGTGTGGTGTGGTAGTTAGGAGAGGGGGGTGTCAGCTCAGGTGTTGTCCACGTCACTTGACCATGGTTCAAACTTACGTGGTCCGTCGCCAAAAGCCCTAGTGTGGCTGAACAGTGCGACGTTAATATTCACTCGCTCACTCGTGGCAACTCTTACGTAGAAATGCAAGAATTTTTCTAGTCCAGGACGATTTATCAAGTATTCTGTCATTCCGAAATCGCGTTTTATCCTGTTCTCGAAAAATATAAAATTTTCATCTAAGTTATAATAATTTTTCTTCTAAAGCTGAAAAAAAAACTCTGCCAGAGATTATAGATATATGAGTGAGAAATTTTTGCAGAAATAAGTTACACAATAACATTCCAGATTGAATTTATTCAAATTTTAGATGTTTTTTTTTTGATATAATCCTTTTTATACACATTTAAGACTTTTTACCTTATTTTAGATCGATATATGCAAGCACAAAACACCAAAATCCCTCAATGTTTACAAGATTTATTTTTGAAAAAGTACATATTGAAAAAAAAATCAACATTGTTATGAATTTAAATCAAATAAACAGTCTTTTTTAAGGAGAAGGAGTTAAATTTCTGTTTTTATTCAGAACATAAGGGAGGGGGAGGGGTTCATTATTTTTTTTTTTGCTATATCAATAAATCTTCAAAATATTTAGCATAATGTTGACATTAAATTTTATGTGTAAATTACTTTAAATACATGTGATTTTGCATTTAAATTATCCTACATCTAAGATATGTATACAACTTCTCGTATCTAGTGAACAAATAAACTTTTTGAAAAACTTTAAACTTTGTACTACTTTTCCGTCTTTTAACACATGAAAAGAGACACGTATATATATCAGATCAAAGCTAAATCTAGGTATAACTTTTGTATTCTGTGTTGTCTTGCCCTTTGCTTTGGGTTTATTAAATTTATTTGAGCGGATATGTGCGTAAAATGGATAAATTGAATGCGGTATAAAATAGTACATTTTTTTGTTAAAAAATCTGGTGTTTTTTTTCCCTTGAATACATGTATAGAAATGTACTGTCAGAATTTATTTGAATTCTCTTTGAAAAATTGCGGTTAAAAATAAAAATAAGATAATCGTTAGCGAGAGAAAATGTTCATGTAATTTATACGAATCACAAGGAATTTCTATCGAACATTGATTGTTGCATCGAGCATTTTCACATTTCGTGAGATTGAAAAACTATAAAGGATAACTAGAAAACTATGGCAATATAACTTCATACACATGTCATCGAGTAATGCAAATGATGCAAAATGCGCAAACGTTGAAGAGTAGACAGGGTGTTTTTGAATTCGACCGACAAATTCGGAGGGGTGAAAGTGAGCAGCATGGAGACGACAAATCAACATAGAACAGGGGGTCTTAAACCACGATTAGTCGAAGTGATTCGTAAAAAGTTATGAAGGGTGCTATGACGAGTTGAAAGAAAAAAGGCAATAAGAAGGAAGAAATGCATTTATTTAGACGTAAAGTATGTTTGCAATAAATTACAATTTAAAAAAAAACAACTAAAAAACGCTTTTATAGTGAATCGAACTAAAAAGTAAAAAAATAATTCTTAATACAAGAATAAAATGAAGCCCAGTGTCTGAATGGTTAGTGCATCGCGCTTCCACAACACAGGTCCGAGGTTCAAATCCCAGTCTGGGCAAGGTTGACTCAGCCTTTCATCTCTTCAATGGGTCAATAAAATGAGTACCAAGCTTGTGTGCTTGGGAACTTACCACTGAGGCTTTCACGTCAAACTGACCACCTGACCGGAAGATCTGCCCATGCACCTCAGGTCGCGTATACTGAGCTGGGCACAATAGGCCTTGTCTCTCATGAGATGTCGCGTCACTGAGTTAAGTTCTTTAAGAATAAATTGATTAACGAGAAAATTTTGTCATTGGGATAAAAGCGTGGGGTGCTCTATATTAATTGTTATAATTTCTTACTAGTTCTATTCCGAAATGCTGAGTTAGTGTAAAAATGTAGTACAAAGCACCCCCACGCTTTTACCACAATGCCATTCATTTTTTCGTTAATCATTTTATTTTTATATTAAGAATTATTTTTTTACTTTTTAGTTCGATTCACTATAAAAGTGTGTTTTTTAGGTTTTTTTAAACTATAATTTATTTTTCATTTTTTAGTTCGATCTACAATATAAAAGCATGTTTTTTTAGTCGTCATTTATTCTTTGTTGAACTTTTATCCTTGAGTTTGATACTTGGAGCCAGAATTATGTGGCTGCTGGAATTAGTTTTGCTCCTCAATGGATATTAATCAATGGGTCTGAAGGGTGTTTATTCTCTCCGTTTGTTGGACGTTTTCAAACAAATCCAATGTGCTGGCAATGTCAGCTGAAGTGACGACGATAATTGCTTTAAGATCCACCACTGTAGCAACCGGCGTCTCATACACAAGCCATTTCATGTTTCCCCAGAAAAAATCCAAGAGATTGAGGTTTGAGGAGCATGAAGGCCACACACAACAAGTTTTCTTGCCCAATACAGCTCTCTGGATATGCAACATGGAGTTGGTTATGCAACTCAATCGAACAATGTGTTGGTGCAGCGTTATGTTGTGACTCCCCACGCACTGGGGGTATCATCTCTTCACCATCCACGCAACCTATGTTTGAGGGAATGAAAGATTGACCACTAATATCACCCATAATTGAAATTAGTTTATTATGATCTTAATTTATATGTGCAATAAAGCAACACTAGTTTAGGAGGGTTATGATCAGGAGTGATATGACGTAAACCGTAATTATGACAAATAGCGCAATAAACCGCTGTATCTATATTTATAGCTGATTTCCTAACTTATTAGAATCTGCTCTAGTCTTAAAGCTTAAGCAAACTGTTTTACCGCTATTTCCTCGGCGAACAGCTACTGTCCTTATAGCGTCAGTATATTCTTCGATACGACTTGCTCCGACTGAGGGAATACTCTTCTGGTCTCGGACCCACTTATTGATCAACCTGACTGGCACTATTAGACCGACTCATAGAACTCATGTAATACACTAAGACTCTTTTCCTAGAACCTCATCTAGAGCTTTACTCCACTTCACTTAGCTTTACTTACTACTTAGTGCCCCAACGCGAATACTAACGTTCCAATATATACAATTCCTAATCTGCATAACCACGCTCTCTTCTTGGGTTGATTGGAAATATTTGCCATTGTGGCCCCAAAGATATCCGAAAAGGATTATTAGAAGTACCAATAAAGCCCCGTCACAATGTATGAGCTTTACCTTCTGTTGCACAGTGGCTGGTATTAACTGCAGCAACTACGGGAGAAATGGGAAATTTGCATACGAGCAGGTTTATTCAACCTTACAATGGTGCTTTAAATACCCGCATTCGCTGGGTCACTTCCCTCGTCTGGCTTATCGTCCTCCCGACGGCTACTATTATTGCGATTTTCACTGAATAAACATGATTTGTGACCTCATGTTCTGTAGTGATTTGCCGTCTCCATGCTGCTACTATCGCCCCCCCCTGAATTTGTCGGTGTCTGTGTGTGTGTGGGGGGGTGATAGTAGCTGGCCTTGATGTTCCCACATCAAATAGAACCATTTCTTGTCAATAAAGTGCTTATGACCTGAGCTTAAGGTGTCCATTGAGTGACTTTTATTGACTGTACAGCACATGCGATTCAGTTTGCAACAGTAATGAGCTAGAATGACGTGGACGGCGAAATGGAAGTGTTGTGTTCTTACAAGAATCACGCTTTTATTTGTTTATTGATAGTCCTGGCGTACGAGTGTGAGCCCAAGTGATGACAGTTGCATCTGTGGAACACCCTACTGCTTGATAACGTAATATCATGATTAGGAGCACCAGCAAATGCGATAGCAAGTCATTTTTTTAATTAGTATTCAGGGCACTGACGCCCCAATGATACGTGGATGTTTTTCTATAGCCGGTGACATTTCCCTCTTCCGAAGAGTTCCTAATGCCCGAGCGCACATTGCACATCAACCAAAGTGCTATGTAAGATGTATGGATGCTTTCCTTTGCACTATTCTCTCATGATCGCTTGCTTATCGAACACATCTGGGACGTGATTGAACTCCACTTGGATGTCATCACTACCTTATTCAGAAGACGAACTGTGGTGGAAAATGAGATTGCAAACTAGCCCCATTTTAGATAGCATATGTTGAATGAACTGCGGCAATTGGTAAACATGTGGAAATGGACAGCTATATTTTAGAATGTCATCCACATATTCTCGCAACTAGACGTGCTGCTTCATGTATCGCTTATCGCAGTGATCGTACAACCTACTGAGCTGAAGTTGTTCTCTTCTTGCTTCTTGTTTTCAAAATGAACATCTCTTATTGTTCTCTGCTGTCCCTCTGTTTGACGCGACTTTCTTCATTTTCTATCCACTGCTTCCTGATTTTGTATTATCAATGTCGTGAAGTGTGTTTCTTTTTTTAAAAAAGATTATTGTGTATCAGGTTTCCTTTAGATAAGCTTAACTATTTTGCAACTTGGATTTCCATTTCCATCTCATTTTGTTCAAAATCAAAATATCTATATGTGATGCATTTATTCGTTAAAAGAATATAAGTGTACGAAATTTGTATGAAAGTAATTTAATATATGTAATAAAATCAGAGGTGCAAACTTGAACTCAATGAGTTATTTTCAATAAAGTAAAAATAATTGTTCCAGAATGTGGTTAGCCCCTGAATTAAAGCAAACAACATAAATAATTCTTGTAAATGTGTCGCAGCGGGTTAAAAATTAGACGCAAGCCCCAACTCATCGTTGTCATAGTAACGCAGTAAAATGCTAACACAAATGGAGAAATTAAAACATTTTTAAATTAAAAACAAGTTTTTATAAAATGCGAGTAACTCAACGAATTTACCTGAATGCTGTATCTCTATGGTAACACTAACAAAAATGCACAAATGGAATTTTATTCATTTCGGGGATGACTTAAACATCTTTCATAAAAAGCAGACTTGTAATACTTCATTTCTTTTAGTCATCTTTAAAAGTATAATAAAGAGTGTTTTTTTTCCAGGTATAGAAGTTTAAGTTGGCATTACTTTCCAAGATGGCAACCGATTTAACAGCTGTCAAGTGATTTATTCTCAGTTTGGTTTGGCAATTCATCAAAACGATGATCAAGCAAGGCGTAGATTCCTCGAATGGACCCAAAACGAGATTGCCGTTGTTCCCGATTTTCATAAGCGAATTTTGTTTAGCGATGAAGCGCACTTCTGGTTGAAAGGCTATGTCAACAAACAAAACTGCCGCATTTGGAGTGAAGCTAATCCACAAGTGTATGTCAAAACACCGTTACATCCAGAAAAACTGACTGTTTGGTGCGCTTTATGGGCTGGTGGAATCATTGGTCCGTACTTCTTCAAAACCGATGAAGGCCACAACGCTACAGTCAATGGTGATCGGTATAGAGCCATGATTACTAACTTTTTCATTCCTGAATTGAACAATCATGATGTCCAGGAGCTGTGGTTCCAACAAGACGGTGCAACATGTCCCACAGCTCGTGCCGCAATCGATTTATTGAAAGACACGTTTGGTGTTTGCCTAATTTCACGTTTTGGACCTGTGAATTGGCCTCCAAGATCTTGTGATTTAACACCGCTAGACTATTTTCTGTGGGGCTATGTAAAGTCATTGGTCTATGCGGATAAGCCACAAACGCTTGACCATTTGGAAGACAACATTCGCCGTGTTATTGCCGATATACGGCCACAAATGTTGGAAAAAGTCAACGAAAATTGGACGTCCATATTGGACTACATCCGAGCCAGCCGTGGCAGTCATATGTCAGAAATATTATTTAAAATGTAATGCCACAAGATTATCTTTTGAATAATAAAAATTCATGTCAATCGAATAATACATCGTTGTTTTATTTCAATTTAAAGTTCTATACCTCTAAAAAAATACCCTTTAGATATCAAGGGACAATTTTTTTTCTTTTTGCTTCAGCTGCTAATAATTGTTCTGCACCACAGGTCCGGGCTCTACTCCCGGGCAGGTCAAGGTCAACTCAGCGTTTTATCCCTACTGCAGTGAATCAATAATCAAGCTTGCTTGGGGACTTAAACAATGGGGTTCTCGCTTTAGACTGACCACCTGATCGTGACATCTGCTCATGCATTTCAGCGGCCAATAGTCACGTATACTGGGGTGGGCACAGTAGGCCCTGGCTCTCATGGGCAGTTGCGCCACTGACTTTGAGTTGAGTTACTAATAATTGTACATGTCATTTTTAAAATGCCTGTCCTTGTCAATAAATCAATTTTCAAAAGTATATTATAAAAAGGGATAAATTTATCTTTTAGTTAATTCGTAATAAATTAAAATTTCTTCAAAAGTTAAGCAAAATTTTATCGATGGATGTATCGTAGTGATGTATGCTTAATCAGGAATTCAAGAAAAAATTTAAAACATATAATCAAAATATTAAGTGTTTTAGGTACGTATTATACCGTCGACCAATTTCGTCAAATCTAAAGACGACGCCAAATGCTGTTATCGTACTCGCGAAAAGGTTTTATTTATTTCTCTATTGTTCATCTATCCGAACAGTTTTCTATAATTGACTATATATATATATAGTGGCATTTTGGGGACGCCTTTTGATTTGACGAAATTAGTCGACAGTATAATATTCAAGTATTGAATTTTACAACCATTGCGAAGCTACAATGTTTATCTCAGCAACAGTTTTTTCGTAATTTGGGGTTTTCTCTACGCACATTGTTCGGCCAAACTGTTTTTCCACTCAAAAGTATTGCATTAGAAGTGGACTTTATAAAAGTTATTTGTTGAAGTCGTTCATATAGTAGTATTACAATGGAAACAAAATCTTTGTGGGTTGCTGGGTTTAATGATATAAATTTATATATGTAGTCATAATCACATTATAAATGCAATCACGTGTTTCCAGCCAATCAGTTCATATGACTCACTGCCACCAAATTTGCTTTTCACAGAAACTTTGTTTTAAAAAGTGCAAATTTGTTAACAATAACAGCGTACATATTGGTAACAAAAAACACTTGATTTAAAATACACAAACAATATATTATTTTTTTTAATTTGGAAAAACTTTTTATGTTCAATCTTAATACTTCGACACATTTAATTAATTATCAAATTAGAAATTGTGTTTGGATTTTACAAGTACAGCAACAAAAAAAGTGTGTCTAATGTCAACTTTGAACTCAAAGGAAAAGCACGTGATTATATTTATCACGTGACAGTGAAACATTTTGTTCATTAGAGCAAAAAAAAAAATAACATCGTTTGACATACGATATTAAGTTTGATTAAATTTAGATTCTGTGTTCAAAATTTTATCATAAGGATATGATTCTTAAAAATCTTAAATTTTTTTGATCCTTTTGATGACTAAGATTGTTCTTAAAAAAACTAACATACAATTAATTTTTTAGTTTGCCTGGTTTTTTAAATCGAATCTTATAACAACTTAGATTAAGGCTTTTATATTAGTTATAGATATGATAATTTGGATTATCTAAAGCGGATAAAAGATAAGAAAGATAAAGGATTAAGAGATTATAAAGAAAATGTTTTGACACTTTTTGCGTCCAAATTAATATGAATAGGCTTTGTGGAATTGTATAAAATCTTGTCTTTTTTTAATGTTTGAAATATCATTTATAGCGTTTTCAACTTATATACTATATTAGGAGACAAATTCAACTAAAATTAGGACTTCAACTGTAGACTTATAAACGATACAATCATGAAATTAACGAGTAACATCATCTAACTCAAACTCTGCGCATACAAAGAATATAAATTAATTTATAAAAAAGATTATTTTGTCGTCTTCAAGACCAAACCGACATTCCTTACTTGCTTTCAGAACCTTACAAATCTGATTAAAAGCATTGATTTAGGTCGCAAGTTTCCTTTCCTCCACAGTAGCTCGACACCCCAGGGTGGGCCTTGGCTTTCCCAAGAAGCCTTTTTTCAGGCCAACCTTCTTCCTGTAAGTGTTCTCCAATTTTTAATTCTCAAACTAGGAGATCTTTTTCTAGGTCATTAATCCATCTTAGGTTTGGCCTACCTTTTCTCCATGTGCCAATTCGTTAGGCATTGAAGACTTTTTTCAGTGGTAAAGTTCTAGATATGATCTTTTTCATCTCGTGCCATTTTCTTGAATTCCTCCAAAAAAAAAATACATCTGCTCGAGACATGGACCAAGTTTCACATGCACAAGTTAATAGCCATAGTAATTCTCTCTTGAATTTCAGTAGTACAATCGTTCCTATTGTTAATTTCAGAACCTAAATAAGTGAAACTGTAACAACTTTAAAAAAGTCGCAAGTTTACTAACTGATAATTTTCAAGTCGAATAGTTGGTTGTTTTGTGGAAAAATGGGATTCGTGTAAAATAAGTTTTGTTTCAGAAATTTTCCCGTAGCTTAGTGGGAATATTAAGGCTGTCTTCGGTAAAAGTACGAGAGCTCTAACTAAACGCGAAGCACATTTTCAGACAGAAAAATGAACCAATTTTTCTATGGAAATTTGCAATACTCGTACATCTATTAACAATATAGTGTTTTTAAAAATTTCAAAATATTCCGTGAATACTTTCTTTTTTGTTTTAATACGTGAAGGCAAAGCCCACTTAACATTACGGTATAGGATAAAAAATGCGAAACACATTTTATACTAGAAAAGATGAATCAACTCGGTTAAAAATGGAAAGTATAATAAAAAATGCTGCTCTCTAAAGGATAGTGAAGCCAGAATATCATATTAATTTTTCATTTCTTTTATATCTGAAAAAATGTCCCAAAATCGGGTCCTATTCTTTAACATTAACCGAAAACAGCCTTAAGAGAGAGACTATATATATATAGCTGTGAGGTGTCATCCTCGTAGCGTGATCATGATTCAAAATCTTTAGCTCCATTATTTATAGGTTTCACATAGTTGGAAGACGAAGTTGTTTTATTATAAAAATCATATATAATTAGTTGCTTTTAGAAGAATAATATGTGACTATTTAAAACGTATAATATATTTTAATCATTCTTTACCCAAGTAATTTTCTATGGTTGTTTTTTTATTATGGCTTCTTAATAGTAAATGAAAATGTTCTAAAGTTGAAAAATAAGTTAAATATTATTTAATTGAAGATCTTACGAATATCTCAAAACATCAAAAAATATATTTATCTTCGGCTTTGAAGTCACATTCAAGTGGATTCATATTTCACTGTATTTGCTTTTCGTTGTGCTAATAATTTTATATCAATTATTATTCATAAAACTATTATATTTCTTTTAAATAATGTTCAACAATCACTAAAGCGTACTCATTTTTTAGTATAAAAATCTGGCTTTCCATTTTTTGTATGGTAGAATATTTTTTGAATGTTTGACGTTCAGCACACCATCTAGTTCGACTCAAGATATAAGTTGTCAGCTGCCAGTGCAAAATCGAGCTCAAACTCTGTGAAAAATGCGTAGAAATTTGCTGGACTTCACTTGAAATTCTTGGTTCAATAAAGAAGTGGAGGACTTGACTGACAGATTGACGTTATTGGAAAACAATTCAATGTGGCTTATAAAACTGTACTTTTTATTACCAGAAGAGGACACATATGAATTTTCTCTGATCTGTTCAGTTGAATTGATTTTGATAAATCGAATACACATATATATTAATAGATTCAAACTCTGCAGGATTTTTATATATTTTTGTTCATAATCAATCTGTATTTTTCGGAAAGAAAAATGGCAAAAAAAACTCTCTAGGAAACCATAAATAACAGTTTTTGAGCGTATTCATTTATTCTAAATGATTTTACTTCTGAATTTCGGTTTTATTCTTATTTACCTAGAATTTCCATTCACGATATGTAAAAAGTTTTTTCTTGAATCTATTGCCATTATAGTATTAGGTTTCTTCCTTCCACGCACTTGTCCCCCCCCCTTTTATTTTTGGAAGCGCACAGAAATGAAAGAGGATCATTTGAGCTTAAAATATAAAAGGCAACTACAGATTCTGAAAACTTTAGAAAATCGTAAATCCATACGCCAAATGCAAAAATAAAGACACAATCATGCGAGTCATAAACATTTTTTTTCAGATAAAAGTGCTTTTATTTATTCGAAAAAAATCATCGTTTGTCTTCACTTGAGAGGTGTCTGCACTTGAAATCTGTCGAGGCTCAAACGTCTTCCTGTCGGTGTTGTTTGGAAGTTAGGAGAGGAGGGTACTTCAGGTGTTGTCCTCGTCATGTGACCATGGTTCAAAATACCGAGGCTCTTCGCCAATAAACCTCATGCAGCCTTATTGTGCCACCTTAATTTTGCCCTCACTCTCTATTTTAACATGCTTTTAAGGAATCCGACTACGTTCGGAACCGTGATTTTTCAAAATAGTATAAATGGATAATATTTATAATATTTAGTGTCACTTAGATTAGAAAATGTATATAAAATTGTTTTAAGAATAGTATTACAATTAAAAATAATTTAAGTACAATATTTTGACAAAAAAATGAACATAGAATGACGCATTTTCAAAATATTCTCCTTTTGTGAGAAATGCTTCTAGTATAATAATATTTTGCCTGTATATAGCTCAGACCTCTGTACAGAGGCTCAACTAGAATTTTTGAAATATACAACTTAGAAGTGGGTTTATCCATGCTTTACGACAACAGAGGGGAGAAATTTTAAGAAAAAAATGCCGATAATTATTTCAAATGGTTGTAACTCTGAAAATAATGTGAATTTTTCAAAAATCATAGTTGAGCCTTTGTACAGAGGTCTGAGCTATATACAGGCAAAGTATTATTATAATAGAAGCATTTTTAGCAAAAGAAGAACATTTTAAAAAAAGTTATTCTAAGTTAATTTTTTTGCCGAAATATTGTATTTAAATAATTTTTTTATCAAAATGTCTTTAAAACAATTTTATACATGTACTCTAATCTAAGTGTCACTAAATATCATGAAAATTATCAATTTCTGCGTTTCTTTTTTTAAATCACGGTTCCGAACGTAGTCGGATACCGTAAGATACTATTAACAAAAGTAGAACACACACAAAACGTAGTTTGCGCAACACTTCCATGTTTGGTCTAAGCCAGGGGTTCTCAACCTTTGTTCCCTCTGGGCCGCATATATATGGCAGATATTTCATGCGAGCCGCGACATGAGGATTAATAGAAAAACACCAAGGCAATATTGGATACTTAAAATGTGGAAAATTAATCAAGATATTTAAACTCATTTTTGCACTTTAATACTATATTTATCTCTATCAAACGCACATAAAATTCTTTCTTCGCTTTTTATGCGGTACTTTACTGAGTTATGGAGTAGTTTTGGCTCCCTTTCATTCATGACCATACAAACAAAACTGTCAAGCAGTTTGATAATATTTGAATATACAGTAAGATCCCGCTTAACGCTGTTTTCGCTTAGCGATATTTCGATTTAACGGTCTTTTATTTTAATTGTGGGATTCCCCGAAATTGCATGCAGCGTTAGGCTTCCCGATATCCGAAGCAGTTTATTTGTGTTTCTTCTTTCCTGTGGTGTTATATGAACGTATTTTTATCGTTTCAAACATTTGTTGACGTTATTTTAAGTATAAATTTATGTAATATAACGATTGCTATAGTGACAAATATTATGATTTTTAGTTTTTATCATGGACGATAATAAAGAACACGAAAATAGAACAACAAGAAAAAGCATTTTCACTTGAAACTAAAATGCAAGTGATTTTAAGATTGGATACTGGTGAACGTCAATTTCAAATTGGTGCTGCATTGAATTTGGCAACTTCAACAATAAGGACCATTCTTAAGAATAAAGAAAAAATACTGTCATCAGCAACTGCAACTAGAATTACCCGTTCTAGAAATAATAAAATAGAGGAAATGGAAAAAAATACTTTCGATATGAACTGACGATGAAATTGAACGCAATATTCCATTAAAACAAGACTTAGAATTTTATTTATTTTTATATGTATATTCGTTTATTATATTTCTACATTTGTAAGGAATAAATTTTTGTTTCATTGTTATAAAAAACATAATTAATAAATTTAATGGTAAAATACCTGATCAATTTTCAACCTACCTTCCCCTAACTCCATTATTTACATGATGAGATAGCCTCGTTTAATGCTGTTTCGCATTACGCTCTACTTTGATGGAACGTATACCCCACGTTAAGCGGAGTCTTACTGTATTCTTTTAACAAAACATCTCTTGTTTTTATTTCAAACATTAATTCATCAAATACAGAATGGCAGCAAATAGGAGTTTTGACTGAATTTCAGACTGAATGAATCAATGAATGTGAGATTTTATGGCGCAAGAGCCAAATCTGGCTATACTGCGCCAAACATTTGTGAAAATCTGTGATCTAGACGGGAAAAGAAAGAAAGGATAAATTGAATGACAAGAAAGAGGGTCGAAAATAGAGAAGGATCACTAGGGTACCCCAGGGGTTCGTGAGACCCATGTTTACCAAAGATAGTAAACCCCTTGGGAAAAGGAAAAGATCACTAAGGTACCCCGGGATTGTGACACCCGTACTCACCTAAAGAAGGTGACCCCTGAGGGGGAATTTCAGACGGAAATCAATATTATTTATTTATAATTAAAAAAATCAGTTTTCACACATAAAATGGTCTCTTCTCCTGTTCATTTCTTTTTTCACTCTCTGTTAACTGTTTTATTCCTTACCGTTACAGTTTCATATCGAAAAAAAAATTGTCATTCGCGCCCGTACGACATTGACGGCGAAATTGGTCGATTTGATTGCTCGATTGAGAGGATTTCCCGCTAAATTTTTAATACATTGTACTTCAATAATTCACTTTTTTAGAGCATTGAGCCAGAAGCGAGCCCCAGTTTGAGGATCGCAGCTCTAAGTTTTCTAGTTTAGAGCGTCAGCATTTAAAAGCGTTCCAAATAAGTTACTAAATTCTAAATTTCAACTTGCATTCCCCAAAAGATTCATTTCGAAAAACAATCCCAAGAGAAGCGTTGTGGAAACTATAAATTCCCAATATCGTCAGATGATAGGAGCTCTTAACCTTCCCATCCACCATCCATTGAGCGAAATCGTTACGCTCTCAAGAAAGATTCAGGGTTGTATGGTAAAATCGGGTGGTGAAAGGCGCCTTCTTTTCCATGAAGATAAAGCATGAAATCATGCACAAAAGGCTTAAGAATGTGATTCCAAATGTGAAAAAAAAATAAATAAAAGTGAAGAGGATCGATTTGAAAGGATATTGGCGGTGCCAGAAAGTAGAGGAAAAAAAAAAAGAATTCTCAAAAACCATTCAAGAGAGATACCAGCAAACATGTTCTTTGTCGCCTTTGCATTTCGCATCTTTCCGCCGAGAAAAATAAGACGAATCGGTGGTGTTATTTTATTGCGGCAGCCACACAGCGCGATAAAAGTAATAAAAGGGGGAACCCCGGTCGTGTTTTCGGAGGAAATGTATTCAATATCCACAAGGGAGTGTATTATCTTTTTGTTAACGCAGTTTTAGAGTTGAGGTGTTTGAATGTGCTTCTGAAAATTGAATTTTTTTGTTAGCGTTAAGAAGGAATACAATCTTTTTTTTATAACTCATGAGTTATTATCATTGAGCTTTATGCATATTTTGTTTAAATTAATTTCTAAAAATCCGTACTATATATTCACTTGGAAGTCATTCAGTTTTGAATACAGCATTCTCGGCTAAAAATATGTGTTTATAATTTCATGATTTAATTCCTAACTATCTAAAACACCTGGCATGGCGTGCGAGATTAATGTTTTTGTAATATTTTATCTTGTCTTCAGAGTACAAATCGTGAGTGTCAAAATTTTCATCAGATTTCAATTTTCTTCTTTTTTACGATAATTAAATGAAAAGATTTAATGATACACACTACTCAAAACAATCTTAGCAATGCATTTTTTTCATAGTATTTTTAATCGCGCAATTTCAAATCTTGAAGTTTATGATTCACAGCACCAACATGTTTTCATGTTTCTTCCAATCATATACTCATTTCGAATCATCATAATATTGATCAACAATTCATGTAATTAATGGAATATAATGATTGTGGCTGGAGTAGAAAAATACTAAATATATACATATAAAATAATGATAAACAACTGCAGTTCATTTATAGTTGGTCCCAAAAGATGCCTGGATGAAAGCCGAAATAATATGTAGTTTAAAGTTTTCGACACTAACATGGCGTCTCGCGATTCTCTTAAAATTTAGAATACGTTGGTCTTATTTTAAATTGCTTTTTATATTTCTGATAGTATATAAATTAAAGTAATACACCAATCTATGGATATAATTAAAAAAATTGCGAGTTTTTCATTTCAATCAGAAACATAATATATATTTTTTCATTACTATAATATATTTTGAGAACTGAGTTCATAACTGGTGTATTGAAGGATGACAGATATCTGTTGTTTCTCTTAATTTGGATACTTGGGATTATTGGGCAATATTAGAAGGACATTTTTAGAAAATTTTCATGTATTTTTAATGCGAATGGAATATTTTCTACTCATGATGTCTAAATTCAATATACATTTGTCAAATATTAATGAAATACTATTTAAAATTTCTTCTTTTTCCTTTTAAATTTTTCTTTGAAAAACTTTGAATTTAATATTACCCATAGATTACAAAACCAAATATTCACTGTAATATTCTGAGAAATGAATTAAACTATATAGTCCTTTGAATATAATTCTGTTCCAGATATGTAAAAATATTGAAACAATCCATTTAAGAACAAAGGTCATTACATAACCTAATGTCTAGACTATATATTTGTACAGTATTTACATATATATCTTAATTTTACTTAAAAATTAATTCACGAATTCTTAATATGAGGATGGAGCGCTGTTTTAGAAGAGTAAGTCGTATAGTTTCAGAGTGTCTGAACAAGCATTTGGTAAATCCCTGTATCGATTATGTACTAGGTAGACGTCCTATAAGCTAGTCACGGACTAACGGACCTTTTGATTTTATCGGTCAGTTAGCTGTGGTAATGACTCGTGACGAATTGTCACTGAACGTTTGTTTTAGGATTTTAATTTTTTCTTACTATTTTCCCCACTTCATTTAAATGTTTTGTATTAAATTTTACTGTTGAGTGTTAAAACGGAGCATATGATGTCTCTTACTGTATTAGTATGTATTTCAAATACTAAGTTTTAAATGGTAGATTATTGCCAGATAAAATTTGTTTGTGTGTTCGGTTTTGGACTTCACTTGACCTAAAGGACAACTATTATACATAAATGATCCAACTATACATTAGTCAAAGTTTTGAAAAGTTTACATTCATCATTAATAATGTATATCAGCCATGCACGTAATTAGAAAAAGTTATTATACTCAACAGAAACTTTTTTAACTTTAAAAACGTCGTATTTTACTTGTTTCTGAGTATGTTTGTGACGGGTCTATTCGCGTTTTTCCAACTAATAGTCCTCTTGGGGAATATTGGGTCTTTTTAAAAAGTATTATATTATAAAGCTTTCTCTCGAAGAAGAAAACGTGGTCATGAAAATTAAGATTTGTATATAAAGTCTAAGCTTTCAGGATCGATCGATCGAGAGAGAGAGAGCAAGCAGTGATTAATTAAACTTGAAGTAAGGCGTGGATATTTAGTTCCTGATAAGTGTAGTATTTAAGTTGACGATCAGTCACTTAAGAATTAAACTAGATTAGGTAGCTAAGAAGTCAAACTATTGAATTGACGTAAATGTTCTAATTACTTAAAGTCTTCTCATATCTCGCGTATCTCGTTAATTACTCTTCATATTTGATAATTGGGTGCATCTCTTAACTTTGGTTAGTTGAATTTGTGTTGTTGTTAGTATGTGACGAATCTGTACGGAACCTTTCCACTAATCTTCTTAGACGTCTTTCTGGGGAATATAAATTCGTGTTTATTTCTAATCAACTCCAAAAAGAAGTATGGGATATTTAAATTAGATAAGGTATTTAAGTCGAGGGTTGTGAGATAGCAAGAGAGATGATGGTAGGCTATTGAGCCAGTAACGTTAAACGCATAGCTAGAAGATTCAAAGAGATTAGATTCGTGAAGACGTCGTGCTGCTAGACGTACCAGAAAGCTGATATAAGCCAGCGGTAAATATAATTCACGTACGCTTAAAGTAAGCGTCAGTTTGAGCTACTTAGTTAAAGTTAATGACAGTTAAGAATTCGAATACGTGTGTTTCTTGGATCTCCTATTTCGGTAAACCTTACTTGAGTTGAGCTAGATTATTAATTAATTGTATTCTTAGTAATTTAATTTAATATAAAGGCAAATCCCTTTAAACGACGTAACATTATTGTATTATATGTTATCAGAGATTTTTGAGGAAACTATAACAAAATAAATAATATTAGTATTCAAACTGGCTCTTGGTAGTTCTTTGCCTCAATTTAATCTTGGTGTTCAAGATGTGACCCAGGGGGGTCATCACAAGTACTGTGAATAAATTGTGTTATTTTGAATATGGCTAGTTTTCCTTGCATTTCTTCCACACCTTTAGATTCGTCGGGCAGATCTTTACATGTTTATGTTGTATTTTACTTGTTTCTGATTGCTATGACTGCTATAATTATCTTAAATTATCTTAATTATCTTAAATTATCTTCTGCTTTAATTATCTTAAAGCAGTGCTTCTCAAACTTTCAATACTGGCACCCCCCTTTTCGATCACAATTCTTATCGCGCCCCTCTTATACATTAATAATGTACTGAATTTAATAATAATGCACTTTGACTCTAAAGCTACAATAGGCGATCTTGATTATAAACCATACAAATTAGTAACATAAGTATTAAATTTTGTATATTACTTTCAAGTAATAAATAAATAAAATAATAGGATAATTATTATGTGTGTTATTTTTCCTTTCTCTAATTTTTAAATTGAACATATTGCAAAATCCGGTGGCTGCTTAGAAGACAAAATATAGATATCTGCTAAATATAGAAAAAGAACTCGGAGGGTCAATTTCTAATCATAAGCATTCCTTATAAAAACTTTGCTTTGCAAGACTAGCCCATGGAAGTCGTTAATACTTATTAAACTTGATCTTAATTTAGTTCTAATTAATTAGTTATAAAATACTCTGGGCAGCACTGATACATTAAAAGTGTACTGGCTGAAGTGCCCGCTCTTTGCACGAGTTCATTTATAAGAAAATAAAACATTATTGATATAATAGCTGAATTGTAAGGAGAGCAAAGCCAAGTGCTCGACAATGCTTACAAAAATGTAAAATGATATTTTAAAATGGTTACTCAAATTATAATTAGTTTTAAGCGAATTGTAATTTTAAGCCTCACAGAATTAGCATTTTTAATCTATGTTAAATAATGAACAATAATATAAATTTCCGATGAAGAATAATTGCATTATTTTTAATATTTAAAGCGAAAAGACTTCAATGTGTTTTAACCCGGGAGCAGGCGCGCACTCGATACGGTCGAGCAGGGTTATTGAGTCATCCCAATCCTTTTTTTTATAATTATTTTTTGTACACTATACAAATCGTGATTCCAGTGAATAATTTAACTAAGAGAAAGTTTACTTACCTACTTTCAAGAACTTTTCAATTTTTCTTTGGTAACAAATAAACAGTTTTGCCAGAATTAACGATTTCGTAATCTGTGTGTCTGTCCCGCGTGATTACTTCCGGGTAAAAATTGTATTCATTATGATAATATGTATGTTACTGCTAAAAAAATTGTGTAAAACATTGTTTTGCATGGAAAAATGCGGAACAGAGAAATACATTGCTTACAACTTCCCTAAATGAGAAACAAACACGTAAGAGAGGGATCATAACTAACTGTACCAATAACTTAGAAGGTCATACAGCTATAATGTGCAGTATTTCAAAAATAATGACAGTGATGAATTTTTTATGTTCCTAAATTTCTTCGATTCTGTGTCTGGGACCTGTTTTTTCTCTGAAAGAGTTGTATGTTAGGCTTAAAAAGAAAGCGTAGTAAAAAAATCTCTCATCATGGGATTACAGCAAATCAAATAAAAGTTTTTTTTATTTGGTTATAGGATCAAAGATAGCTAATTAGGTACTGAAGAAGTTTTTATTTTTGATGACTTAATATATCGCGTGCCTATAAATTATATTAAAGTAAAAGTGCATTTTTTGTTATGTCTGAAAGTATTTTGTTTTAATTCATTCCAGTAAATAAATTATTTTTAAATCTTTTATTTTCGATACGCTCGCGCCCCCCTCGTAAGGTTATCGCGCCTCCCAGGGAGGCGCGCCCCACAGTTTGAGAAGCACCGTCTTAAAGTTCCTAGTAACGCACACACACACACACACACACACACACCTTTGTTGTTAGGGGGGGATTACATTCCAAGAAATACGTAGATGAAAGAGAAAGCGCCAAGGATTAATCTCTGTGATAAAATTAAAAATCTTTGGTTTGATGGGAAGAGGGAGTGAACTCACAAACCCCACCCTTATGTATACCACTGAAAGTGACCGTGCATTAGATTTATGGAAAGTAGTATTGACGATAAAAGTTGCAATTTTGTGGTCTCCAATTATATACATTTTACAAGTCTGTGAATGAACATTAACGCAGTACTTTTCTGCTACTCGAAGGGTTTTGGCGATGGATCTCGTAATTTTGAACCAGGGCCAAGTGACGTGGATGACACACGAGCTGTTCCCCCTCTACTAACTTCCACACCACACCACCAAGCCTAGACAAGTTTAACGTGCATCGGCCCCCTCTCTCTTCACAGTGGGTCTTCAGTTGTACTAAGCTTGAACTCGTGACGCCGAGTCCGTGGCCGCGGTAGCCGAGTGGTATAGGCATCGGATCGTAGTTTGCCTTGTCACGAGTTCGAGCCCAGTACCACTAAAGACCCGCCGTGTAGGGCTGCGATGCACGTTAAATTTGTCGAGAGCTGAAACGTCCTCCCGTTGGTGTGGTGTGGTAGTTAGGAGAGGGGGTGCCAGCTCAGGTGTCGTTCACGTCACTTGACCATGGTTCAAAATTACGTGGTCCGTCGCCAAAAGCCCTCGGTGTAGCTAAAACAGTGCGACGTTAATATTCAATCAATCGTGACGCCGAGTCCGTTACCTTAAACACTAGGCAACCGAGACTATAAGTGTATGAGATCCATTTCAATTGATTAATAAGCGTTTCTATAATTCCATAAAATCGAATTAAGTGAGAGTGAGACTCATGTAGAAACTCATCAAAGTTATACGGTCTTAAATGTTAAGGCTATGATAGCTGAATAGTTGACTGATTGGTTGATTATTTTACGAGTCCTTTAGAAGTAATAAGAGGTTTACTGATCCCAAATTTCGTAATTCTGAGTCATGATCAAGTATCTGAGCTGACACCATACTTTCTTATCTTGCTTATCAGAAAAAACATTTTTAATGGATCCCTTCCCGAGGCAATATCTACGGAAATGAATTGACTGACACTCTTGCGAAGGAAGGGACTAGACCATCCTGTCCCTTCCACTTCAGAGCTCACATATTTCGAATTTTTCTCAGAGAAAACGGTCAAAAATAAAACAAAATGGTTCAAATATCCGTTTCATACATTTTTCAGTCTTTTTCTTTGGCAAATGACCTGGGCTTTCTTTATCTCTTTTTTGTGACAGACAATCCAACACTTGTCTGTCCCAACTTTCCAGTGGACACTTAAAAAGTCTCTTATTTTTCTGGATGCAATAAGAGGTTTCTTATTAGCTCTAAATTCCAGGTAGAATAGGCTTCACCTTAGCACATCTTGGACTGAACTGGAAAGATATCGATGAAAGTCCACTTCTAGTATCGAATTTCATTAGAATAAACGATTTCGCTCATCTGGTCTGACTTCGTCTGACCAGACGGCAGATTAGTAACAACAACAACCTATCACTTCAACGTAAGATTTTTGAGTCCTGACAGATTGAACATTCATTACCTCATTACAAGACGGGTTTTATGTGGATTCAGGATTCTAAAAGGCATTATCAGCGTTGAATTCGTGACCAATATACCTTGGTTACCACGAACGATATTTATTTTTTGAAGTTATGAGCTTTGTAATCAGCAACATTCAAAACCATTTTGGGTTTCGAAGCCTAATATCTGATTCAGCATGCTGGATAATGTGGGCTAGTGCACTCTGATGAAATTTTAACTTACAAAGTTCGTAACTTTATTTTCAAACTTAAACATCATTAATTTTAGCTGATACAATTTTGTTTGTTCGTTTCAACTAAAATTTGTAATTTTGCTCTCGGATGAAAAATGATAATATATATAATATATTTTTCGTTGAACTAATTAGTATATAGGGATATCCTAGGAATCTTTGAGGTTCAGGGCCCAAAGAAATCTTAATTTTTTTTGAGGTTCTTATGTAAAAAAGGGTCCTACCTGAGATCTTTAAAAGTAGACAGTCGAATGTGCATTGTCAAATACTCTTTCAAATTGTAATTTGAAATAAATAAATGTGTACGATTCGCAATCGCAGAAGCCTAGGCACAAACCAGCTACACTGATGCCCACATTTCGGCTAAATGGGTTGAATGATTGATAATGGGATTTGGCCTAGGCCTAGACTTGGACAGCAGTCATCACATAAAAATACAGTTTTACCAATTTTGCTAGTTGACATGCAGTTTGAAATACCATTTTTTTCGGGGAATATGTACGAGAATAATATTTGACCATTATAAAGTTATCCGAAACACGATCTTATTAACCCGTTCAGGACCATGATCACACATAGGTGATCACGCGTTTCTCCCTCCCCGGTATCATATATGTGACTGAGCTTTCCCTGCTTGTAGGCCACACCGGTGTAATCAGAGTAAGGAACGTTTTTATGTTAATTTTTACAAGCACTAGAGGGCGTTTAAAAACCGTTTTTTTTCGAATAATGTTTCATAAAAATTTGAACTTCAATATGTACTTTCATGTCCGTGTTTTTTAAAAATTAGATCCGAAATATTTATGAATATAAACAACTGCACAGGCTTATTTTTCCGAGAGAATCGGACATTTAGAGGTTCGTGATCTATTGCTCTATAGATTTATGTTTATTTTTTGAATAAATTGGTTTAATTTTTAATATATATTTTTTTTCGAATTTAAATGTGTGGGATTTTTGTCAATTTTTTTGAAAGTGTATGCAATTTTTTTCTCATTAAAATGAAAACATTTTTTTTTAAATTTCCGCAATTGTTTTTATAAGTATAGCGAAATTTTTTGTACTCCATGTTCAAATACACTGCTGGACAATTGCTAAGGACGGATCACAAATTGCTATGTAGCATAACATTAAGCGAGACATGAGGCCTAGTAGGATAAAATATAGTTGCCACACTGTTCAGACATTAGAATAAAGAATATTTATTGTTCTGGAAAGTACAAAAGCTGTGAAACATCTGAAAGAAAAAAAAATGTTCATTTGATCTGCGTACGGAGAAATGGAACAATGCATCTAAAAGTCAGCAGGCACCTTAAAGAAAGGTATCAGTACGGGATATGTCCATCGTGTAGTGTCATGCAACATTCCACACGTCGTACCATACTTTGCACAACATTATCCAGCAGCTGTTGAGGCAATTTATCCCATTCCTCTGTGAGTGCACGGATGAGGGTGTTCTTGTTTGTCGGAGGATAGTTTCGACCAGCAACTTGCCTCCCCAAAGCATCCCACACATTTTCAATGGGGTTTAGATCTGGAGTACGCGCTGGCCATACGAGACGTTGAATACCCTCGCTGTCTAGACAATCCTGAACAGCGAGTGTTCGATGATATGTTGCGTTGTCGTCCATAAAAAACAAATTTATCACCGACAGCACCACGGAAAAGACGAACATGAGGAAGTAGAACTTCATCAATGTATCGTTGGTCCGTCATAGGGTGGCCGCGGTAGCCGAGTGGTATAGGTATCGGACCGTGGCTTGCTTTGCCATGGGTTCGAGCCCAGTACCACTAAAGACCCGCCGTGTAGGGCAGCGATGCACGTTAAATCTGTCGAGAGCTGAAACGTCCTCCCATTGGTGTGGTGTGGTAGTTAGGAGAGGGAGGTGCCAGCTCAGGTGTCGTCCACGTCCCTTGACCATGGTTCAAAATTACGTGGTCCGTCGCCAAAAGCCCTCGTGTAGCTGAACAGTGCGACGTTAATATTCAATCAATCAATGGTCCGTCATAGTCCCATTCGCAACCACATGTAGGCACGTGCGGCCATTGATCATGATGCCGGCCCACACCATGATACTGCATGTCGGATATCGGTCCTTTTCCTGGACATTTTCTGGACGATAAGCAGTACCACTCTCGCACCAGACCAGTTGGCGTCTACAATCCGATGACAGACTGAACCTACTCTCATCTGAGAATAGTACGCATGCCCAGTCCTTTTCAGTCCAATTGTGATGCTCACGACACCATTGTAAACGGGCAGTACGGTGCTGTCTGGTCAATGGGACACACACAACAGGTCTGCGTGCTATAGTCCTCCTCCCCTCAAACGTGTGGCAACAGTTTTTCGGGAGAACTGCTTTCCTGAGGCAGCAAGAAACTGATTTGCCACCTGCTGAGTTGTGGTGCGCCTATTCCTTTTTGCTGATAGGACGACATATGTCTTCTGCAGGCGTCGTACTTCTAACACGACCTCCCCTGTGCCGTCTACTACACATTCCAGTAGTTTTAAATGACTTCCACAGCCGTGAAACAACGCTTTGAGCGAACTCCCTGGCAACATCTGTTATTTTTCGCCCTTCTTCGATCTTTCCAATAATTCGGCCATGCATAAAATCATCTATGTGATGTCGGGAAGACATGCCAAAATTTTTAAGTTCGTCTATTAAATCTTTCCTGTAAAACTTTGACTTGAAACAACAACTGTCCACGCGCGTCAAAACCTTTAAAGCTCTTATGAACGCTATCACGTGATGAACAGACGTGGAAAACAAATTTGCATACTCATACTTCTTCTTACTAATATCCCGCACTTATTCTAATTTTTCACATTTTGCTTCCTTTCATTTTGTGGTTGCTATGGATGATAGTGTTATCCGTCCTTAGCAATTGTCCAGCAGCGTATTATCAATGATAGTAAATTGTAAATATTAGCGTATTTGATTGTATTTAAAACTGTATATATGAATTTTTAAAGGAAATTAGGCTTAGCAGGGGGAAATTCGACCGGTCCCGTGCTTGCATATCCTCTCCGAACTTACGGGCCAGGGGAAGCGTTTCTTTCTTTTACCGCTGGTCCTGAAGGGGTCAAGACTGAGTCGAGAACGATACGGGGCCCACGAAGGACGAGGCCCTGGGTTCAGTTGACATCTACCTTAAGACGTCCATCTTAGTACAAACAGATAAATCGAGATAAATTGGTATACGGCTAAGGGGCGTAGTTGGTTCGGCGCTATTCTTGTACGCCCAAGGTTGCGGTTTCACCCCTTGACTAAGTCAATGGATTTTCATGATGTAAAAAATCGACAGTGTCCATGGCGTAAGATTATGCGGTATGTTAGAGATCCCTTGAATGCTTGTTTGGCTTGGGTGCCCTCCGAAAAATTAAATTTTAAGAACGATTTTGCATCGTAAGAGCTCAGGTGCTTCCCTCACGAGAGGGCGGCCGTGGTAGCCGAGTGGTCAAGGTATCGGATCGTGGATGGCCTTGTCACGAGTTCGAGACCACTACCACTAAAGACCAGCGTGTAAGGGAGCGATGCACATTAAATATGTCGAGAGCTCAAATATCCTCCCGTTGGTGTGGTAGTTATGAGAGGTGGGTGCCAGCTCAGGCGTCATCGTCACTTGACCATGGTTTAAAATTTCTTGGTTCGTCGCCAAAAGCCCTCGTGTAGCTGAACAGTGTGACGTTAGTATTCACTCACTCACCCTCTCGGGAGGAAACAGTACGTCAAAATTATTTGTTGCGATTTGTATACCACCAATATGGTGCCGCACTTAGAAAAACATACCAGCTCCCAAGGAATGTACTAGGTCTGCTATCTTAAAATACCAATCAGCAGCCCCATTAGAAAAAAAAAATTAGTTTAAATATGTAACAACACGATCCTGATTTACATTTTGAGGCATTTGAAACGACATGCTAATGAATGTGTTAGAAATAATATCTCTGACTGATTCCTGTAACTTATTACATGTCGAATACTGTTGTTTCAAAATGATATTTGACGCAACGAATGAAAAAGATTAACAACTGCTACAGGTTGATGATAGTTCATGAAGAACTATTTATAAAGATAAATTGTATACTAGTAATTATTGAATAATGTAAATATTGTGTAGAATAAGAACCTATAATTTTTTACTTTTATTTGATTTTAAATGAATTTTCAGAGAGAACTCTTAAAGTTGTGGAATATATTCGATTACAAGAACAAGTGTGATAAAGTTCAAATATACAAATAAATTTTTAAAACTGTTTTTACCATAAAATGATAAACAAGAAGTATAATGGTGAAATTAATTAAAACTAATATTTTAATAGTTAAATTTAACTCTTTACTATGTGAATATGTAATTTTATATACTTTTTATTTGAAGTTGTTTTGGTACTTTTATGAATTAATTAGGTAAAGTAAAATCAATCTTATTTTTCTCTACTTCTTTATACTCATCAATTTGATCGTAAGAGTAATTAAAAAATCGCGACTGTGTAAACTAGGTATTATGGACAGAGTAAAAAAAAATTGTTAAGAATAATTTTTTAAAAATATATAATAATTAAATTCCTGCTGGCTAAGCTTATTTTTACTATAAAATAATTTCATATATTTTTTATCTCAAAAGTTTTATAAATATGTAAATTAAGTTAATTATACGAGATAGAAACTTAATTATTGATCAGAATTTTCGAGAGAGGATTTCGACTTTCAAGAATAAATGAACTCGTCCCTCATTTTTAAATTGCTTTTTTAACGTTTTAATAGTTTTTTTACTCTTTTTTTTTACGTAGAATGAATTTTCTTTCACTGAAACTTAAAAAAAAATTTGCTTTACCTTGGAAATTTCCTAATATTTTCAGAATGTGTCTTTTAAAAAAAATTGCATTTTGTGCTTAAAATTAGTTGTTCCATGTTCTGAAAAATATATCAAAAATCATAAAAACAGTAAAGAATAATTAAAAGTAAAAAAAAAAGAGGATGGGGGAAGAAAAATACCGTATGGTTCTATTTTACTTTTATTGATTAATGTTAAAATATGTTTGTCAAAATTATATCAAATTATGTGGTTGGTTTGAATTAAAATTATATTAAAAGTATAAACATGACAATTATTGGCAACAGACTTCGTGATTTTAAATCACCTTGAAGATTACTGACTAAATTCGGAAGTGTGATTTTGAAAAAGTGTAAAAAATGAATAATATATTTGATATTTATTGTCAGTTGATTTAGAATATACATATACAATTGTTTTAAGAATATTGCTCAATCTTAAAAGCCGTTAGGTAAGCAGTGTTGCGTGGAGCCATTTCCATTTAAGAGTAGTCTTGTGGCAACACACAGTCAGTTAGCATATCTTTGGCAGAATATAAATAACTAGTGAAATGTGTGTGTGTGTTCGCGCGTGTAGAATGCTTAACTTGTTAAATAATTACAATATAAAATATTCCATTACATGTGAACCATAGTATTCCTAGTGAATTATTCTTCATCTGTGAATTATTTTCAGCAATATCAAATTGCAGTTTGGTTTATCATTGAGTTAATTTTCTTTCATTAGACTGAATTACGAACCGAAACTTTTAGGTTCAGAACACAATTTCTTACAGTCCACTAGTTTAACGGTTGTGCTTCTACAAATATTATTACAAGAAAAAATATTTAAATGCAGTTTTTTTGGCACAAAATGCAGAATGACATATTTTCAAAATATTCTCCTTTTATGAAAAATTCTTCTTCTTCTTATTATTATATTTTGGTTATATATAGCTAGGACTTTTTTATACAAAGCTTGAATTAGGAGTTTTGATTTTTTTTTAGACAAGGATAAAATAAAATAACCGGTGTTCCTTGTTAAAATTTCTTTGCTCTGATATATTAAACCATGAATAAATCCACTTCTAAATTATAGTCAAACCTCTTTATAACGAAGATCTATTTTGCGAATTTTTCTACATAACGAACATTTTCCTGGAACCAAGAACATTTCATGATTTCTTTCATAAAATAACCTCTCTATAGCGAAGTGTGCATTTTCTATATAACGAACTTTTTCTTTTGAGATTCAATTTTTTTCTCCCTATTCTTAAAGTATTTCTGAACATTTCGAGTTATTCTCTCTGTAACACATTTTATGGTAATCATAAATCTTGAACTGGTTTCATTAGATTTTAACTCACCGATAGCAACAGAGTTCTGGACGTTTCACCCAAGAAATGCAACCTGTAACCCCTATTGTCCAGTTCACTAGAAACATTTTCGATATCCCCTTTCACCCTCAGTGGAGTTGTCTAGTATCCCAGTGTTCTAGTTATAAAATAATATATGTTTAATATTACTTATATGCTTTCAATTATAGAAAATGTCCTTTAAATTCATTAATTTTAATATAAAATTATTTTCTTAATATTAAAAATACAGCGTATTCGACATTCTTTTTTTTATACCTGTCTTGACACTAAGAAAGTCCTCGAGTATGTACTGTAGGGTTGGTCACAGTCTTCTTACCAGAAAACATCCTTACATTTCCCATCTCAATAAAATAACTGTTTTTTAGGCAGCAAGGCATTGAGCCAGTGCTTCTCAAACTTTCCATATTCGCGACCCAATATTCAATCATTATTTTCCTTGCACCCCCCTCCATAAAATAACACAATGTATTGAATTCAATAATAATATAAGTTGACACTAAAGCTACAATATACGACTTTAGCCTCTTAAGTCCCGACGTATATAAACGTCTCGCTCAGTCAAAAGATTAATTTTCTGGATGTATATATACGCCTTTCCAAAGTATGACCTTTATGTGTACTACTGTCCATAAAATTATTCCGAAGGCTTTGGAATGCAATAAAAGGTCTTTGACAGTGTTTACGAATGATTTACATACACTGGTGTGCAAAAATTAAGGACGAGACGATTTTTTCAATATAACTTTGTACAAAAACTTTCCAAATCAACACATTTAATACCGTAAGATCCCCAATACGTAAGGACATGTGTAATGTAAGCAACACTTACTAAAAGAGAAATCAGAGGGATAAAAAGAAGCTTGATATTGAAAAAGTAGCATGGAGCGCAATGCGACTGAAGGCAGAAACATCCCTGTGATGGGTGTCCAGCAAGAAACATCCGGTCTTTAGTAGGGGATATGATCTCCCCTGACTGCTAGGCAGGTTTCACAGCGTCTGCCCATGCTGAGAATGAGGGTGTCAATGATTTGTTGAGGCATTGCTGCCCATTCATCTTGCAGCGCCAATCGAAGCTCCCGAATCGTTACTGGTGGTAAGGTACGAGCTGCCAAGCGTCTTCCTAAAAAAATCCCACACATGCTCGATGGGATTGAGATCCGGAGATAGTGCCGGCCAATCCATACGTTCAATATCCTCACTCTCTAAGAGCTGTTCGGCAGCTACTGTGCGATGACATGGTGCATTGTCGTCCATGAAAAGGAACTGCAGACCCATAGCGCCTCTAAAAAGACGCACATATGGAAGAAAAATCTCGTTACAATAACGGGTCCCGTTAACTGAACCTGCGTCGAAGATGTGAAGGTCTGTACGACTACCAAGCATGAAGCCTCCCCAAACGAGAACACCGCGACCTCCATACCTGTCCCTTTCAATGATGTTCGAGGGATGATTGCGGCTTCCCCGCTCTCTCCAGATGAGCATGCGATGAAAATCGCTACTCAAACTGAATCTGCTCTCATCTGTAAAGAGTACTCGTCCCCATTCATTGTCTCTCCAATTACGGTGTTCCCGGCACCACAGAGAACGCCTTCTCCGATGGGCAGGTGTTAAAGGTACACACCGTACAGGGCGTCGTGCAAACAGACCACCACCGTGCAGTCCTTCTGGTCACGGTAAAACGCGATATCTGTCGTCCTGTCGCCTGTGTCGTGTGTCTAGCGATTTCTCCCGCTGTCTGCCGCCTGTTTTTTCTGGCCTGTAAGACAAAGTACCGGTCATCTGCGGGTTTGTTCCTCGTGGACGACCACTACTGAGCCCCCGGATAGCTGTTCCTGTAGTTTGAAATTGTCTCCAAAGTCGTGAAACGATGCTGTGAGCAATTCCGAACTCTGCAGCCACACTTGTCACATTGCGCCTTCCTCCAACTTCCCAATGATTCGACCTCGGGTAAAAGCATCCAGATGTCGTCTAACAGATTGATTATTCGCCATTTCTCGCTGAGGCAGCAACTCGGTGTGATTTTAACTGCTATACGGCGTGCAATCTCTTTGCCAGAAATACTGATCTTACACCGACAACATGCTTTATACTACTCAGACACTCCCCCATTACGTCTACCTGCATATCTGCGCATGTGATACCGTACATCACCTTACTTAATCTCCTGATTGGTCTTTCTGTCCGCTCTGCCTCTTCGTTCAGCTGATATGCTAATTTTTCGACTTCGTCCTTAATTTCTGCACACCAGTGTATTTCAGAAGATTTGCTTATTATCCTCCTCCATAGAAAAAACATCACATATGAGTATCTAAAGGGTGTTTTTTTAGAGGTATAGAACTTTAAATTGCAATAAAACAACGATGTATTATTCGATTGACATGCATGTTTTTTTATTCGAAAGATAATCTTGTGGCATTACATTTTAAATATGATTTCTGGCATAGGACTGCCACGGCCGGCTCGGATGTAGTCCAATCTGGACGTCCAATTTTCGTTGACTTTTTTCAACATTTCTGGCCGTATATCTGCAATAACACGGCAAATGTTGTCTTCCAAATGGTCAAGCGTTTGTGGCTTATCCGCATAGAGCCATGACTTAACATCCCCACAGAAAATAGTCTAGCGGTGTTAAATCACAAGATCTTGGAGGCCAATTCACAGGTCCAAAACGTGAAATTAGGCAGTCACGAAACGTGTCTTTCAATAAATCGATTGTAGCAAGAGCTGTGTGACATGTTGCGCCGTGTTGTTGGAACCACAGCTCCTGGACATCATGATTGTTCAATTCAGGAATGAAAAAGTTAGTAATCATGGCTCTATACCGATCACCATTGACTGTAACGTTGTGGCCTTCATCGTTTTTGAAGAAGTACGGACCAATGATTCCACCAGCCCATAAAGCGCACGAAACAGTCAGTTTTTCTGGATGTAACGGTGTTTCGACATACACTTGTGGATTAGCTTCACTCCAAATGCGGCCGTTTTGTTTGTTGACGTAGCCATTCTACCAGAAGTGCGCTTCATCGCTAAACAAAATTCGCTTATGAAAATCGGGAACAACAACAATCTCGTTTTGGGCCCATTCGACGAATCTCTATGAGGCCTGAGTCTATTCATGATGAATTGCCAAACCAAACTGAGAATAAATCACTTGACTGCTGTTAAATCGGTCGCCATCTTGGAAAGTAATGCCAACTTAATCTTCTATACCTGAAAAAGAAACACTCTTTACTTGGAAAACGGTGGCATTGGGGGGCCGATCGCGAAACTTTTATTCGGCAATTAAGGGCAACCGTATAAATTATCAAGATAAGTTTTAATACAAACCCATAAGGGCGCTGCTAATTATAAAACTTGTTCTTAAGTTAGTATTGTTAAATTAGTTATAAAATACATTGTAGAGACCAAGGGTGGGCAGACTTTTCCAGGTGACGGGCTACTCCTAATTTTTTCAAGGTGTGTCGCTCCACCCAGTGGCGCAACGCAGAATATAAGGGGCCCCCTGCAAATTTAGGTTTTGGGCCGCAAGCCCTAATATGTACTTGGCGTCAATAAGTTTTGGGCCCCCTTAGAACCCCGGGCTCCCATCATGCGGGGGTGTACGTTACGCCACTGGGTGGCCCCAGTGGCGTAGATGTAGTGAGCTAACAGAAAGACTACAATACAGTCGGACCTCTATATTGCGAATTTCTCTATTTAGCGAACTTTTTGCTGGAATTAAAAAAATTTTACAATTTTTTCTTCGTAAAATAACCTCCAAATATCGTACATTTTCTATTTAACGAACATTTTCTCGTGCGATTCGATTTTTTTCTCTGTATTTTTAAAATATTTCTAGGCCTTCGTATGATAAAACGATTATTAGGTCTTAAGACAAAAGACGGTCAGCCCAAAATGCCTTGCCGGTCCACTGGGCGATCGCAATCGACATAATGCCCACCCCGGGTGTAGACTGATACATTTATAAGTGTATTGAATCAGTGTAAATGTGTATTTTACTTTTTATTATGTCAGAATGCATTTTGTTTGTTACTTCAGTAAATTAATAATTTTTTAAAATAATCTTTTGTTTTTGACTTTTTAATATGCTCTCGCCCCCTCGTAGAGTAATCACGTCCCCCCTAGGGGGCACGCCATACAGTTTGAGAAACGCTGCCTTGAGCCATTATTCTAATCTCAACATGTGGTTTTAACATCAAACAATTGGCATTTACAGCACTCAATAGCAAGGTAACTTCGAGCCAGAAACTATCAATGGGCTTTGAGCCTGGTTCGCGTCGCGCATTTGTTACATGGCTGACCATACCTGAAAGAAACCTATTATAAATCTACTTTCCGACTTTTACCTTTGCTCCTTTTAGGCCATAGGTTCCCAACTTTTTTCGAACTTTTTTTCTTTCCTAGTGAATATTTCGTTACCGCCCCCCCCTCCTACTCCAAAGAAATAAGAGCGTACATAATACATTGTGAAAACACGCGAATTAATTTTTTTAAAAATATTCTATTACTAATAGAATATATTTTTTTAATTTAGCTTTATTCTAAGGCCTCAATTTTTTTACTAGCAAATATTTAATAGCTATTGCCACGAATGTACAATTTTTAATACGTACAATCAACATAAGGTAACCAGTATTAAAATTTACTTTTGTTAATACATAATCAGCGTGTTTTTTTTTGTGTGTATCTTTTTTTTGGACTATATTTGGTTAATTTGTCCATGCCCCCTCTATACCATCTCAAAAGGTCCTAACTTATTTTGTGTATTTTACTGCCCCCCTTAAAGCCTCAAACGCCTACAAGAGGGCGTTATCGCCCCCGTTGAGGACCTATGTTTTAAGCCAACTAACATTTTAAAAATATTATCACCACACATAAAAAATTCGTTATGCTATCTCATGCGCTGTTTCAGTCGGTACATACGGAGACACGAGAGTTTATCTTAAATTTTCACATTTTTTATTTATTTGTTTTACTCTTGGCTGATCTCAAAATATTCTAAACATCTTGAAATTTGAAAATAGGTTTTTTCTCAAATGCTTACAATTTCAATAGCCAATGGTCACTACTTTTTACGTATAACGTGTATACTCGTCATGACACAAAATCCTGGAATTTCTTCATGATGAGTACATTCGTCAATCATTGTTAAATGGTTAAATAACAATGACGATATTTCGACTGATACCTCATTCCTGTAACCTCTGTATCAGCCCTACTTATTGCGAAATTGCAATTGGTTGAATCAAAACTTAACCCACCATTTGATTTGTTTAACGTTCTTGCGATCTTAACCTCTTGGTTAAAACTCTTCTTAAACTTCATTAAATTGCTATGGGATTTTTTATGGACACATTTTGAAATTATCTCTGAATTCATACCATTTTAGTAAGGTACGATTTAAGATGTAAATGAGGATTTCATAATTTTGAATTGTTAAATGAAGAGGATAGCTAAACTAATACCAAACAACTAAAACCCAACGCACTACAAAAACATTTTCATTCTCATTTCGATCTGATTTTCCTTTCTCAGATCTTCCCCAGTCACAGATCATTTGCTACAGCTAGTAATCATACCTAAACTCATCTCAAATTCCGCTTGCAGTGAAGCTCATGATTTTTTAATCATTTGATCAACGGTTCTGAAACTTTTTTCACCGCTGCTTTAGGGCTAAAAATATTCTACTGCATAAATATCTTTGAGACGGTTTGAATGCGAAGTATAAGGAACAATAATAGAATGAATTTAAGGATCATTTGTCTTTAATGCGATTAATTAAACAGTTTTGAAGTTTAATACTTTTGAGAAGCTTAGTTAATTTTTATCCTCAAATCACTTAGGTAAAAAGTTTTTCTGTGCCTGTATTTTGTATAAACGTATGTTGAGAATGCAAATTCACAGAGATAAGCTAAATAAAAGGCACATGTTTTTTAACTGCAGTCTTGCCAACAGCATAGTTTTCTGAAAATGCCTGCATCCAGAACTATTTTTGGTTTCCTTCTCGGTATTTCTGTTTTAAACTGCTGCCTTCGCTGATCTGAAGCAGATTTTGAAAAATTTCATTCTTTTTTTCAGTAACTTTATATTTCAGACCTGAGGAAAACTGTTTCTTCATACAGCTGTACATACTATCATTCGAATTAATCTGAAAATAATCAGCTATGCTTCTTTTAAAACCTTGCAAGTTGGCATTAACTATATCGAGTAAGTCGGTTTGATGATTATCTCATTTGTTTTGTTAAATCTTTTAATCCAGGAAAGTGGCGATGTCTCTGCTCTCAACACACTCCTTAAAAAATTGACAATGCCTTTCTTTTCTTTGAAGTGAAGTGTTTATTTCATTTTGTTTTTCAAATATGTCGGGGAAAGTATCCTTATTTAAACAGCTAATCGACCTTGTCGCACTCGTTGGTTTGAATCCAGAGTTTTACCAAAAGTCCTCCATGTGAATAATTGGGATAGTCAAACTCTGAACTTTAAAGCATTTAAGAGTTATCTAATATCTGTTGTGTGTGGCAGAGGTAAGTGAGTGGTTATGGTCGTAGTTTCTAATCCCTGTGCTATTAAACATCCGCTGTGTGGAGTGGATGATGCATGTTAAATAGGCCATGGCTCAAAATCCTCTTTTTGGTATGGTGTAGAAGAGGGAATGGTAACATATGGCGCGTGTGCCAGATGTGGTACGTGGTACAATTCTCAGTGGTACTCAGCAAATTTATCACATAAATTAAAATCACCTTTGTTCTTTTGAGCTTCAAGCTTTTTGTGCACTTTCTTTTGTTGCCGCAGTAGCCTTGTGGGCAAGATAACAGACTCGTGACCAACGTGTCATGGGCTCAAGCCTAGTACCGCAGAGGATCCGCCATGTATGAGGATCTATGCACGTTAAATATGTCAAAGCTCAAACGTCCCCTCCTTTGCTGTGGATGCCAAAAGAGGTATCTGTCAGCTCAAGAGTCGTCCACGTCAGTTGACCATGGTTGAAAATTAGGAGGTCCGTCACCAAAGGCACTCGGAGCTGAATAGTGTGACGTTAATTTGTCCTTTCATGGACATATTGACTTAAATTGAATAATATTAAGCCAGAAATTCTTGAGCAGATAAATGTAAATACCCTCACATTTGTAATGCTGCTTTAGTTATTAACTTAAATGAATTTGACATTATTATCTGTAGTGGACTTAACTCATTTGCGCAGCAGCCCACGAGGCCAAGGCCTAATGTGCTTATCTCAGTTTACATGACCTTAGGAGCTGGGAAATGTTTAGCAGATGTTTTGGTCAAGTGGTCAGTCAGGCACGAAACCCCCAGTATTAAGTTTCCAAGCAAGCTTGGTACCCATTTATCGACACCCATTGAGGGGTAAAAGGTTAAGCCGTCCTTGCCCAACCCGAGGTTTGAGAACCTTGGACCTGTGGCGTGGAAACGCAATGCAATACCACTCAACCACTGTGGGCTTCGTTTATATTGATAACTTCTGTATAATATGCTTTGTATTAATTTATAAAACAGAAATGTACCAATTGGTCGATGACTTAGGCAACCATAGTTTTTATACACTGAAGAGCCAAAAAAACTGGTACACCTGCCTAATATCGAGTAGGGCCTCACGAGCACGCAGAAGCTCCGCAACACGATGTGGCATGGATTCGAGTAATGTCTGAAGTAGTGCTGGAGGTAATTGACACCATGCATCCGGCAGGGCTGTCCATAAATCAGTAGGAGTAAGAAGAGGTGGAGATCTGTTCTGAACAGCACGTTGCAAGGCATCTCAGGTATGTTTAATACTGTTCATATCTGGTCATTTCGGCCACCAGCGGAAGTGTCTAAATTCAGAAGAGTGCGCCTGAAGCCAATATGTAGCAATTCTGGACGTCTGGGGTGTCGCATTGTTCAGCTGAAATTCCCCAAGTTCGTCGGAATGCACAATGGACATGAATGGGTGCACGTGATCAGACAGATGCTTGCGTACCTGTCACCTATAAGAATCGTATTTAGACGTATCAGGGGTCCCATATCACGCCAACTGCACACGCTCTATACCATCAC
This sequence comes from Trichonephila clavipes, assembly GCA_019973935.1. Lineage (NCBI taxonomy): Eukaryota > Metazoa > Arthropoda > Arachnida > Araneae > Nephilidae > Trichonephila > Trichonephila clavipes. Next base: position 762,260 of record BMAU01019414.1, on the reverse strand, counting down.
AGAGCCTCCACCAGCTTGAATAGTCCCCTGTTGAAATGTAAGGTCCATGTATTCATGAGGTTGTCTCCATACCCGTACACGTCCATCAGCTCGATTCCATTGGAAACGAGACTCATCAGACCAGGCAATGTGTTTCTGGTCATCAAAAGTCCAATGTCGGTGTTGACGGGCTCAGGCGAGGCGTAAAGCCTTGTGTCGTGAAGTAAACAAGGGTACACGAGTGGACCTTCGGCTCCAAAAGCTCATATAGATGATGCTTCATTGAATGGTTTGCATGGTGAGAGAGAGAGACACTTGTTGATGATCCAGCATTAAAATGTGCAGCAATTTGTGCAAAGTGTTGCACGTCTGTTTCGCTTAATTATTCTCGTCAATCGTTGTTGGTATCGTTCTTTCATCTTCTTTTTCCGGCCACAGAGATGTCGTAGATTTGATGTTTTACTGGATTCCCGATATTCACGGTACATTCGTGAAATGATCGTAAGTGAAAATCCAAATTTTATCGCTACCTCGAAGATGCTGTGTCCCATCTCTCGTGCGCTGATTATAACACCACGTTCAAACTCACTTAAATATTGATAACCTGCTATTGTAGCAGCAGTAACCTACTAAGAACTGTGCCCAGAAATTGTCTTACATGGGCTTTGCCGATCACAACGCCGTACTCTGATTGGTTCCATATATCTTTTTTTGCATACGCATGCCTGTACCAGTGTTTTTGGCTCTTCAGTGTACGATAGAAGAGGTTTTCAAAATTAAATTCTTTGATTTATCGTTTTCTGCATGTATAGCCTACTTATTAAAGATATTACCGTAAGAAGCTAAGCGACTGGTTCAAAATCACTTCCAAATATAAATTTTAATTTAGATAGGCGATGGATTTCGTATCCATTATCCGTAATGGTTCCAAATTTGTCATGATCTTTATAAGTTTCTTATCTATATTCTCATTTTAATCGACTTACTCTTTGAACTACTAAATTTTTATTACTTAGTTTTGTTTCGTGTAATAAAAAAGACATAAGAAATATTTAATTAACTTCAGACAGTTTAGTATAAAAAATTAGTCAAGCTTGTTAAATTTATTTTGTTTCATTTACCCCTTGCACAATCTTCTGACTAAAATACGAAAATTTTTTATAGTCGTAATAAAAATGCACAATTCAATTTCGTGAAGCACGATGTTCATTACACAATCTAATCATGCCTAGATTCAATTATTTCTTGTCTTGCTTTCTCTGTTTCTCATAAACTCTTCGCAATGAACTTACTACTTATCTTATAGTACGAACACTTATAAGCAAATTGATTTTAAAACTTTTCTTATTATAATCTGTTATAAATATCACTGTAGGAAATCTTTAAAAAGAGACTGAAGAGTAACTTATATATATATATATATATGAGAAGATTCTATCTGAATGTGGTAATTACTGGTAATAGCTCAAAAACTGTAATCTTGTTTTATATAATTAAGGGTTTTGCATATGCTACTTTAATTTTGCTGTGAATGGAGTTTTTACACATAATGTAGTTACGGTAATAAAAATAAGGAATCACTTAAGTATTAGACTCAATCTTAAGTACTCTTTTGAATACGTTTTTTGCAAAGTGCTTATACAATTGCTTCTTTGTTTCCCTAATTAGATTATTTGTAACCTTCGTGTTAGTTATAATTAAACATTAAGATAAATCTCTACTTAGTCTCAGTTCAAATCAACTTACATTGGGGCATCTAGAAAATTTGTATAGTATAACCTCTTCTAGGTTCCATTCTCATTTGTTTTGTTTCATTCGACTTTTCTGTCTCATTTCACATGTTCTTTTTGTTGTTTTCATAAATTTTTATAGGATTTCTTCCTGTTTCTCTCTGTCAATATATGCGAAGGAATGGCTTAGATCCGGACGATTTCTTTAAGTGATGCATTCCTACTGCAACAGAAGTTTACTAATACAATTAAATTTTAAATACATGAACTTTTTATCAACAAGTAGTTATTCATCACAACTCATCCTTTATGAACCCTTACGGTGCAAGAGCAAACTTACCAGGTTTGCTCGTATACCGTACGAACTACCGAAAGCTGGCCACAACCAGTTTGCCCGTACAGCGTACGCGAGCTGATATTTTGCTCTTTCTATCTTTGATTTGCATACATTTTTAATAGTGAGGTTATTAGTGCTAGAGTTTTTAAGAGACGCAGTTTATATCCATGGTGCTGAAATACTTCTCATCCGGGATTTTCAAAGTGGTGAAGGCGGGAGTTTTTCGTGGAAGGCAGGAATTTAGATTCTTCAAGATATTCGACAAAGAACAGGAACTATCAAGGCAATGTGCAAATTGTGCTTGAAAAGAAAGGAAAATGGAAAGATAGTAAAAAAAAATTGATATTTATCTCTTGCCCCGTTGCAATATAAGACTGAAAATTATTTACCATGCTTCATATTTTGTGTGTATATATTTTTGCACATACACACAAAATCCTCAAAACCTTGAAAAAAGGTACGAACACGAAATACTTTTGTAAGTATGAGAGAAATTCTTTTAAGATGTATGAAACTTTCTTCATAGCCTTCAGAGTGTACTCATAATAAGCAAACATTCAAGAGGGTTTTTGTGTTAACCAATTGAAAAATAAAAAAATGTAGAGTGAAAACTTTAAAATTGTGTTAAAAGTAAAACAAAATTATTCCTTTTTATCATTATTTTAAGTATTTTGCTTAGTGATACGCAGTAAAAAAAATGTGCATTTTGGGCTAAAAAATTGACCGCTTAAGGGGTTAAAGTAGTTCTGATGCATTTTACACGAAGACTTTCCGCGAAGGACATTTTAATTCAATTCCTACTATTCGCTCACACTCTCTATATATTTATTTATTTATCTTGGTGGAATTTTCAACCACTAATAAAATACATTTTAAAGCTCACAATTGAGATGAAATTTTATATACATGATTATTTTAATTATAATTAATAAAAATTAATTGATTGAAACTAATTATTCAAATAATTACAAATTCAGCCATGTTGGCATCATTTTTGGTGACTTGTGTCAAAACTTTAAGACTTTTTTCTCACTTTTTAAATTATTCATTTGAACTGAAATTTTATATACATGATTGTTTTGGATGACAATACGATACTTTAATGATAATAAAATTCTATTCCCAATGATTATGATTATGTTTTATGTATATATATATGTATATTAATTGTAAGTATTTAATAAAAAGTAGCTAAAATAAAATTTTTCTTTGTTGATCTATGTAGGAATTGACTTAATTTTTTTTATATTACTTGTTTTTATTCACGATCAAGTGACGAGGAAAACCCTTGTCCTAATCCGTTTCTACACCGCACCAACATGAGAACTCTAGGCCGCAGTAGATTTAAAAAGTGCATCTGTTTCTCTAATGGTACCTCTACTTAAGTGGGACTGGGACTCCAAACCACACGACTCGAGAGAACCGACCTTTACCCTTTTGCTAACTCGACTACACCGTTTATCACAAGAACAACCAAATTATATCCATTGCAAATATTTAAATATACATGTACCGTGCATTCCGGCGTTTAACTTGCACCTATGATTTTGAACAACATTTTTTTAATATTTAGATATATTACCCATATTATTCTCCATCTGCAATGCTCTTATTTTTTGAAGTACTTCACTCGAATAAATTTCTCTTGCTACCAAGCAATGGCAAAATAAATTGGTAAACGTTAAGGCTGTCTTCGGTAAAAGTAGGAGAGCTTGAACTAAACGCGAAGCATATTTTCAGACAGAAAAAATGCCTCAATTTCCATGTAAATTTGCAATATAACTCAAACCTCTGCTAACAATATAGTGTTTTTAAAAATGCCAAAATATTCCATGAATGTTTCCTTTTTTGTTATAATACGGGAAAGGAATAGCCCATTTAACATTAAGGTATAGGAGAAAAAACGTGAAATTCATTTTATACCAGAAAAAATGAATAAACTCGGTTAAGAATTGAAAAGTATGATAAAAAAAATGCTGCTCTCTTAAAGATAGTGAAGCCAGAATATCATATTAATGTTTCATTTCTTTTATATCTGAAAAAATGTTCCAAATTTGGGTCATATTCTTAAGAAGAACATTTTGTGTTGATCAGTAGTGTATCACGCTTGCACGCCACATGTCCGAGGTTCAAACCCCTTGTCGGCAAGATCGACTCAACTTTTTCATTTCTTCAGTGGGTCGGTAAGGGAGTGCCAAGCTTGTTTGGGAACTAAATACTGAGGTTTTCTCGTCAGACCTGTCCAGGGTCATGAAAACTGAAATCGGCACAGCTGGCCTTGTCTCTCGGGGGCTGTTCTTCCTTTGAGTTTAGTTTAATTTAAACGCTTCAAGGAATATTAAATAATTGGGTGAAATTGCTGAATCGGCCACTGGTCCGCCAAATTATGAAAAATCGCCAATATATGGCGCGTTTTTGCATGTTGTGTTTTGGAGTATCAACTCTACGACTTGGCGAGAAAAACTTGGCGGGATAAATGGCCGATACGACAATCCAACCAATAATTGTACAAATGGGATTGGTTGGATTCAATGCAGGCGTGTACAAGAATTTTACTCTACATATTCGGGAAAGGGTAACACAATTTGGGTTGAGAACGTATTTCCGAACCGAATGAATTCATGGAATTAGGAGTCACAGTCATATTCTCTTTCGCCAGTCATTTGAACCGGGATTTCGGAAATGAACATCGGAAGTTTTAGTAAATTGCATTTGCTTTAATTGAAGTACAGTTAATTTAGAGTTCCTTTTGGAAGAGAGAGAAAATTTGGCTCCAACCAAACAAAAGAAACACACAGTACTGGTTTTAAATCATCCAGTTTGCGAAGGTAAATGGAAATCGTGCTGCACCATGGATATTTGGTGTTGGTGAAAATTCTAGACATGAGGGGAAAATGAAATCACAATAATTAATATACCAAAACATAAATGTGTTTTACGTAAAGAAATAATGAAATGGCCTATTCTGGGAGGAAATGTTGCAAACTGGTTCTAAAAAAGAAACTGAAAGAATGTATTAGTAGTAATAAGAAACAGCGTGTGGTTATTTGCCTTTAAAGTAGGCAAAAAAGCAAATGGAAATGAAAATATTGAAACAACTTTAAGTTGGTGCAATTTGTGATACAAGATAATTTAATTCTACGAAATAAAGACAAACGTTAACAAGATATGCTATTGCTTTTAAATAAACAATTTAGATGCATGTAGAAATCTATTTTTATGTGTGCTCATTTTTACATTATTTTTAAATCTATCATTTTGTTAGGGGTACAGCAACTATTCAATAGATAAATGAGCTTTCCGTTGCTTCTGATATCTGAATTTCGAAGTATACTTGTGACGAATCTCTGTACGGAACCTTTCTACTAATATTCTTAGGCGTCTTTTTGGGGATTATAAATTCGCGTATATTTCCAATCAACTCCGAAAAGCAAACGGGATATGCAATGTAGATAGGGTATTTAAGTAGAGCGTTGTAAGCTAGGAAAGATGAAGGCTATTGAGCCAGCAGCAGTAGCCTCAAGTTTGGAGGATTTAATTGGATTAATATATTGAAGAGTTACTGTTAGTAATCTACGAAGGAATCTTTTGAAGATACCAAAGTATTGCCAGGTGATATAATACAGTTTATTATCACTTAAAACAATCGCTAGTTAAATAAAATTAGTTTAAGTTAATGAAAGCTAATAATTCGAGTTACGTGTATTTCTCGGACCTCCTATTTCGGTAGACCCTTATTTGATCTTGCGCGTAATTATTTATTAATTTCACAATTTGTAATTTAATTTAATATTAAAGGTAAATACCTTTCGTTTGACGTAACATAGAAATATTATATGTTATTAGAGTTTCTGATATTTGAATCAAGATAATAAATACAAGTTATTATTATACAAATGGCTCTTAGCGATTCTTTGCCTCAAATTAATCTTGGTGTCCAGGGTGGAACCCAGGGGGGTTCCCACATACTGTTTACGGAATTTTTAACTAGGCAGGGCCTTATAATAGGAGATCAATGGTCTGTGTGCGTTCAACTCCAAGTCACAACCTGCCTAACATAAGTGTTCAAAGTATATCTTTCTCAGTTTTGGGAGCAGAAAGCCTGTTGCCCTCACCAATGTTCCCTTCACTGATGAGTCGAGATTCAGTCTGAACACTTATTCTCAAGGTTTACACTTATAAAGAGAACTAGGCTCCCCCTGTGCCATCCCTCCAACACCATGAAAATGGATCATTGTGGAGGTGGTGATGTTATGATCTGCTATGGTGGAATGTTGGACGGGCCCACAGAACTACACGTTTTTCAGGAAGGCACCTTAACAGTTAAGATGAGATGTCACACATAATCCTGTTAAGTGTTTTAGAGAGGCCCTTGACTTTCAGATTATTTTTATGAAAGATAACGCTCCACTACATAGGGCTCGGTTAGTCGATAGATACCATGAGACTAACGCTCGTATTCACCGCTAACTTGACCCAGCGATGAAACCTGGAGTTAAGTAACCGGCAGTCAACCCCAGGAATGAATGCCAACAGAATTTATTTTACGCAGTGCGAAAAAGAGAGTTGGTGTTGGCTTTGATGAAGCCGCACTTACATATAATAGAATTTTCTGATTTTTCTGGTTTCCAGTTTTTCTAAAAAATCTAATTGAGTAACAGTGGAAACTTTCTGAATGGTATTCATCGTAAACTAAAAATCTATCAAAACTCAAACTACTTCAAAACTTGCACGAGATCGTGAACACTCAAAAAATCACCTACTGCGCATGTGCGTTTAAAACTAACCCAGCTGTGACCCTGGGTGAGGATTTTTTAACTTGAACCGGAGTTAAATTAACTTGCGATGGTGAATAACGTTTTCGGCGAAACCCCGGTTTCCTTCCTCTAACCGGCGGTCAGGTTAGCGGTGAATATGGGCTTTAGTATTTTCAGAGCATTGGGTGGCCAGCCAGATCTCCAAACCTGACTTGCTACCTACTACTGACAGAGTAGTTGCCGCTTGACAGCCCCCACCAGAGCTAAGAAGCAGGGGATATATTGTCCCTGGTTTTTTATCTTTTTAGTAACTATGTTACGTATTTTCATACCATATTTCATTTGGATTGCTTTAGTAGTTTTCGAAATTCCTCGAAAATGTGTTTGTAATTGAACGAATTATTGTCTATTCGTCACAGCTTTTCCATTATTAGCAACTATTCACAGTCTTTACATCGATTCACGTTATATAATCAATTTCGTTAATATATCCCGCTTATTCTGGGTGGAAGTAAAGATTTGCAACAATAGAGAGAAAAACCCTTGCATTTATCAGTAACATAATTTTTGTGTGCTCTTCCATATTCCTCCTAACTGTGTATGGAAGAAACATACTGAATAAAGTGATATCACCTAAAAAAATTACTATTTATGTCAGAAAGGGAGAGAAAGAATATGAGAGAAAGAGAGTATGAAAGAGAGAATATGAGAAAGAGAATGAGAATATATCCCATTATGCATCGCTATGCTATCTTTAAGTGGAAAAATCAAGCTTGGATATTGCTGCAAATATTGTTTCTATGTTAAAGATTACATGATTTTTAAAATTTTTTTACATCAGTATACTAATTACTTGCAAAACTATTGTTATTTTTGTTACGTAGTATAAGCGGGATATGTATTAAATAATAATATTAGTAATTTATATAAAAATGAATTATATCATGTTAAGTTAATAATATTTATTGTTGACAAATAAAAGCATGTTCAAAAAGAAGTGAAAAAAAAGAAAAAAAATCATAGTATTATAGATGATTACTATCATTTAAAAAGCATTCTTTATCGATATATTAGAGCCTGGATGTTCCTTATATATATATAAGCGTTTGATAACAATTTAAATATTATCATTTTTTCTTACAATAACACGACGATTTATTTATATAGCATTTTGATTATTATTACAGTAATACACCGATCTTTAACGAAATGTTTGACTGAGTAGTAATCGCGTTAGTCGAATTCGCATAAGTCTGGATATACTTTCGCATACGAATAAATATAAGTTATTTTTTGTTGGGTGAGTGAGTGAATGAGTGAATATTCACGTCGCACTGTTCAGCTACATGAGGGCTTTTGGCGTCGGACCACGTAATTTTGAACCATGGTCAAGTGACGTGGATGAAACCTGAGCTGGCTCTCCCCTCTCCTAACTACCACACCACACCAACGGGAGGACGTTTAAGCTCTCGACAGATTTAACATGCATCGCTGCCCTACACGGTGGGTCTTTAGTGGTACTGGAATCGAACTCATGACATGCCTGCCATGAACCAACACCTTGACCACTGGGCTACCACAGCCCTTTTATTTTTTTGTTAGAACCGAAGACGAAAGAAAACAATAATTTAGAAACAAAAATTTATAAAATCTTAGATAACACAAATACAAAATTGCAAGCCGAAGTTATTTTGATGTGTGTAGAAGGTTTCATAAAATTTAATTAAGTAGTCAGACGGCTCAAAGATTTTTTTCTCCTGCAAAATTTCCTCATAGCATGCTAATAATTCTTTATTCCTTTAAAAAGAAATACGCTCTGCGTTGGAGTCTATATTTTCTAAAATTTGTGTGTGTGTGATCCCTTTTACAATTAAACTGAGATCTTCTGTCAAACTCCAGAATGTCATTCAATCTTTTTATTGAACAAGGTCTACTGAATCAAACTCTTCAATGTCTTGAACTTGCTCATGCATTTCTATGAGTCATTAACTAATTAATTAATGTCAGCATTAATTATTTATTAATTGCCAGCTCTTCTGATAGTGGGAGCCCAGCAGTTCTTGATTATATTGTGGTAAATTAAAATAAACTTTTAAGCTAAGCATCGATTCCGTGCGATGCGTCTCTCTCAGATGCTCACCTTCTTCAGGTGAGTAGGGGTGTCACAATCCCAAGGTACCCTAGTGATCGTTTCCTTTTCCCAAGGGGTTTACTATCTTTGGTAAACACGGGTCTCACGAACCTGGGGACCCTAGTGATCCTTCTCTATTTTCGACCCTCCTTCTTGTCATTCAATTTATCCTTTCTTTCTTTTCCCGTCTAGATCACAGATTTACACAAATGTTTGGTGCAGTATAGCCAGATCTGGCTCTTGCGCCATAAAATCTCACATTCACTCGCCGTGCGATGCGTCTGAATATGTAGACCAACTAAACAGGAAGCAGGAAGTGAGTAATCGAGTTATGTGGCGCTCAAACAAAAGACGAATCGACGATATTTGAAAATCGCTTTACTCCCGGAAACGCGTAAGTTGAGATATTACTGTGTTTTTTCAGGTGTTAATTCACATTACATTTTATTAGTATTTTTTATTTATTTTACTCAAAGTTTACTATTAATCAAAAACTGGCAAATAATTTGCGTAAGTAATGCTCCAGTTCTTTCACTGGATAACATTTTGTGTGATCCTATTAATGTATTATGAAAAATTTCGAAAGTTTGTGTAACATTAATTTAAATATTTTATAGCTTGCATGTGTAAATTCATATTAAGTTTATTAAAGAGCCTTGAACCAAAACGAAAAAGGTCACACTTTTAGGCTTTTGCAAATTTAGAGATTATGCTCATCGTAGATTTTAATTAAAGTAGTTTTAAACTGACCGATAAGAATAATTTATTCATAGTTAAATTTGAAGTAGAGAGTTTATATTTAGTCATGCATACACTTTTGAATAATTGAAAGAGAGATTTATTTAGTTCATATTTAAATAGGATAAGGATCATTATACAAGATGCGTAATTCAGTTTAAATTTAGTTGAGGCAAGAGAATCAAAACTTCTTGAATTATAGCAGTGATATATTTATATTCAACATATTTTATGTATTAATCAAATGTTATTTTCTAAAAAAGATCAAGTATTTTTTTAAATAAGGGGATTTAATTTTTTTTAAAAAAAAGATTAGTCATACCGTATCTATTTTTCATTGCAAATTGAGTCAGGACAATGTAAAAAACTTCACCCATCTTCCATTTTTTTAAGTATTTTAAATTATTTTTTGAAATTTTTACCAATATTTTGTAGATATAATACTGTGAAACATATACCATAATGATATAATGTGAAACATTCTACTAATCTCTGCAATTAATATGAGAGAATATATCGTCAAATCCAGCGTATAATGTCCACCTATACTTTCAAACTTCGTTATTTTAATTTAGATGCACATTCGCCGTATAACGCACACACCTTTTTTACGAAGAAGCCTAAAATGCATACGTTCAGTCTTCGTATGGGCTCACAGGACCCTTAACAGATATCCGTGCACTCGAAAAAAGCATCCTTCTTCAAACCAATGTAACTTAGCAATAAAATGAAACAATAATTCGAAATTTTTACCTCATGATAGTAATATATATACATATAAATTATTTCTCAAACTTTCAGAGAATTTGAGAAGAAATTAAAAAGTTATAAAAAGAAATAAAATTTGTGGACAATTTTTCAAAAATATGAAAATCAGTATTTTACACCGTGCAGGGTTCTAAAGTACAAAATTTATCAAAATTTACAAAATTAATATTTTTTAAATTTACAATACTTTTTACATACAATTATAACGAAATTTTTAAAATTTTAAGAAAAAAATTTAATTAAAATTCAAATAAAAAAAATTCTATTAATTTTTTTTGAAAATTAATGTATAAGTTATGAAGAGCCTTATTTTGAGAACACGTGTATAAAATTTCAAATTGATACCATAAATAGTTTCTGAGAAATCCTGCGCGGAAGCTAAATTTTTTTGTTTTGCGAAAAATGTAGTTAGAGATAAGAAAAAGGTAGAGTTTTCGTTTGAAGTTTCATTAAATATTTCTCAATAACTTCGGAAGTTTTCACAGTATCAACACAATTGTGGTACCAAAATGCTCAGAAATATTGCGGCCGTAACATATATTTTATAAGAGTTATGTGAGCTCTTATGTTTTGAAACTATTTGTTCGAGGAATTATCCTAAGTCTTAAAAAAAAGTCACGAAGAGAGATTCACTTCTAAAACTACAACCCCTTTTATGTTCATAAATTAAGTAATTTTTTTCAAATAAACATTATTCCGATATATGTAGAAGTCTAATTTTTTTATGATCATCTTTTTGTTTTTTTAACCCTTTATCTACCGCATTATGACTTAGTGCAAATTTTTCATGCAATATTTTTTTGAATCACTACATTGAAAATTAAGGGCTATGCATAAATAAAATACTCAACTTTCAGAAATTTAATTCGTTAGAGCTAATTAATTTAGTGTACTGTAAAGTACCGTCAGTCCACAAAGGTCTCAAATATTCTCATAATGCGAATAAAAACGAAAGGCTTTTTTTAACCAGTTTTAACTATTAAAAATGCTAACTAACCACAGGACACTAATATTTTACAGCACAAAATGTTTTTTTAAAGATTATTAAATTTTTAAAATTTGTTAACTTTTTTACACATGAACTTAAATTGATGATATTCAAAGGAATAGTTTTTTTTCATTAATACACAGAAAATCTTTACATTCATTTTGAATGAGATTACGGTTAAATGTTTTTTAAAGCACTGCATTCTGAGGTAGGAAAAGCTGATTTTTTTAACATGAACTACTGTACCCTGATTTCAGTGTCTTGATCATCCTAACGAGAGAGAGAAAATTCCATCACATAATTTGCTGGGACTTCTTCATCTGAAAAATCATCTGTTAGTACATCATTGATTTCAGATAGTAGGTTCTGTAATATATCCAAAGCCTCTTGAAGATAGTTTTATTTTCCCAGACATTCTAAGAAAAGGAAATAGTAATAATAATAATAATAATAATAGGGCATTGAGAAAATTTCCTATATTATTGTTAAATCTCAGTTACACATAAAGAAATTAAAATGTTGTTAATTTTTGAAATAATAATAGATATTTCATTTAATTGTGAGGCAATAAAAAATCAAGCTCAGATTCAAAATTCAAAATTTTTTGAAAACGTGAAAATAAAACAATACAAAAGCAAAAAAAAATAATAATAAGTTAAACTAAAAGAAATACCATAAACAAAAAAACATAAGTATATTACATTATTGTGATGACTCTACAACACAACAAAAAAGCAACAATAAGCTACACGGCTCCAACCTTGCCAACCATGTCCGGCCTTGTTCCAACCCCCAGTGACCTGTAGGTACTTATAAGTACCACAAAGTTATTCAGCTGTAAAATTAATTATTTACATTTGTTCACTTAAAATAAATAATCAAATCGTTTTCTAAGGTCTCTCTTGACATATAAAAATAGACTTTGATATTTTAATATTAACTTCTTTTTTGGATCAAAATGTCAGCTGAAAACGCAACTTCTGCAAGTAAACTGTTCCCCTTCCCCACTGAAATACTTGCCATAGAACCCGTGCTGTCATATATCTTGAGAGTGGATTTAAAAGAATATTCCTGCAAAGTATCGGCAGAATATTCTTAAAAATGGTTATTCTATGTAATTTTAAAGTGAGTGGTACTTATTATACGGTAGATAAAGGGTTAAAGTGTGTGTGATCATTTTTATATACAGCGTATAAAGCGCCCCTGTTAATTTCGATCTTATTATTTTGTTTTTGCGTCCAAAAAGCGCGTTATACGCTGGATTTTACGGTGACTAAGAAATCTGCAGAAAACTTTTAGAAAAAAATTTAGAAGTTTTTCTTAAAACAGCAAAAATAATAAAGAAATAAGTTTAAACTTTAAAAAAAATAATAAAAAAAGATGCCCAAAATGATTGCAAATTAAGTTTTTCATGATTTTGAATTTTACAATAACACAATTTTATACAGTAGTAATAAATATTTATTCGGGTTAAAGAGAAATTGTCATTGTTCGAATATTAAAAAGGGACTTTGACGTCAAGTAACAAACGAGTAAGATGTATCTTAAGTGACGTCTTTTTTACTAACATTATGTTAAAAACAGAAATCTGTATACTTATAATATATTGATGGATATATTTTCCAGTTATTTACGGAAGTAATATTTGAAATAATATGCTTCAATCTCTTAAAGACTATAGATGTGAAATTCGTTTTCATGAAATAAGTTAGCCAGTTGAAATGCAAGAACCTTTTAAAAAAATTTCTCTTATTTCAAAACAAGTCCTCTTTTGCGGTTTCCTTTAAACCCTCAACTGCCAATTAAAAGTGTCCCCGCGGTAGCCTAGTGGTCAAGGTATCGGATCATGGCTGGCTTGTCACGAGTTCGAGCCCATTACCACTAAAGACCCGCCTTGTAAGGCAGCGATGCACGTTAAATCTTTCGAGAGCTCAAACGTCCTCCCTTTGGAGTGGTGTGGTAGTTAGGAGAAGGGGGGGTGCCAGCTCAGGTGTCGTCCACGTCACTTGACCATGGTTCAAAATTGCGAGGCTCGTCGTCAAAAGCCCTCGTGTAACTGAACAGTACGACGTTAATATTCACTCACTCGCCGAATAAAAGTTACGCGATTCGCTCCCCAGATCCACCATAGACGCACGTATGCAATGAATTTTGGGGGAGGTGTGGAAGAAAAGACACAGATAAGCAAATTTTTGTCTGAAATAAGTAAATCTGTCTGGAATAATAATTCGTAAACACTGTCAAGGACATTTTATTGTATTCCAAAGCTTTTCAGGATAGTTTTACTGATATCAGCGCATCGAATTTCAGAATGACTATATATATATATATATATATATATATATATATATATATATATATATACGGTGGCCCTTAACGCCACGGTTAATCGAGACGAATATATATTCAGGTGGTAGTTCAGGGGTTAAAAAAAGTTTCATTTAAGATAAAATTTCATATGTCTTCCCTGAAAGAAAATCTTTGCCGCTTTATGACCGAGTAAAGTATGATGAACAATATTATTGTACCACCGAGGTGTCGTAAAATTTCTTTACTCAAATAACTCTTATCTTATCATTGTTAGATATATAATCATATATTATTCATCCATTTTCTCAAATTAATGGTTTTCTTGTCTTTTGTTTTGAGGGATAAGCGAATAAGTCAAGTTTGTGTAAACTAAAAAACTGACCTTGTATAACTTTTGTACTTAAATAAAAAGCATAACAAGCATGGAAAAAAATTGAAATTCAGCAAAATTAGACGAGCAACAGAGAAAAGAAAATATAATTGACTTTTAGCAAATAACACCTGTCTTCCAGATGACTTTCATATTAGCTTGCAAAGGCTTAGAAAAGATCTGACCTTGAATAGCTATAAAAGTTCTCAAAGATTCACAGATCTATCGTAATTTCACTATTGATTTATAACATGATCGAAATTTTTTTTGAAAGTTATCTATCACGTATTCTTTTTTATTTTTTAAAAATATTTATAGTTATATTGTTGTAATGATAGAGTAATAATGCATTAAACAATATATAATTTGATGCATATTGAATCATGTAATTTACAATTTTTAACAATATTAAGCTTGACTTTTTATTATAGAGTTGTATAATTTATTTTTTTTCTAAGCCAAGTTTTTCATTTTTTTTCTTCGGAATTATTAATATATCCATGGATTAAAAATATATTTCACACAAACATGTTGAGATAAAGATATGAATTTGTTTTGGTGCATTATTAAGTATTTTAAAGATTGATTTAGATATAAGTAAATGAAAAAACAGTATAACTTTTCGAACTGAACTGAAATCAGTGGCGCAACAGCTTATAAAGGCCAACGCCTTCTGTACCTATCTCAGTTTCCGTGACCTTAGGCGCTAGGATACATTTGCAGATGTTTCAGTCACGTGGTCAGTCCGACGTGATGTGTGTGTTCCATATGTCTTCCCTGAAAGAAAATCTTTGCCGCTTTATGACCGAGTAAAGTATGATGAATAATATTATTGTACCACCGAGGTGTCGTAAAATTTCTTTACTCAAATAACTCTTATCTTATCATTGTTAGATATATAATCATATATTATTCGTCCATTTTCTCAAATTAATGGTTTTCTTGTCTTTTGTTTGGTTGTGAATTGCATTGGCGGTGACTTGCGACTTTGATAATCGAAAAAGGCCCTGCAAGTTTAATTATATTAGTTTCACAAATTTACTATCAATATTTGAAATACTGTATGTAGTGCACAACTCATCATGCTATTTTAAATTTTCGAATAAGTAAATTGATTTGAGAGAAAGCTTAGAATTTAGCTTTTACATTGGGTGCATAGTACATCAGAACCTGATTTATGAGCTAAATGAAATATATAACTTGTAGTTCTTTTACGTAATTTGTTTATTTTCTATAAATTTTTTGGAAAAATAGTTAGAAAACGCTCGATATGCTAATTAAAGAATACAATATTTTAATTAAAAAATTATAGTAATGCCCCTAACTTACGTGATAGGTGGGGTTGAGGGATAAGCGAATAAGTCAAGTTTGTGTTTGTCGGGGGTATGATTTCGCATAAGAATACATAAAAGTTATTATTAATTGGGACCGGAAACGAACGAAAATAAAAAATAATTTAGAAAAAAGAATGTTTAATGAAATCTTTTAGATATATATATATATAACACAAATACAAAATCGTAAGCCGAAGTTACTTTGATGTAAAAGGTTTCATAAAATATAAACAATACGCTCGTCTTTGAAGTGTATATTTTCTAAAATTTGCAACCCCTTTTCAATTAAAATGAGGCCTTCTGTTCAATTCCCAACCCCGTCATTCGATCTTCTGATTGCACTGTGTCTAAAGACTCTAGTTTAAGGGTACTCAACCTTTTTTTCTGCTGGGCCGCATACATATGTCAGCTATTTCACGCGAGCCGCAACATGGGGATAAGTGGGGAAGTGGGGGAGAGAAATGCTTTAAGACCAAGATAACATTGGAAATTTAAAATGTGGAAAATTGATCAAAATATTTTAACTCCTGTTTTGCTTTTTTTTAATTATTTTTTATACCTTTTGTTTTTGTCACTAACATTAAATTAGAAACATTTAAGAAACATTCCTTCACAATTTTGGCATCAGTAAACGGTTTCATATGATTACCACTACTATAACAAACTTCAAAGGAAGTCTCTCTTTGTTCCCGACGTGATATTATCAGTAACAAAACACTTTGTTGCTGTTGCAAAGATTATTTAAGAATGCCCCTATTTATCAACTCTTGTAAAATAACTTCGAAGAAAATTGTCATTGAATGATTCCCTTTTATTGGTTTTTTTTAAATACAGCACTTTCGTGACCAATCAATTAATTATTGATCCATGTTTGTTTTTCACTACAAAATAGTCAACCACTCAATCGTCTTAAAACGATATATTTTTAACGATTTTTTTCGCTTGCAAGATTTGAAAGTTAACTAAAAATTATAATTCCACCCATAACTATTCCATTGTCACTACTCCACTGTTGTCTGTTATCACTAGCCGTAACCATTCCAAATAAAAAATATCAACTCGTACCGACTGCAAAAACAAAATTGATATATTCGATTTCTCACCAAAAATTTCCCACCAAATTTTTAATACAATGTTCTTCAATAAGCAAATTTCTCAGAGCAATGGGCCATGTCCGGGCCACTTAAAAATGCTTGGTGGGCCGCAGGTTGAATATCGCTGCTCTAGTTCTTCAATGTCTCTTGCATATGCATTTCTAAGCGCTCATCAATTGTCAGCTCCTGATTGTGGCAATCCAGGAGTTTTGGAATGTCATCACTATCCACTTCAAATTTGATTTACCTGGAAAGATCAAAAATTTCTACAATCACATTAAAATTTAGCCATTTTTTTTCTTTCCTTAAGCAAAAGACGAATTAACGAGATTTGAAAACTCGCTAACTCCGGTTTCGCATAAGTCTAGGTATTACTGTATGCTTATTTCTTGAAAAGAAAATATTTTTATCTTTATGCCACCTATTCATTTAATACATATGTGTTTCAATACAAATTATACACACATTATTATAGGTGATAAGTTTATCAAAGGTTATCCTCTCTCTCTCTCTCCCTTTTATATATATATATATATATATATATTTCGATACTATTATTCGCAATATATACCATCGATTGAGGCTCTTTATATGTTCTGTTTTGCAATTTCTCTTTAAAATTTAAGAACCTTTTTTGGTTTTAATAAGTCACACACATGATTTTTTAAGGACATTTTCATTAGAAAAGGGTTTTTTCTCCTTTTCTATCTTTTACTAAAATTAAAAACTAGTCAAAAACAAGAAAGAAAAAAGTATTTTCCGTAAAAAATATTAAAATAAATTCTAAACGAAAAAAAATACGAATATGAATTTTTTGCATATTAATTAGATATTATTCTTTAAGGAATAAATATAATTCTGCAACTCAAATCACTGAGGTTAAATTAGATAATATGCTTTATGGTAAATGTAGATAAATATAAATATACAACTAAAAAAACTGACCTTGTATAACTTTTGTACTTAAATAAAAAGCATAACAAGCATGGAAAAAAATTGAAATTCAGCAAAATTAGACGAGCAACAGAGAAAAGAAAATATAATTGACTTTTAGCAAATAACACCTGTCTTCCAGATGACTTTCATATTAGCTTGCAAAGGCTTAGAAAAGATCTGACCTTGAATAGCTATAAAAGTTCTCAAAGATTCACAGATCTATCGTAATTTCACTATTGATTTATAACATAATCGAAATTTTTTTTTTGAAAGTTATCTATCACGTATTCTTTTTTATTTTTTTAAAATATTTATAGTTATATTGTTGTAATGATAGAGTAATAATGCATTAAACAATATATAATTTGATGCATATTGAATCATGTAAATTACAATTTTTAACAATATTAAGCTTGACTTTTTATTATAGAGTTGTATAATTTATTTTTTTCTAAGCCAAGTTTTTCATTTTTTTTTCTTCGGAATTATTAATATATCTATGGGTTAAAAATATATTTCACACAAACATGTTGAGATAAAGATATAAATTTATTTTGGTGCATTATTAAGTATTTTAAAGATTGATTTAGATATAAGTAAATGAAAAAACAGTATAACTTTTCGAACTGAACTGAAATCAGTGGCGCAACAGCTTATAAAGGCCAACGCCTTCTGTATCTATCTCAGTTTCCGTGACCTTAGGCGCTAGGATACATTTGCAGTTGTTTCAGTCACGTGGTCAGTCCGACGCGGAACCCCCCCCCCAGTATTTAGTTCCCAAGCAAGCTTGGTACTCATATATTGGGATGAAAGGCTGATTTGACCTTGCCCAGCCCGGGATTTGAACCCCGAAACTGTAGCTTGGAAGTGCCTAGACTACCACTCAGCCACTGGGCTTCTTATAACTTATTTCTGTTAATAAAGTTTTAAACACCTTTTTCTTAAAAGAATGTTTAGTTTTTCCTAATCATAAATCTCTTTCAAATTTCGAACGTTTCAAAACAACACACACTGCTTACTCTTGAATAATTTTATTTTGAAAGTAACTCTAACATTTATAATTTTGTTTAAAAATAAATTGAGTGAGTACTTGTAAACTTTTAACATGATAAAGATGCACACTGTTCGAAATGCAATATTTCTGGCTTCGATATTGCTGCAAGAGCCTTATATATTTACAAGATTTCTAAGTTCAATATTATTTAAAATTTGAAAATCAGGGAATGTACTCCTTAACTTTCTAAATTAAATATGTCATTCCATTTATTTTATTTGCTTGTTATACTTGTGCGTAAATGAACTTGTAGTGTATACATGGTTGAGTTTTAAGAGAATTCTAGAATACAAACATTTGTGTGATCCTATCCTTTCTCTTAAATGTATTATGAATCTTACGACGTGAAATATTCTCTTGCCTCCAGCATCTAGCTTAATTTATTAAGTTGAGACATTGATGTAAATTTGCTTTGTAAGAATACCATTTTCAGGATATTTATTTATTTAGTTTCGTTTATCTTTAAAATCTGATATTGAATTGTTTAAGGTGACTTCTTACGTAGAAAATGTCGTTTTTCGTCAACATAAGGCATTTTTTTCCACAATCTTGTAGTTTGAACATTATTCTTTCTAAAACAGTTTTTCTTTTCCTTTATACGAAATAGAAATAAAGTTATAGGGATTTGAAAAAACACCACTCCATGTAAAAGGGCAGTGAGATAAAACTTTAAGGTATCCGACTACGTTCGGAACCATGATTTTGCAAAAGCGTATAAATGGATAATATTTATGATATTTAGTATCACTTAGATTAGAAAATGTATATAAAACAGTTTTAAGAATAGAATTACAGTTAAAAATATTTAAGTACAATATTTTGACAAGAAATGAACAAAGAATGACCCATTTTCAAAATATTCTCCTTTTGTGAAAAATGCTTCTATTATAATATTTTGCCTGTATATAGCACACACCTCTTTACAGAGGCTCAACTAGAATTTTTGAAATATGCACCTTAGAAGTGGGTTTATCCATGTTTTACGACAACAGAGGAGAAATTTTAAGAAAAAAAAACGTCGATAATTATTTCAATTGATTGTAACTCTAAATATAATAGGAATTTTTCAAAAATTATTATTGAGTCTCTGTACAGAAGTCTGAGCTATATACAGGCAAAATATTATTATAATAGAAGCATTTTTCACAAAAAGAGAACATTTTGAGAAAAGATTATTCTAAGTTAATTTTTTGCCGAAATATTGTATTTAAATAATTTTTGCTGTCAAAATGTTCTTAAAAGAATTTTATACACGTATTCTAATCTAAATAACACTAAATATCATGAAAATTATCCATTTATGTGCTTTTTTAAATCACGATTCCAAACATAGTCGGATACCTTAAATGAGTTTCTCTCAAAATTATGTTTTCGAAAGAGACTCTCTACCAGATACATGAAGATCCACATACCAGAAGATCTTAAGAACCAAACCAGATAACGTTTTGAAATTTTGTGGTAATGTTTATTATACTATTTTTCATAAAGTGGACCAGAAGTTTTGTTGTAGGTTAAATATTTTTTCATTTAGGGCAGTTTTTTTTTCAAAGAAAAACTTGAAAAATATCAAAATTTTCCTATTATTATGTATAATTGTCTGTAATTTTTTTGTGTTTTAATATTTCTCATAGATTTTGGTTCATTTTGAAGAGCACCATAATATGTATGTTGTGTATAAAGAAAATTATAATTGTATTAGGAATTTTTATGCAGAGTTATCTATTTTAATAAAAATTTGATAAAATTTTCTTGAAAACAACCAATTTTTCTAAAAGTGTAATATTTATTTTAAAAAAATTATGTTTTTACATATTTTTTTATTCGCCTTTTTAAAAACGCTCAATTGGTTTCAAAAATTTGTTTTTATAAAAAAAATTGGGTCCGAAGGTAGGCAGTCACCTTAATAAGTTTCTTGTACAAAAAGGTGTGAGTCACTCCTGTCTTATTCAATAAATTTAAATAGATTTCATTTCTATAGATTTATTGAAAATATTTCTGTTTCAAAGTTTCTGCGGAAAGTGTGATATCCCTTTTAATTTTACAAGATTAAATACTGATTGTAAAGAATTACAGTAGCTTTAAATTGTACGTCATGGAATAAAGAACTTACCTTTTGTGGCTGAAAATGTTTATAAGTACAAGGGGATCACAGTTAAAATTCCGCTTTCAAAATGAGTTAAAAATTAATTATTGGTCTGAGGGATTTTAAATTTGAATATACTTAAAAAGTGGGAAGCGGCATAAAACGTAAAAATAGTTCAAAAGTTTATCAATAGATGGTGCTTTAAGATGCAGGATAACACACTTCCTCGCATTGAAGACTGTGATGCAACTGCTCAAGAGACATTTAGAAAATGATGGAATGATCAGCTGTCAGTGTACAACAGTCTGTCCTTCAAGATCACCAGACCTCAATCATTGTGATGTCTGGCTGTGGGGTTATCTTAAAAAAGTTGTGTTCTATGGCCCAATTTCAAATTTAATGGACTTAAAGGCACGGATTACGGATCACATTCACAATGGGACCTTTGAGACATTCTGCTATATTGTTTAACAAGCTGTTTATTATTTCAACTTGTGGTGGGGAAAATAGTGGACAGCATATTGTATTTTTTTTGTCATTTAAAACCTCTTTAAATTGAAGTTTATTATATTAAATAGAAAGAGTATATTTTTATGAATATGTTAAATATTATTGTGGCCCTTTATACGCTTTGTGCCAATATATACACTGGTGTGCAAAAATTAAGGACGAAGTCTAAAAATTAGCATATCAGCTGAACGAAGAGGCAGAGCGGACAGAAAGACCAATCAGGAGATTAAGTAAGGTGATGTACGGTAGCACATGCGCAGATATGCAGGTAGACGTAATGGGGGAGTGTCTGAGTAGTATAAAGCATGTTGTCGGTGTAAGATCAGTATTTCTGGCAAAGAGATTGCACGCCGTATAGCAGTTAAAATTACACCGAGTTGCTGCCTCAGCGAGAAATGGTGAATAACAATCTGTTAGACGACATCTGGATGCTTTTACCCGAGGTCGAATCATTGGGAAGTTGGAGGAAGGCCGCAGTGTGACAAGTGTGGCTGCAGAGTTCGGAATTGCTCACAGCATCGTTTCACGACTTTGGAGACAATTTCAAACTACAGGAACAGCTCTCCGGGGGTTCAGTAGTGGTCGTCCACGAGGAACCACACCCGCAGATGACCGGTACATTGTCTTACAGGCCAGAAGAATCAGGCGGCAGACAGCGGGAGAAATCGCTAGACACACGACACAGGCGACTGGACGACCAATATCGCGTTTTACCGTAGCCAGAAGACTGCACGGTGGTGGTCTGTTTGCACGACGCCCTGTACGGTGTGTACCTTTAACGCCTGCCCATCGGAGAAGGCGTTCTCTGTGGTGCCGGGAACACCGGAATTGGAGAGAAAATGAATGGGGACAAGTACTCTTTACAGGTGAGAGCAGATTCAGTTGGAGTAGCGATTCTCATCTCATACTCATCTGGAGAGAGCGGGGAAGCCGCAATCATCCCTCGAACATCATTGAAAGGGACAGGTATGGAGGTCGAGGTGTTCTCGTATGGGGAGGCATCATGCTTGGTAGTCGTACAGACCTTCACATCTTCGACGCAGGTTCAGTCAACGGGACCCGTTATTGTAACGAGATTCTTCTTCCATATGTGCGTCTTTTTAGAGGCGCTATGGGTCTGCAGTTCCTTTTCATGGACGACAATGCACCATGTCATCGCACAGTAGCTGCCGAACAGCTCTTAGAGAGTGAGGATATTGAACGTATGGATTGGCCGGCACGATCTCCGGATCTCAATTCCATCGAGCATGTATGGGATTTTCTAGGCAGATGCTTGGCAGCTCGTACCTTACCACCAGTAACGATTCGGGAGCTTCGATTGGCGCTGCAAGACGAATGGGCAGCAATGCCTCAACAACTCATTGACACCCTCACTCTGCATGGGCAGACGCTGTGAAACCTGCCTAGCAGTCAGGGGAGATCATATCCCCTACTAAAGACCGGATGTTTCTTGCTGGACACCCATCACAGGGATGTTTCGGCCTTCAGTCGCATTGCGCTCCATGCTACTTTTTCAATCAAGCTGCTTTTTATCCCTCTGATTTCTCTTTTAGTAAGTGTTGCTTACATTACACATGTCCTTACGTATTGGGGATCTTACGGTATTAAATGTGTTGATTTGGAAAGCTTTTGTACAAAGTTATATTGAAAAAACCGTCTCTTCCTTAATTTTTGCACACCAGTGTATGTATATATATATATATATATATATATATATATATATATATATATATATATATACATACATACATATGTATAATAATCTAAATATTCGAGCAATAACTTATTAAATTTTATACAATCTGTTTTCTATTTTTTATAAGAGCAATACATTTTTGAAAAACACTAAATCTTTTTAAATGCTCCATTGCGTTCATTTTTATTTTTCCTAAAATTTTTTATAATTTGAATTTTAGTACCTATACATAACTTTTAACTTTTAAACAACTCTTTTTACTTAAAAAGACATCGCCAAATTTAATGGAAACAAATATTGTACCATCATATCTGGCGGGAATCATGTTGTTTTTTTGGGGCGATTATTTTTTTGGTAAATTTTATGCTTATTGATAGTCAAATTTTGGCCTGATTTTCCAATACACAATGACACTCTAAAAATATTAGCAAAATATAAAAAGAAAGAAACTAAATTAAACATCAAGAGAGCTATAAGACCTAATTCTCGAATATTTTAAAAACATTCTTAGCATGAAAAATATTTTTAAAAATTTTAAAAATGTGTTTTACAAAATATCTCAGAATTGGGAATTGATCGAATGCTTGAAATAGTTTGTTCTGTTAACTTAAGTCTGCCTCAGAGATACGCAGACGTTTGATCAACATGAATTAGAGTGTACCATTCAAAAGAATATTTAATTATCTTAATTACTATCTTTCCTTCTATGAGTTGGCAACACGAAACGATGATCTAATTTACTGAAGATAAGAGGTATTTCATAAGGCAAATTATGTCGATTGTTTCCTTTTTTCTATAAGTACCTACGATATTTAAATTACATATTGGCATGCTAATATTATAATTCAAGGGAAAATAAGAATAAAAACAGCAATAGCGGAGAAAGTGTTTCCAGGATTAATTAGAAAAATATTTAATTATTATATGTTATTTTTGGAGTAATTTAGAATGTTTATAATTTCTATATAATGTAATTATATAAGTTAATTAGAACCATTTTTAAGTAATTAGAACGGAAGTAATTATTTTACTTCGAGAAAATCGTGGTATTCTTTGTAAGGGTTTCCATAAATAAAATGAGCTGCGTAGAGGATTTTCTAGATTACCACAAAACAACAAAAATCGCCAATTTGGTGAGAAAAAAAATCGGAGTTCAGTGACAAAAATGCTCGACATCAAAAGACAATTCTTCGTGTACTTCAGAAGTGATCTACCTGACTCGCGGAAATTTTAAAAGAGAAGTTAGTAGTTCTCAATGTAAAAGTTAACATGCATGAAGTGTGAAGTTGTAATGGTCGCCGCCCTGCGACGTCCATTAGTGCGGGAGAGTCGGAAGGAAGATTAGCCATATTCAAAACCACTTCTCTTTATTTACTATTAATAACAGCAACTCAAATTATATTAACCAAGTTAAGAATTTCACTAATCACTAAATATGAAAAGCAATAGCAAGGTAGACGCGAAACTAGACGATTTAATAAATCGGACCACTTACGTCCAAGCAATACACCTTCAAATTTCAAGCGAGCTAATCTAATTTAATTCTTGATTGACCAAATCGTGAACCTTAATATTACACTAATAAGCTACAAAATACTCACGCTAGCGTTCAATCAATTACTGCTATCCATCGCCACTGCTAACCTCTTTGTCAAACTTGAAAGTTTAATCTTTATATACAACTCTTAATTTACATACTCACATCTTCTTCTTCGGGGGAAGGTTTATAATAGAGTAATTTTTAAAGACTCAATATTCCTCAAGAGGATTATTAGTACAAAGAATGTGGATAGACCCACCACAAAGTTGTACATATGTGTATACGGCAAATGTAGACATATATCTATTATCCTAAAAATAAAAGATAACTTCTTTCCGTTTTATAAAAGTATTAGAAGGTTTATGTATAAATTTCTCACGCTAGCCCAAATCGATATTAGCAAAGAACATGTACTAGACGTTTGATTTTTCACACTTTGGACTGTATTGCGACATTTTAACAGAATAACAATATAAAAGTTTAAATAGAAAGTTTTGCAATTGATGACATCAATTAAATAATAAATCTTGAAAAAAATTATGAAAATTTCTAGTCAATAGTTTGTCAAGGATAAAAAATTTTTTAATAAAATAAGCTGCTACAAAATGTTTGAAAAATTCTCTATCGAAATCTATTATATATATAATTTAAAAGCTGTTTAAAAATGGAAAGGGAGCTCACAATTTGTCTCAAAATATAATTAAAAAAATATTGGTAAAAAGAAACATATTAAAACTAAATAAATTTTATATTTGTCTGAGACGAAATTAAGAATACCTCCTTTCTAAATTTAATAAATAATTTTCTTTTATTACCATATTAGTCATTTCTATATTCAGTTTTTATTTTTTCAAAAGCATGAAAGCTTTGGAAGTAATTAAATTATTGTTTTTATATAATACTTCAAAGAAAAAGGTTTATTGAAATCAAACGGTAAATTGATTAATCAGTTATGTGTGTATATAAAAAGTAGAAAATGCATTTTAAAGAAGTTGACGAATAATATTAGATTTTCTTATTATCCTAAGCATTTCATCCTTTTTGTTCGATTTTTTTGTTGTTCTCTTTGCTTGCAGTTATATTGGAAATGAAAGGAAGAAATCATTACATATAAATTTGTAAATGTATTAACCCAGGAGAAGTCACGCACTCGATACTAACGTTAGCGGTGGCGCGGGGTGACGCAGTCACCTCATTCATTTTTTTTAATAATAATTATTGTTATGCACGAAAAAAATCTTAATTACAGTGAATAATTTAATTAAGAGAAAGTATCTACTTTTAAGGATTTTTTAACATTAGGAACTTACTTATGGAAAGTATCTATTTTAAGGCCAATTCTTCTTTGATAATTTGAGAAAAAAATTTCAATCAAACTAAACTTAAATGTTTCAAATTTGTGTGACTTTAATAAAGGGCGCAAATCACACAGACACTTTGCACTAACATTACCGGAATGATAGTTGCAGGCAAAACTGTCATATTTTGTTCAAGTTATTGTAGTTTTATTTTCCTTAGATAAACGACAAATAACAGGGTGAAGTTTTTCTTACTTATGTCTTTTTAAAAGAGAGCTATGTGTCTTGTGGTACATTTGTGGCTTCATATCTTTTTTGACGGAGTTCTCTAGGCGGCCTTTCCAAAATATTTTTTTTTGACTCAAACCTATCATACACATCTCTTTTCTGAAATTTTCTTTCATTATCATGATTGCTATCTATTATTTCTTCCCTTTCTTCATCAGTTTCTTTCTCCGAAGTTTCAACTTCATCCGATAGAGATTGTAGATGCTCCACTCCTTTTTCATATTCCGTTAATTCGCATTTATAAACCACAATGAGTCAGTCGTACAACACAGCAATCAAAACCGTCAAGTCGTTCAAAGGGAAAATGTAGCCTGTTCATTGAAACTATTTTGGAGCAAATGTGGTCACGCGGAGAGCATAGTCACCTCAAGTACCTTAAAAACAACTGTTGTCATTCTTAAAAAAGAGGGAGATGTATGACAAATATATTTTAGTTCACATGAAGACTGTCATATAGGAGAATACTGACAAGGTCATTGATAACAAACAATTTTACCAGAATTCAAGATTTCGTGAACCTGGGGTGACTATGTACCCTATGCGACCTCTCCCTAGTTCAGATAATGAAACACAAACAATTTGCTAACCAATTTTTAATTTTGTTACCTATCTCTTTTGTAGGAAAAAAATAAAGTCTAATGTGAAAATAACGATATCCTTAATTGAAATTTTTAAAAAATTAAGGCTCATGTGTGCATATAATAGAATAAATAAAAATTAAAGTCGTAAGGCCCCTCAACAAATGGCTAATTGAACGTTTAAATCAATAATTGGTGAAAATCCTTCTTTCACCAGCGAAACATGCTTTTAAAAAATAAAACGTAAAGAGTCATAAGTTCCTAGCATTCTGTTAGGTACTAGGCACCAGTATTTGCAACAGATTTGCTACACCAGTGTTTTGGTGTAACTGTATTTTATTCTGATGGCATATTTAAATACAACTAAATTAAAATTATTAAAACAAAATGATTTAAAATATAAACACTAAACGTCCCTCCTTTAGTGGGCCGTGGTAAAATTATCAAACATTGACCGATCCACGGGGATAAAAAGGTTGGGAGGCAGAACTCTAGAGGACGTTGCCGATGTAGCGGGGTTAAAGGCAGACACTATAGGGACAACTGTCAGTGGTGGTAGATGCAAAGGGAGTATATATATATATATATATATATGGAAGAGGCTGTGGCACGTTGAGGCAATTTGGACCATTCGCACAATTACCTGATTTGTGCATCGTATTTGTGCATTTCAGAGTTTTTTTTTTGCTAACGAGTTAATTCCTTATAGCAACTACTTCTTCCAGCATCTTTGCACAAGCCATGTTCACACGAAGCAGGTGGTGACCCTTTGATTGTATGTCTACCAAAGTTTATGCTTCTCAATTACATAACTACAGTCGAATTCGCCATATATATTATATGGTTTTCGACAATGTCGTAAAATCATTATTGGTTGTCTAAATGGAACGAGAGAAAAAGCCGCCCAACAACGAGAAAAGAAAAACCGTCCTCAATTGTTGCCTGTTTTATGCAAGGCTAGTTGCTCAAGGGAATTGTGCGCTATGATCGGAGTTATATATCAGTTATTGGCTTTGAAAAATTAACGATATGCATATTTTGGTATGAAAAATTTGCATGCGAACTTTTGAGGGACCTCAATTAATTTTTAAGAAAGTTTCGGTATCCTTGTAAAAAAAAAGCGTATTACCTTTTAAGAAACATATCCTTCTGTAAACTCAAAATAATAATATGTCACCACTGTCATGAAAAGTATGTTTTCCACTTACAGTTTTATTTAAATTTTACTTTTATTCCAGAAAATATAATTTTTTTAACCCATTTTTATTTGTGTTTTCGTGGCTGAGGTAACCTAGTGGACATGGCTTGCCTTGTCACGAGTTCGAGCCCACAAAAGACCCGCCGTGTAGGGGAGCGATGGGCATTAAATCTGTCGAGAGCTCAAACGTCCTCCCGTGGTGTGGTGGGTTAGCTAGGAGAGGGGGTGCCTGCTCAGGTGTCGTCCACGTCATTTGACCATGGTTCAAATTTACGAGGTCCGTCACCAAAAGCCCTCGTGTAGCTAAACAATACGACGTTAATATGCACTCACTCGCTCATTCTTTGTGTTTTTAAGTCCCCTTTACTTATTTCATGTTATTCATATACAACTCATGCGTCTATTCCTAAATTTCTATTAACTGTGATAAATTTTTAAAAATACTATTGGTAAAAGTATTATTTTCAACCATTTTTAAATTTGGATTTTTCTTTACTTACAACAATGTCTGTATTTCAAGAATTGTTTTGCCTTTACATTTTACAAAAAAAAAATGCTTTTAAATTCGATTTTAAGCTTAGGCCTAGGTTCAAGATATTTTCTATTGTAAAAAGAGAAGAGTATTCTTAGAATTTTGTTGTACTTTTATACATAGAAGATATTTATATTCTTCTCGCGCGCGTCTAGACATACCTTAGTCCTTGTTACGATTATGAACAGAACAATGGTATTTAAATCGATTCTTAGTTTCAACTAATCTTGTCATCAAAACATCGTCTCGCTATTAAGAAGAATTCGATCGAGAAGAATTTTAAGAATTTCTGCTCATTAAATTACATCGGAATTCGAATCATGAAGCGTGATGTGTTCAATTAGAAGAATGAAGTACCTCGTTTTACCTTCGTCATTAAACTGTGGTCGTTAATATTACGTTAGATTTCTCAACTGTGAATTCAATTAAGTACAAAATCGGCATAAACAATAACAAATTGAACGAACAATTCCTATATCACGTATCAATATGTGATATAATGTATGTCACATCACTATTTGATATAAGGTACACTGATGTCCAAAAGTTAAGCATAAATCGTAAAATGCGAGAAACGTGGAGTAAATATTCGTAAAATTATTCCAAATTTCTTGCGGATATTAATTGGGTGAAGAAGAAACATTGGGTTTATGCAAAACTTTTAAGTTGACTAAGTCCTGTGCGAAACACCGGCGCATGTCGGAACGCGGAGAAACAGATTCACGCAGTATAGGCAGTTCAGACAAGTTTCGTACAACTGCTGTGCGCAGGAACGTTGTTAACCATCAAACAAGGTGAATGAAGGCACAAAGACGCCAATTGGACATGTTTACGAAAGGAAGAATCGTTGGAATGTTGGAATCCTTACGATCACAAACTGAAGTGTCTCGAATTCTGAATGTGGACCAGTCTGTGATCTCAAAACTGTGGTAGAGGTTTCAAAGAACGGGAGATGTTACCCAACATCCAGTATCAGGTCGACCAAGAGTCATAACTCCTCGCCAAGACCGATATCTGGTAATAAGTGCACGGCGTCAGAGGGGCAGTACTGCCAGAGCACTGGGTTCGGCGCTCACAGTAGCCTCAGGAATACGAATTTCGAGACAAACTGTTTACAGGAGACTCAACCATGCTGGCCTGTATGCCAGAAGACCAGCAGTTTGCATTGCCCCCACGTCTGTGCATAAACGCATTCGTTTGAATTGGAGTTTGAAACATCAACATATTGGAGAGTGGGCCAATGTGATGTTCAGTGACGAGTCCAGGTTTAGTCTGAGTAGTGATTCTCGGCGGGTAACGATATGGTGAGAACGTGGAACACGTTTTGAACCGGAAAGACATCATTTTCCATCAAGTGGAGTAATGGTATGGGCAGGCATCATGATGATTCTTGAGCCTTATGTTCACTTGTTTCGAGGTGCTGTCGACACCTGACTTCATATTCATGGATGATAATGTGTCATGTCATCGAGTGGTGCTGATTGATGACTTCGTTGAAACGGAAAACATCCAGCGCATGTCATGGCCTGCGAACTCCCCTGGTTTAAATCCTATAAAGAATGTATGGGATGTGCTCGGGAGACAAATTGCAACCCTTTCGTATCCACCAAGCTCCATTACAGAACTGAAGAGAGTTCTCCAAGAAGCTTGGAACCGTTTGAGCCCACAACTCATTCATCATCTCATAGTAAGTATGGTAAATCGGTGTGCAGCGTGCCTGGCAGTCAGAGGTGACCACACGCGTTATTAAACTGCAGCATCAGTATTTTATTTAATGTTTTCTTTCATTTTTTATTTAAAGTATGAATCATTGCTATGCTCAGTTTTCTTTCAATCTGCTACTTTGGATAATAAAATTAATTATTATCATTCTTTTGATTTGCTTCCTTATTTTATAACCATTTTACACTCACATATCACGTTTCCCTCCATTCTGATTTACAGTTCTCCTTCTTTATTCCCATAACTATCAATTATGCTTAACTTTTGGACACCAGTGTAGATCAGGGAACTCTAACTCCTTTTCACCTTAACATTTGCATTTGCTTTGCAGGAAACGCCCTTGTAATATTTAATACTTAGATTAAACTTATTTCTATCGCGAGCGTGCTAGAAGTGAATCAAGAAGTTAGTCATGGGTCGAATAGATCGAATCAAGGGCATTTTAAAGAGCAGTAGGAGATAGAGATTGAAGCAGAAAGTTATAGTGAAGTTAAATTGAAGATTTCTTGTTGGAGATAATTTACTCTCAAGAAGAGTTGAGATTCCGTTGGTAATTATTGATTTATAATTAAAGTCTCATTAAAGTTTTAGGAGTGAGATTAAAGTTAAATGTTCAATAGGAACATTAATAAATATAAATCTGGGATCTCTTATCGTGGTAATCTCTGCGTGATCGTTATTTAATTGTTAATTAATTGGATCATTAATTCATTAAGTTAATTTAAAGGATATTACCTTTAAAACCTCATAATACTAGTTAGATATATTTGTTAATAAGTCTTTGATTCTATTTGGATAAGATAACCAAATAAAGAAAGTTGTTTATAAAAATGGCTACTAGTTCTTTCATGACTCCTATATATTCTCGTTCTCAAAGTGAGGTCCAAGGAGACCTTCACAGACTATCAATTGCAGTTTTAAATATCTTTATTTCATAAACAGATTTTGAGAGATTTTTAGATCGGGATTTGGGTAGTTATTTAACGCAGGACAATGTTGAGCATTATTATTAGGTTTGGGAATAAGAAATCCATTATTTTTGCATGAAATTCAAGACCTTACTTAACATGCTTATGATTGTCCGATTTGGGTCAAATATACAGCATTTTGTTGTATAATTTGTTGCCATTTTAAAAATATCTTCATAATGGCTCTCTCATAAAAGTCTTGGTCCTTATTGGCAAAAAAACTATAGTAATCGATTTTCATAATCTTCTCTTGATCCCAATTTCTTATCACTCAGGAGGTTTTGCAATGCAAGAGAAAGTGAAATGTGTCAAAGTAAAAGTGGAAATCGCTTGATGTCAGGTCCGGACTGTATGGTGGATGCATTAAAACTTCCCAACCAAGCTCCCAGAGTTTCTGGCGAGTCACTACAGATGAGTGTAGCCTGGCGTTTTCCTGTTGGAACACAACACCTCTTCTGTTGGCCAGTTCTGTCCGTTTTTGGTTAATCGCTAGCTTCCAACGGTCCAGCTGTTTACAGTAAGGATCTAAATTTAGTGTTTGGTCATACGGAAGAAACTCATTATAAAAATGATTCCTTTCCAGTCCCACCAAATACACAGTAGAACCTTCCTGACCGATAGTTCTGGTTTGGCCACCGTTTGAACTGCTTCACGGCGCTTTGACCACGATCGTTTTCGCACAATGTTGTCGTATGTGACCCCTTTCTCATCCCCTGTCACAATCCGTTTAAAAAATGGGTCGATTTCATTCCGTTTGGCCAAGGCTTCACAGATGGAAATTCAATTCATCATGTTTTTTGGTGTTAAATGGTATGGCATCCAAACATCGAGCTTCTTTTTGAATCCAACTTTGCGCAAATGGTTTAAAACTGTTTTTTATGGTCGATCTTTCACTCCTGGGTGATGCTACGACTACTAACATGCCGGTCAACTTCAATTATTTCTGTGATTTTATAGACATTTTCTTCGATGAACCTGCATGTGCAAGGTGCGTCTTTAACATCAAAAATGCCTGAAGGGAATCAACGAAACCAAAATTGCACGTAATTCGCTGTTACAGTATCGGCACCATAAACACCTTTCACAATTTCAACCGCCTGGCTTGCATTTTCGCCTTTATCAAAGAAAAACTGAGAAATGTACCGAATTTTCTCTTTGTTGACTTCCAATTTTTACACCCTGTAACTCACAATTGAATGGACCAAACAAAAAACAATAAAATGATTTTTTTAGCGTGAAATGTCTCCTTGACAATGAGCATAAATTTTTGAAATTGTTTGATCGATGCTTCACGAGATATCAACACTACAGTCATCTACCGAAAAAATAATGGATTTCTTTTTCCCCAACCTAATATATATTTTTGAATCGGCATTCAAATAACAAAAATGTCTTATTGAAACTCTGATGAAATTATACAAGCATCAATTATTTAATTCCCCTGGTATTGTAAGTGCTTATTTACCTGATTAAATGTTTCTGTTATATCTACTAAAAAGCATAGGTCTAATACTAACTAATCATCATGGTTGCTAAGCGAAACCAATTCTTTCAATAATATTTAGCATTTGTGCATATCAAATATTAAATTAGATATATCATTTCCACTTGCGTAATATAATAATAAAACATGTAAATCTTCATTCATTCAATATTTTTGTATATATATATATACACATTCACTAGCAGAAACAAAAGTTTCAATGTAAAATCGTACTGCGGGATGCTCAATAGAACGAGATGGACCACATGAGGTTGCGAATTCGCGTTTTGATCACGCTTGTACTTATAATGTTTGAGCACAATGCTCCTAATTTTGGAAGTGTGGTAGAAAAGTGAACTTTTTTGATAAATTGGTACCTAAGATTGCACAATTTATACTAAACCCCGCTTGGTCACGTGAATTATTATAAGGCAATAACTTTAAAAACGCGTTAGATAAAAAAATAAGTTTTTTTCAAAGAAAGAGATACTTTTTTCAACCGTGAAACTTCAATTTCATTTAAAAAAAGGCATAAAAAACTAGTTGAATGTAGTAAACTTTAATGTTCATGGTTCAGGTCGTACATTTTTAAGTGTTTTAAAAATTATTCAAGTAGCAAAAATCATTATTAAAATTTTAAAAATGATCGAAAAATGTCGTCACAATTTAGATTAACTGTTTAAAAATTAAAAAAATGCAAACAATAAAATATTGAGTACATTAAAAAACATTTTCCAATTTCATGCGTTTATATAATGTTTTGTTAAAAATATTTTTTAAATACGAGCTCTAATACTCAGCAACTGAAGAAAAATGAAAAACCTGTATGTATGTATAATTGTGAAAAACAAAAGGTTTCTCACTTTTAATTCAACTTTTGTCTTTAAAGTATTTTTAAGTTTTCTCGGCTTAGCCCTGCCCATCAATCTTGCCACTGGCTAAAACTTTTTCTCTGCATTTTAATTTAACTTATAAATCTGTAATCCTAAAGTTGATAATTTAATTTAAAATAATTAAATTGTTTTTCTTCAATTCCTACTATTAACTCACACTCTCTCTATATTTATTTGTTTGTTTATTTATTTATTTATCTTGGTGGAATTTTCAACCGTTAATAAAATACATTTTAAAGCGCTCAATTGAACTGAAATTTTATGTACATGATTATTTCGGCTGACAATACAATAATTTAATTATAATTAATAAAAATTAATTGATTAAAACTAATTATTCAAAGAATTACAAATTCAGCCATGTTGGCGCTCTAGCGACCATTTTGGCGACTTGTGTCAAACCTTGAAAAGGTGTTTTTCTCACGTTTTAAAACATTCAGGTGAACTGAAATTTTACATACACGATTGTTTTCGACGACAATACGATACTTTAATGATAATTAATAAAAATTAGTTACCACTTAATGTTGTGATTCTGTCATATGTACATACATATTTATATTAATTGTAACTATTTAATAAAAAAGTATCTAAAATAAAATGTTTCTTTGTTGATCTAAGTAGGAATAGACTTAAAAATTTTTTTTAGATAACTTTTTTTTTTTTGTTAAAATAAAATTTTTACTTTTTATAGAATTTTCCTAACAATGGATATATATATATATATTTGGAGCATACATTACAGTTACTACTGTTTCATGCGTGGATATTATACCCAGACAAAAAGTTAAGAGCTGTTATGAGTCAAAAATATATTTTATAATAACTTTCGGTTAAAATCTATTTAGCTTTAAAGTTTTTGAGATGTTTCATCATAAATATCTCCAATGTTTTATCCAGACAGGTAGTACGTATCTATTTCACATCTTTACTTCATTAATGAATATATATGGAAGTTTTAAAATTTATTAAATTATATTTCGCATGAAATTCTTATAGTTAATCCTTCTGTGAAAAGTTTGCACAAAATATAATATGAGAGATAACTGCGTTTTTTCTTAAGCCCCTTCCAGGTTCATTGTATTTCTGGATAATGGATAAAAAAATGTCAATTTTTTATTGAAATTTTTGAAGATACATATATTTTTGAAGATAAAATAACCTTTCGTATACGAAATATCCTAAAAATTATTAAAAAAATGTTTTGAAATATAGTCCGTACCCAATATACCGACAATGTTAAATTGAGCTTTTTTTGGAACCTGTTTCTCAGAAACTGTTAAATACAAAAATTTCAAATTTTGTTTGTATGTTAATTATACTTTTATATTCAAACAAAAGTTCAATTTTTCAAATACATTGCTTTAGGTTTTTCAAAAACACGCAACGTAAAAGAAGAAATTTTTGAAAATAATCTTTTTTTACTATAACTGCTTTTCAGCAAAATATATTTTTGGAAAATCTCTAAAAAAGTAACTCCATTATATATAGTTACATATTATTTACATGCAGTAAAAATTGCATGTGCATTTCTTCAGTGGATTCTGAGAAAAAGGTTCACACAGTCTACAAACGATCATTATGAGAATGTAAAAAGGCACTTTATCACAAAAATAATGAATTACAACATGTATTTGCGCTATTTTATTAAACATTAGTATCTTAATTTTTTTAGCATAAAACAGGAAACAAAAAACTTTTAAATGCCCAGAAAATATGTAATGGTCCCGGGGACCTCACTTTGAGAACTAGAATAATTATGAGATATAAAAGAACCAGTAGCCATTATTATAATTAACTTTCTTTATTTGATTATCTTTCTCAAATAGAATCAAAGACTTATTAACAACAACAAAGTGAATATTATGAGGTTTTAAATATAATATTCTTTAATTTAACTCAATTAATTAATAATCTAATTAATCAATTCATTAAATAACGATCACGCAGAAAATTACCACGATAAGAGATCCCAGAATTATATTCAATAATGTTCTTAATGAACATTTAACTTTAATCTCACTCTTAAAACTTTAATGAGACTTTAAATACAATTTTATATTTACCACTCGGAATCTCAATTCTTCATGAGATTAATTTATCTTCAACTACAATATTTCAATTCAAAATCACTATGACTCTATGTTTCACTATCTATCTTTTACTGCTCTAACTTTACTATTTCGTTTGACTTAAATACTGAATCTAATCTACATAACAAGTAATCCTGTCCGCTCTTTGGAGTTGATTGGAAAAAAAGGTAGGAATTAAATTTCCCTAAAAGTCGGTTCAGAAGGTTAATAAAGTTCCGTATAGATTCGTCACAAATACATATGCAGTATTTTCCAGTTTTCGTTAACGAGATATTTTTAGTATTTACATCATTTTTTTCAAATTCTGTATACATTTTTGAAGAATTTTTAGCTTTCATGCATTACAAATAACAAAGTTGACCTTAAAGCATAATAAATATAACGTGAAATTGTATCAATATGGTTTTGGTATGCATAACCATTACGACATTTCGAAAATATTAATTGCGAATTTGTACATTCACACATGCAAATAGTATTTCTAAAAGTATCAGACCTCAAAAGTTTCTCCAAACTGTTCAAATTATTTCTAAAACAACCGAAATAATGCCCCAATACGCTGTCAAACATATTTTTATAATTTTGTAGATTGTCGGGAACAAAAAACAGTAAAGAAATAAATTACCGAAAAAATAGTTAGGATTAAACAATAAAAAAATATTAATTACAAATACATAATTAAATTTTATGTACTGTATACATGGGATTATGATCAATCGGAAAAAATCAAGGGCTATGGACCCCCTTCCTCCTTGTGTGCGCCACAGCAACAGCTTGAAAAAATTAGAATTAGCACGCACCTTGGAAAAGTCTGCCCACCCCTGATATAATGGCTTGTATGTTATATATATATATTATTGGAAAGGTCCTGATTTGGAGATTTTAAAAATTTTAAAAATTTTAAATCGATATCCCGAAGGTTTTTACCCTTCTGGACTGCTCTTAAATAAATGAGTAATTTAACTGTAAAATTAACTTTTTGTATGGCTAAAATCGTTAGATTTCGGAGTCAGTTTACATGAACTATAAATATAAAGCTTAGAATCCCCAGATTTTATGTTAAAATACAAATTTTATTTACATTTTTTGCATTTACATAAATGATTATGAAATTATGAATCCAAATTTTATCGTGTATGATAAATTCGAAAATACGGTACTGCTCACATAACCCAACATTGCAATCTGGACAGTAGAATCTTGTTTTACTTCTTACCATCTTCCCTCTAATGTCTATCTTTGCTCAGCAAATAATGTCGTGTTGGATTAGTTTTCTTCTCTGTTGGGGGAATGTAACAACAAAGTGTCTTTCAGACAAGTGTGAAGAGGGGGATGCTCAGCAGAAGGATGGCCTCTTTTTGAAGGAAATTTCCCCGAGTGGGTACTTTTCAATTATTCGAAATCCATAAAAAAGCATATGTGAAATAATTCGGGAAAGACCAACTACACAGTGCCCGAGCTACACTCGGGATTAGTCACGATGGTACATTTCGCCTGCTCGCGCTCAGCTCGGAAAAAGCCTGCAAGGGGTCTTCCATTCATCGAATTATACATCTTAGGGAAAAATTAGTCCACGACTGTCTTACGGAAAGAATGAAAAATCTCTTTCATGTATAAATCATCCATTATTTATTCCATGGTTAATTTTGTTAGATCTGTTTAGTATTTCTTTAATTTTTTTTGCATATCATGAGAGAAAAAATTCACTTCGTTATGCAGAAATAAATAAC
This sequence comes from Trichonephila clavipes, assembly GCA_019973935.1. Taxonomy (NCBI): domain Eukaryota; kingdom Metazoa; phylum Arthropoda; class Arachnida; order Araneae; family Nephilidae; genus Trichonephila; species Trichonephila clavipes. The sequence continues at coordinate 725,122 of BMAU01019414.1, read as the reverse complement.
TTCAATCCATATAATATTTTTCAAGGTCTTCCAAAACATGGTCCTTTCATTGCTATGATCTCTTAAATGATTTCTGACTAAAACGACACTAGTTAGCTCCGAACCCAGCTACCCTTCATCACTTAAAAACCAGCTGCAACAACAAAATGAAGTCCTCCAGCAAATAAAGTATTCCTTTCTTAGTTTTACTTAGGAGTTGGGAGTATGTGACTTCAGACGATGAAATGAAAACTTCAACGACGTCTATTTGCCTTGGAAATGAATAATGACTTCACGGTTGATTCCCAATACAGAACAGTGACTATTGTAGGCAAAAACGTAGCGTCAGTGTCAGAAACAAAATAGCGTTTTTTTTAGCTGATTTTATTTTAGTCTTGGGCATGTCATGAATCGATGTTATACGTAGTAATTTTCATTTCTAGAAGGAACTGCGAAACGAGCACCCTTATTTGTTGTTTAGCTAATATCTCATATTCGCCCTTTTTTATCTGCGTATCAACAACAATGCAGGACTTGAAAAGAATATACAATCCTTGAAATGTACAATGAAAAATCACCTAACTTGAGATTAAGAGTACTGAAATATTTTTTCGTGCTAAAAGAATTTCAAATTGAAGAATATTGCAAGTATATAATTTAACGAAATTAAGTTTATTTGAATTTATTTTACTTGCATAGATATGTTTATATGCATACATTTAATAAAAATCAATGGAACAAAAAAATTCGCAAGAACTTAAAGAAATCGAAAACCAAATTTTCAAATTTTTTGAAAAACAAAACATCTGTTGAGTTTTTGGAAAATAATCTGATACTTTTGTTTGCATTTTTTTAGCATCAAATTGTCAACAAATTGTTCGATATAGTCAATTTTGTTATTCATTTCACAATTGGAGTGTGCTGTTTAAATAACTGCGCACATTTTTCATGATGTTCCTCATTTCGGATGATGTGGGGACAGGAGCTGCATTATTCATTTCATTTCCGTCGTCGGAATCTGCCTCAATGATACTTTTTGAGTTTTGAACAAACTTGAAAATATCTTTATCTGATATAATTCGGGGTGTTCCCATTATCATCATCAACTGCAATGAAGTCTTACGAAAAAACAGTAGGACAGTCGAATCCGGCTGGTGTTTTCCGTATTTTGTTCATTCCCAGAAGGGAAATCTTTTCGTGTTAAGAGAAAAAATGCATAAAATGCATGGTAATTTTTCGAGTCTGTTGTATTATTTCGTGTTAACCGATATTTCTTTTAAAGCGTCTTCACGTTAAACGTCTTTCGCTGTATGTTTTCATTTCTTTTAAAGAAAAAATTCTATTTTCGAAACTACCTTTCATACGAACAAAATACTGTGTTCTTTTATAAAACATATTTATTCCGTCAGTTTTCATGATCCGGTTTTCAAATTTGGAATGGACCTGATTTGTGAATTTCGACGACTTGTGACAGCTTGGTTTTGATAAATATATAATAAGGAGATGGGAATAGGAAAATAAATTTCATTTTCTCTGTAATAAAAATGAGGTACATCTTTCATGTTTTTGTTTTTTTATATGAATTGATTTCAGATTTATTATTTTGTTTTTTCTGTGGTAAAAATACAGTGAGAAATGCAATGCAAAATATATTTAGTGAAATTCCACTAATCTTGAACATTTTTACACAAAGGTTGTGACGGGCTCATCGCACTTTGCATTAATTGTTCTCTTGGGTTCTTTGGGGCCGAAAAAGACAAATTCTTTCTATCCAAATCCAGAAGCGAAGCGTGATTATGCAAATTAAGAACCTTTTAAATAGCAGAAGTTTAGCGTAAGGAGTGTGGCCTTTTGGGAAATGATTAGCGAACTAAAACACAGACTAGGATAAAGTAAGAGAAGTCAGCCGAATTTCAAGAGTTCAGTTATTCGTGCCAGTGCGTTCAAGTCAAGGTGGATACCATTCCACGCGAGATAAAGAAAAGTAATTTAGGATCCGAGAGAGTTGCTGCTACCCAAGAAATAGAGGTAGGATCGTTCTATTAACAAATAGGAACTGTTTATATATAGAGGTTAGTAGTAAGCGTTAAAGTTAAATATAAAACTATCAGGGTCGCGGTTATTTGGTAATACATATCGTGTGTTTCTTTACCTCAGATCCGCTAAGTTTAGATACATATATATATATTATCATTGTATTGTGTTTAAGTTAAGATCTTAATAAAGAGATATTAAGATTATGACAACGCCTGGTTCTTCATTCACTCCCACAGCCCTAGGTCACGAGGATAACTTAGAAGTAAGGCAACACCCACGGGCCAATGCCTTACAGGGTTAACGCAAAACTTCGCAACGTTTTGTAATTTTAGGATGGTGAGAGTAGTACCTAAAATCCAAGATTTTCTGGCTTCAAAATATAAACTTTTTATGTTTGTAAATTCGAATAATTGTCGGAGGTGCCTCAAGTTTCTAGTCTATTTACAAGACTTTAATCGGACGAGTAGGAGATGTGAATATACTGAAAAAAAAAGGAAAATAGTTAAAAAAATAAAATTATGATTGAAAAAAATTGGGAAGAAGATACCCCTTAACAAAAAAATCTAATTACATAGTTAAGATAATTTCTTCATCAAAATATGCATCAGTGTTCATAACTTGATTAATTTTTTTAAAATATTATTTATCAAACCTGTGTAAAGCCATATTTTTATGTACATCAATTTAACTAAAAATACATTTGATCTCTCTCTCTCTCTAACTTACCATCTGCTTTTAAAAAATAAAAATTGAAATTAAAAATTGATGAGACAAAACCTACTCACTTATATATACAACCACGCAATACATTTTCTTCTAGAGGTACTCTTAAAATTTATGATATTTAAATGTTTTTATCACTTATTTTAGAGAACTCATTTTTATATATATATAAATGCTTCTCTAAATCTTAAACTAATAAAATAAGTTTTAAATTCTTAAACAAAACGAAAGGTTTTCAAATGTTGGTTAAGAACTCAGATGATATCCATATCAAAAATAAAATTTTCTTTGTTGATCTAGGTAGGAATTGACTTAATTTTTTTTATATTACTTGTTATAGTTAAAAACGATATTATAAAATAATCAAACTAAATCTTTGTTTTCTTTTATTTAGAATGGAAATGGATGTTTTTTGAATTTTTCAAAAGCTTGTCTTTTAGATTCGAACTCGAAATATTTTTTAACTAAACCGCCACTACAAAGCACTTGTGTTTTCTTTTTCTCGTGTTTCTCTCACAGAAATGTTCCATTAGTCCTCTTTGATTTTTCTCACATTCCTTTCAACGTTCCCCTTATTTCTAGTTATTTTAGCCCCGTTAGTTACGCTTGAACAATGCCTTAGTCGTGAAATTGATTGAAAGAAGGTCATTGGACATTTTTATTCGATTTGCCCTTAATTAATTTATTTAAAAAATGATCCACCCACACATACTCTTGGGATCACTTGGATATCGATAGAAAATTGCTCGAGGTTTTTCTGTATCGATTCTTTTATCGAATAAATGTTGTGTAGTTTTCCCTGAACAATTGTTTCTGAATCATTGAAAATGTTTTCTCCATGCCCTTGAACTTTTCCTTTCAGAAAGAATCTTCATTATTAAACCATTAGAAGAAAGAAGAGACTTTTGAAAAAGTTAATCGAAATTCACATAGTTCTGTAAAAACATATTATTGGATTCGAAATCATCATTTCTTTTGAAATACTCTGCTGTAAGCTGTTTAATATTTCGAAAAATTATAATCACTTATTAAATATTAATGTTTGTTAATATAACAATTTACTCCTTTTTGGCATAGAAAAAAAAGAAAAAATCTATTATTATAGAAGAAGAAAAAGAATTGATAGATATTTTGTGCAAATTATGAAACGAACAATTTACTTTAAAAAAATTATCCACTTTAGATTTAAAGAACTGTTTTTATTTTTAGTACCGAATACTGTAAATGGTTTAGTGATTCAGGACAAAAAGGCTTTTTAAAATTAAAATAACTCATTTATATGTTTCCAAAAAGAAATAATTTGCATAAAATTTTACCAAACAGTGAAAAATATAAACTGGATTATATATTACTTCTTTTACTGAGTATCTTGTTAATTTGGTTAAAAAAATCATTAATATCATGTCTAAAAGTCAAAATCAGTCGGCCAATAAAAACTGCTCACATAGAAGTAAATATTTGAAGGGAAATGAAAATTGACAAATGTGAAGTACTTTTAAATGGTCGTATAAGCTAATAAGTACTTTTTAAAATTTCTACATACATAGAAGCATAGAACAGAATTAGATAATTAGATATTAGAGAACCATTAACATATTTAAAAACCTAAGTTTATATGACTCCTGCATGTGTTTCTATAGAAACTACAGGTTGAAATTTTTATATTTTTCAAAACATTTTTGATCGTGAGAACATTTTTACGTTTTATTTCAAAAACTATTTGCTTTAATGTTTATGTTGATTAAAATTGTAATAATATTTATCTTAATTAATATGTAATTAAGTTCTAAAAATATAAGATATGTTTTTATAAACTCTAACACGAGATAAAAACCTTTTTTTATTTCAAGATTAATTGGTTTCTTTTATGCAGTAATACCCATATAATTTATTTTTCTAAATTAGAACATTTGATTATTCGAAATATGAATTTAACGAATACAGTTTGTTATAAATGTCGCAATAAAAGTCAATTTAGAATGCAAGACATACAGATATTTTTTCGGCAGAGTTTCTGTGGATTTAAAAATGTAAACAAGTGCAAAGAGGGTGTTTATTAAAGTAATTTTTAAAATATAAAACTATTTTTGTTTATTATTTATTGAATAAAATTAAGTGTATAAAGAAAAGGTGACATTTAGCTGGAGGTAAAAATAAATAACCAGCTAAAATAAGAAACATACTACAGATTACATTAATTTTATTTAATAATCCATTTTTCATCTATTATATTTTAAAATATTAGAAATTACTGAAATAACTGTTAACGAAAAATATCTGTATTTTGAACTGATCGAAGTATTATATATATTCGTTCTTCCCTTCCTTCATATATATAATATTTATTCAGTATTATTAAAACATCGCCTTTAGACCATCTGGGAAAAAACTTATTTTTTAAAAAATAAATCCACACACACACATTATTTATTTACATGAACATTGTCATTTTTATATTTCTTAACAATTCAAAAGTGCATTTAACATTCTCAATATGCTTTGTAATTTTAAGCCATGATCATATTACGAGACCAACATCTGCGTAGGCATCCTAATTTCTATATTCATGTCATTTCAATGGGAGCAATTCGAATAACAACTTATTAAGCTTGTGCTAATTCCTGTTGCACGATATTTAATTGGATTTCGATATTCAGTCCTACCATCTACCAATTCTGAATCATTTACGCATCAACCAGGCTATCGCAACCATCATACATACACATTTAGGATGAATTCATGTTAATCTAAACTCTGTCTAACATCACCATCTAAAATGTTTACTTCCATACCTTTTTCCAATACTTTAATTCCATAGAGAATTAGAGTATTGAAAAACTCTCCTTTTATCTACGTTATCCACAGCATTTCTCAAACTGTGAGGCGTACCCCACTCGGGGGGGAGGGGCGTGATAACTCTACGAGGGTGACACGAGGATATTTAGAAGTCGAAAACAAAATATGATTTGAAAAAAAAAATATTAATTTACTGAAAGTAAACAAACAAAATACATTCTGACATAATAAAATATAAAATATAATTTTCACTGATATAATACACTTATAAATACATCAGGACTGCACTATGTATTTGATAATTAATTTAACAATACTAACAAGGGGAGGCTACGATGCATGGATCACCGATTCGATCCATCTTTAGTACACGTGTAGGGCATAACCAGGAGTACAACGGGTGCAAGTAGTAAGGTGCGCTTCTCAGCCGTTTCCGAGAAATTAATTAATCGAAATTTGAGTTGCGTTCATATGCGTTTTACGTTAGCAAAAATTCAACGAGCGCGTAGAGCAGCGGTAAGAGCCCTGCTTCGTAAGCGCGGGATCGCTGGATCGAATCCCGCCGGTGAACTCGATTTTTTTTCCTAATATTTCATATTTTTTACAAATTTAGGTGTCTTGAATAATATTTATTTTGGAATCAATTGTATAATTTATTTTTTTAACGGAAAAAAGTATTCTGAAAAAATCATATACAGGAGATTGAAGAATTAATACTTTTATTCCCAGTATTTTGTACAACTATTTATTCTACCCTATTTTCTATTCACTATCGTGCTGTTCGAACGCCGAATTACTGCACGAAGTAGGATGATATCGGTCATAGAAGCAGGGAAAACACAATAGTTATTGCGGCATCTTGCGCAAGTGATAAATGCCGAATTTTTGCATTCGCAGGAGTTTTTTAGCACATCTATCCGAAAGCAAACTTCGTTCACGTTCATGAACGATGTCCGGTCATCGCACAATTTGGCGGTAAACCACGCGTATTTTAACACGCAACAGAAAATTGGTGCCGACAATTGATGGGGTACGAGAGACTGAATTTTGATACAATCTTCTCTCTGGAATCAATCTTCTCTCTTCTCTCTGTAGTCTCTTGATAAAGTTCTTCACTTGCCGGTAAAAATAAACATCACACGGCTGCACTAATGGAGTGCATTTTGGTGGTATTTCGATTAATTAATTTCTCGGAAACGGCTGAGAAGCGCACCTTACTACTTGCACCCGTTGTACTCCTGGTTATACCCTACACGTGTACTAAAAATGGATCGAATCGGTGATCCATGCTTCGTAGCCTCCCCTTGTAAGTTAAGAACAAGTTTATTAATTACCAGTTGCCCCATGGGCTTGTCATATATAAAATTCTAACAAAAATTAACACTTGTCTTGATAATTTGTGTACGGTTTAGAATTAAACTCTTAACTGCCGATTGAAAATTATGGCATTCGCTCCTCAATGCTGCCGTTTTCCTTGTAGGTTCGCGTATGTGATGCATTGAGGGGTATGAAAAGGAATATAAATAAATAAGACCTTTTCTGAAACACACACAATTGAATCCTTCACATACACTATCAAGGTCCTTTTATCTTTTTCCAAAGCTTTCAGAATAATTTTATGGATAGCAGTGCACTGAAAAGATTGTTCTTAGGAAAGACATATATATACGGCAATTAACAATTAAAATTAACGTTTTCTATCAGTGAAATTCTTATATATGCCGGGGGGCTCTTAAGATGTTAAAGTCGTATTGTAGCATTATCATAAAAGTATAGTATTATTTAATTCTATACATTGTTATTTTATGGAGGGGTAATGAAAGTTATGATTGAAAATTGGATCGCAAATATTAAAAGTTTGAGAAGCACTGACGTTATTAATACTAAACCAGTATCTAAGTTTCGGGTGAATAACACATGGGGGTTTCTGTAAAGTATCTGTTGGTCTCCCAAGCAAAAATGTAAATTTTTCTTTTTCTTTGTTTAAAGTGGCTCTTTATGTTGCAGCATAACTTCAAAAGAAGAAAAGTTTAGTTTATAATCAAAGAAAATCAGAAGTCAACATACTATGCTTTTCGAAAGGTTCGAGTTTTCCACATGAATGTTTTATGTGTTTTGACACGTTTTATTGCACAGCCCATAAAGGTTTACGGCACTTTTAAGTTTGAGGTCAGGGGCGAATTTAAACACCGAACCTTTCCAAGTTTTATGTGCGATGCTGCGGACAAGGATGTTGCCCCCTTGAGCTTCAGATGAGTTAAGTTCTTTTTCTTAAATGAGTCTTTGTATTCGCCAGTGGAATACTGAAAACTCATTTTCAACTGTTAAAGATCCAAATGACCTTTGATAAGAGAATATTTTTGGATAATTTTTAACACAGAATTTTACAGCTATTTTCACCTTTTTTGCCTTCAATTATTAAAGAAAAATAATTCGAAAATCATTACAAAAATGCAAGGAAACATTTATTTTAAATTTTCCTTTTTGAAATTAAGCTTTTTTTTAAAAAAAAATTGAAAAAGAAACTTAAATTTTTTATTCTGTGATAAATAATTAAATAATTAATGAATGTGTGAATTAAAAAAATAATTCATTAATTAATCAGAATTATGAAGTTTTAAATTGGAAGATTCTAAGAAAAAGAAATTCGAAAAAAATTTCGAAACATTTAAAATGAAAATAATGCCGACCCAACATTCACAGCAAGACTTGTTTAAGTTATATACAAAAAAGTTGGAATCTTCCTAAATTTCGTAAAAATGAATATCAAAAATAGGGTGCACTAAAATAAATTTCAATTTAAAACATTTCCCACTTTTACCTTTTCATTATTTTAAAATAAATTATTATTCCTAATCTCAATTTTTTTTTTCATTATATTTTTTGAAAGCTAATGTAATTACATTTAAATTAATATAGTTTTCTGTTTGTGTCTATGAATATCTAAAATAGCCAGGACTTGACAGATATATTATTAAGATTGAAAGGAGAAATATATATATATATATATATATATATATATATATATATATATATATATATATATACATTCTTACATTTGTGAGAAAATCATATTTTATTTCGTCTCTCCTACTAATTTTTCTATCATAAAAAGATATATGCATCGTTGAAATAAGACAAAATTAACTCCATTAAAATAATTTCTAAATGCAGTATTCAATGTTTAGTCTGATGCTCATTTCTTCGTATCAAACAATAAACTGTACTTATTTACTACAGTTTTAGAAAATAATTGTTATCATTCTTTGTCATCTTAATCTTACCTTCAGGATATTATGGAAAGTACCTTATTTTTAACCAGCCTCTTGTGGCTGGTTCAGAAAAAGAACGAGTAAGAATAATTAAATTTGCCGAGCTGAAACAATGTATAATTATTTTTGTTTCTTGTTTTGCAAAAATATATATTTATATCATGTAATTAATATAATAATTTTTTATAAGTATTCAAAATATTTAAATCTTTTTCTCGAATAAACTGTCAAGAACTTGGAAAAAAAACACGCGCAATGAAGTTAATTTTTAAAAATGGTTAGCTCGTCATGTCAATTATGTATTTTAAATTCAAGCAATAAAATTAGTATTAACGTAGAAAATGTTATGATGTGTATATATATCTATATATGTGTGTCTGGTTTGAAAACTTTAGCTTCAAAATTAATTAAGTAATAAATGAAAATACAGCGAACTCTTTACCATCACGTAAGGATTTGTGGGTAAATAAGCTTATTTAAAGGTGGAGCGAGCGCTGACGAAGGAAAACGCATACTCGAAAAGGCTTAGCTGGTGACTCCTTGCCGATATGTTGTCTTTTGTATCACCCGGTTGCGCGCCAAAGCGCCGCCATGTTGGACTTTATGTAATTAAAGAGAAATAAAGACGTTCTTATTGAGATGATGCCCTCCTCATTTTAGCAGCAGGCCTGGGGTCTGTCATATAGTATATATATATACATATATATATTTGAAAATATAATGTAACGTTTAAGCTTAGATTTGACTTTCTTCTGTTACTTCATCAATAGGAGCTAGTGGTCTGGAATATATTTCACAAAACTTTCTGCTACTGATGTTTTTTGCACATGGTAACAAACTAAGCATAGAGTTAATTTTGCGCTGAAAATAACTGTGATACATAATATGTTTTAATGAGCAATTTTTTAAATGCAAATTTTCTAAATTAACGACAAAATCATTTGGTACATCTAATCATTTTATTCATTTCTATATAGCATTGCCATTATAATACAGCAATCATATTTAAAACGATAAAAAGCTTAAATGAGCGATTTATAAGATACTTCGTAAATTTTTAATAACTTGTTAAAATATGAATACCTTTTAACTGGTCTGCTCATGCACTTTATGGGCTATCGAAAGCTGACCACAGCCGGTTCTTTCGTACGCTGCATGAGCATGGATATATCCTTCTATCTTTTATTTGTACATATCTCTCATTTTATAGTAAGATTATTAGTGCTAGTGCGTTTAAGACAGCGCTTCTCAAACTGTGGGGGTGCACCCCATAGGGGGCGTGATAGCCCTAGAAGGGGAGCGATCATATTGAAAAGTCGAAAACAAAAGTTATTTAAAAAAATTATCAATTTTTTGAGTAAAACAAACAAAATACATTCTGTCATAATGAAAAAAAATGCATCCCACACTGACATAATACACTTACAAATGTATCTCAGTACTGCACTATAAATTTCATATAATTCTCTTAAAAAAAAAACTAAGTAAAGAACAAGTTTAATAATTACCAGTAACTGCACCGGTTGGTCATATATAAAATTATTTGCAAAAATGAACACCTATCTGGATCATTTGTACGGCTTGTAATTAATCCCTTAACTTCAAATGAAAAGATACGCAATTCACTCCCCAATGCCACCGTTTTGCACGCATGCACGCATATGTGGTGTATTTAGAGGGGAGGGAGAGAGGGAAAATATATAAGAAAATTCTCTGTGTGAAATCCTTCTCAAACAATGTTAAGGTCATTTTATTGCATTTTAAAGTCTTCGGAATAACTATATGGATAGTAGTGAGCATATTTCGGAAATACGTATATATACACGTCCGATTATATACGTATATATACGTCCGATTATATACGTATATATACGTCCGATTATATACGTATATATACGTCTGATTATATACGTATATATACGTCCCGTAAGAAATTTACGCACTGGCTCAGTGAGACGTTTTTATTCGCCGGTGGCGCAGAGTCGTATTGTAGCTTTAACGACAAAGTATCGTATTATTGAATTAAATACATAGTTAATGTATGGAGGGTGGCGCGATGTGAAAATTGTGATTGAATATTGGGTCGCAAGTATTGAAAGTTTGAGAAGCACTGGTTTAAGAGATGCAGTTTGTCTATCATACTGAAGTACTTCTCACCCGGGATTTTCTTTGTGGTGAAAGCGAGCATTTTTTTTATTGAAGACAGGAATTTAGATTCTTGAAAATATCTGATGAAGAACAGGGATTGAGACAAGGCAGTGAGCAATTAGTTGCTTAAGAAATGTAAATGGAAGACTAACTTTTACACCAAGCATCAAATGGTGGATAGATACACAGGATGGTTCCGAATTCATTGTACAAACTTTAAGGGTGGGTACAGGACATTATAACAGTCATTTATTTTATAGAAAGGTACGGGCGCAAGTGACGTGCTGAGGCACAAACACAAAAATTAAGACAGGAAAGGAAAGACAAAGTGTTTATTGAAAGCATCGTTGACAAGTGCAATGTTTACAATATCTGTTCGGTACATGAGCTATGAAGTCCAGCTGCAGCGCCCATTGCTGTACCACCCACTGGCGATCGGAGAAGATAGTATGCTGGAAAGCTTATAATTGCTGAAAATGGAAGAGGTTTAAGTGATTTTCGTTTAACACTTGTGATGACTCACACTTACGGGATGAGCAACAGCTCTTGTACTTTCCTCGGGCCTATCAAAAACAATGTTCAAGATGTTTTTTTCACGATTATACTGTGTAGAGCTTTCCGTTGACCAGCAACATGGCTGGTGTCGTGGAACGGACGTGTTTCACGAAGTGGACGATGTAACCGCTGAAAAATTCTGTGATCCGGCATTCATCGATCTGGAAACTGCGCGTGATACATTCGTAGCGCAGCTCTGCCGTTACCATTTTCACGCTGTGACGTTTGAGATAAATAACGGTAATAAATTAATTTACACATTTAGTTTATTTACGTCACAAATAACATTTACAGATTATACATTGAAGTTATTTTTCTTATTAAAAATTATTAGAGTTCAAATGATGTGGTTTGTGAGAGAGTTCTTTTCGCTCTCTGCTCTCTTCGACTGCTTCAAAGCATCATTCCTCTCTCAGCTCTGGGGATCAGTGGACGGCCTCTAAGCATTCAGTTATATCCTGCTAGTCGGCGGAAAAAAGGGTCCCTTGAGGTGTCAAAAGGTTACGGGGGTGGCCCAAGGTGGGACCACGCAATAACTTTGAAGATGCAGCTGCAAAATGCACGTGTGATGATTATTTATTCACGTCTCCGACGGGAATCGTTACAACGACCGTGCATGAAATGCATGTCTGCATTTTCGACATACATAATGTTTCCCATCGTAGACGTTAGCTCAATTTCAAATGGCCCTTTCCGCTACTGAGATGCATCATGTTCATCGGTGGCTAGACACCTACTGCCTCCTACCGGCGACGAAACTGACAGATGTAACGCAATTTCTCTTTTTTATTTTCCTTTTTTTCGTTTCACCGCGTCACTTGCGCCCATATATTCTTATACAATAAATGATTGTTACAATTTTCTGTATCTACCCTTAAAATTTGTACCATGAGTTCAGGACCACCCTGTATGTATGAACACACACACACACACAAAATCCTCAACTCTTTGGAAAAGAGGAAAAGCCATAATTTTTTTTTTGTATGTATGAGAGAAATTATTTTAAGATGTATGGAGCATTCTTTATAGCATGCAGAGTCTACTTATAACAAATAATGTAAAAAAAGCCAATTCCTACTTTGAATGGATGAATAGAAAGTATTTTATTAACAATTGAAAATTTGAACAAGATATATAAGGAGAGAGTGAACTAATAGTAGGAATTGAAAAAAGAGCATGATTTGTCTGCATTGTAGTAACAATATACACCTGATTTGGCTAGTTTGGCTGAAAAACCGGTTTTCCACGTTAACTTTTATAATTGTTTTAAAAGTTGCATTGTTGCAACAATGGAGATGAATCTAAGTTGGCGTGTGTCGAAAACCGGTAATTAATTTCACTTAATTAATGAATTAATATTTATAAAAACTGTATTAACATCAAGTGTCATCCACTATAAGTTTTAAAAAAATTATTTGAACTTGATTGGATGAATAGAAAGTATTTTATTAACGTTTGAATATTTGAACAAAATATATATATATAGGGAAAGAATGAGCTATTAGAGTAGGTAGTGGAAAAATCAAGCATTTAGTTTTTTGTAATCCCCAACTACAAAATAAAAAACTAGTGTAAAAAGTTGAAAGTTGAAAATTAAAATGTAAACTTTTCCATTTTCGCATTCTGTTAAGAATTAGGCTTAGCTATATCCATTAAGAAAATGTGTCTTTTTCGAACATTTTCATCAAAGAAATTGACAGCTTAAGATGCTAATGCAAAGAGTAATTATATCAAAAAAATTCTAAAGCATCCCTTTTTTTTTTTTATGAGCACACTACCTTATAAAAGTAGTGAACACGAAAATATTTATCATTCGAAGGATATGTATATATAAAATAATTATATTAACAACTAAAAAAAAAATGTGTGTGTGTGTTAACATTCAATGCATAAGATGTTATTTTATTTCATGCATATATTTTCATTATTTACGTTAGATTATCATAAAAATTAATGTAAGTCTATTTGTTATTAAATGATTACAGTAAGTAATGAACTAAAATAAGCTTCAACTAAATAAATGTTTATGCAGCATAAACTTCTGTAGGAAATATGATTATATTAAAACTCCATTAAGGAAACAAAGATAATTTATTATTGGAACGCCCAGAGCGGATTCAGTATTAAATTACCCCTCTCTAGGCCCCTCTCTATTTCTCTATTCAATTAATATAAAATCTAAAAGTGATTATTTTCATCCATGCTTTTAATTTTATTTCCTTTCCCTTGCTCATTTACTTTATTTAGCAAGGCTTAGAAGTAAGCTAAGATCTATAAAAAGAATTGAACTTGTTCTAAATAAAATCCAAAAATTGATATACGAGTATCCAACCACTAACTAGATTTGTTACTCTAAGTAATTATTGGAGATGGTATTTACACGCTCTAATAGATAAACATTATGAATGTTCATTATTTTTAAATAAACTTTTCTTATAACATACATATTTTTTTTTCAAAACGCATAATTTATAAGACATTCATATTTTAGATCATAATTATCATGTTTATATTTAGTATAAGATGTATATAATATATATTTAAAATATATATTATTATATAATTATAAATATGTTTTTGTCTTTTCATAAAATTTAGAATCATTATCATTATGAACGCAAAATTTGCAATCATTAACAATTTGCCTGAAAAAAAAATAAGGACAGCTAGTGGAATACTTTTGAGATTGATAAATACATAACATTAAAGTTTTGCGCTTTTTATAGATAAGTAACTTTTTATGCATATCTATTACTATTTTTTTTAATTATTATTCGAAAGTAATAACAGGTTACGGAAATTATTTTGTTTCTATAGATTTTAACCCTTTCGCTGCGTAGTTATTTTACCAAAATAGGTTCAGATATTGCGTATTTTTCAATTCCTTCTATTAGCTCACAATCTCTATATATTTATTTATTTAAATATTTATTTATTTATCTTGGTGGAATTTTCAATCGTTAATAAAATACATTGAAAAGCGATGAGTTGAGCTGAAATTTTAAATACAGGATTATTTTGGATAACAATACAATAATATAATAATAATTAATAAAAATTAATTGATTAAAACTAATTATTTAAAGAATTACAAATACAACTACGCGGACATAATTTTTGGCGACTTGTGTCAAAACTTAAGAAAGTTTTTTTCTCACGTGTTAAAGTATTAAGGTGAACTGAAATTTATATACACGATAGTTTTGGATGACAATACGATACTTAAATGATAATTAATAAAAATTAATTACCACTTAATATTGTGATTCTGTCATGTGTATATACATATTTATATTAATTGTAACTAGTTAATAAAAATAGCTAAAATAAAATTTTCTTTGTTGATCTAAGTAGAAATTGACTTCAAAATTTTTTTTATATATTACACTTGTTTATTTCTTATTTCAAATCTATATATTAAATCTACATTTTAATGTTGAAATATACAAAAATGTTTTGTAAATGAATTTTTATTTTAAAATATAGGATTTGATCATAAAAATATGAACACAAAAGTATAAATTAGAACAAAAACATGAACAGCACGGGTTGCACGACTAAATAGTTGGAAAAAATGTATACTAGTGGAAATCGTTGTTTGCGCAAATTTTGCTGCATCTACGATACGTTGCCCGTGGAAATCGCGAGATGCGCAGCGAGAGGATTAAGTTACAAATATTTGTGATAATTACCAAGATTTTCTAGTTTTATTCAGTATAATTTTAATTGCAAGGACTCTGTTAATATATTATTAAATTTAAAGTTAAATTAAAATATTGCATTATGAGAAATTACTTAATTTTTAACATAAATGTTTTCAATGTTCCACGATCTTCTTCAAATCAAATAAAATTCCAAACTTAACTTTATTCAATACATTTTATTCCACATACATTACTGCCACAAAATGTACACAGATCATACAGTTTTACTTCACGTTCCTACACCAAGTACTTAAAATTATTTATAGAAATACTTTTTCGATTAAACAATATAGCAAAGGATTCATATATTTCAAATAAAACAAGTCTAAAGAAATAATTAGATTTATTAACAAACGATTAATAAGAAAATATGAAATCATTAATGTAACGAGTTATGTTGAAACGGGAATACTCTTGATATAATGGATATAGATATTTTAAAGTTTAATGGATTCTTGATATGTTTTTAATTTGAATTATTTTGTTTTCTCTCGTATTAGTTGCGTACGATCATTGAAATATTATATAATTGATCTGTTTATATCATATTTAAACTATGAGCAGTACCGATACCAAAATTTGATACATGGTCTGCACACAATATGCTCGAAAGTTTGAAATAAAGTTTTTATTCAATGATGTCTCCTAGGTAGCGATTTGTACGGAAAAACAAATTTAACAAAAAGTTATTTTAACGAAATGCATAAATAATTTGAACATTAATTGTCTGGTTTTCGTCACTGTATCGTATGATTTAAGTTGTGGAAATTAATAATAGTACACTGATACTGAATAATAATAATAATAATAATAATAATAATAATAATAATAATAATAATAATAAGCAGTTCAGTGTGCCAAAACAAGTGTAGATTATGAGGCCTGTCTTTCTAGATTCCGCACATACACTGCTGGACAATTTCTAAGGACGGATCACAAATTGCTATGTAGCATAACATTAAGCGAGACATGAGGCCTAGTAGGATAAAATATAGTTGCCACACTGTTCAGACATTAGAATAAAGAATATTTATTGTTCTGGAAAGTACAAAAGCTGTGAAACATCTGAAAGAAAAAAAATGTTCATTTGATCTGCGTACGGATAAAAGGAACAATGCATCTAAAAGTCAGCAGGCACCTTAAAGAAAGGTATCAGTACGGGATATATCCTCCGTGGAATGTGATGCAACATTCCACTCGTCGTACCATACTTTGCACAACATTATCCAGCAGCTGTTGAGGCAATTTATCACATTCCTCTGTGAGTGCACGGATGAGGGTGTTCTTGTTTTTCGGAGGATAGTTTCGACCAGCAACTTGCCTCCCCAAAGCATCCCACACATTTTCAATGGGGTTTAGATCTGGAGAACGCGCTGGCCATACGAGACGTTGAATACCCTCGCTGTCTAGACTATCCTGAACAGCGAGTGTTCGATGACATGTTGCGTTGTCGTCCATAAAAACAAATTTATCACCGACAGCACCACGGAAAAGACGAACACGAGGAAGTAGAACTTCATCAATGTATCGTTGGCCTGTCATAGTCTCATTCGCCACCACATGTAGGCGCGTGCGGCCATTGATCATGATGCCGGCCCACACCATGATACTGCATGTCGGATATCGGTCCTTTTCCTGGATATTTTCTGGACGATAAGCAGTACCACTCTCGCGCCAGATCAGTTGGCGTCTACAATCCGATGACAGACTGAACCTACTCTCATCTGAGAATAGTACGCATGCCCAGTCCTGTTCAGTCCAATTGTGATGCTCACGACACCATTGCAAACGGGTAGTACGGTGCTGTCTGGTCAATGGGACACACACAACAGGTCTGCGTGCGTATAGTCCTCCTCCCCTCAAAATTCTGGCAACAGTTTTTCGGGAGATCTGCATTCCTGAGGAAGCAAGAAACTGATTTGCCACCTGCTGAGTTGTGGTGCGCCTATTCCTTTTTGCTGATAGGACGACATATGTCTTCTGCAGGCGTCGTACTTCTAACACGACCTCCCCTGTGCCGTCTACTACACATTCCAGTAGTTTTAAATGACTTCCACAGCCGTGAAACAACGCTGTGAGCGATGTCGAACTCCCTGGCAACATCTGTTATTTTTCGCCCTTCTTCGATCTTTCCAATAATTCGGCCACGCATAAAATCATCTATGTGATGTCGGGAAGACATGCCAAAAATTTTAAGTTCGTCTATTAAATCTTTCCTGTATAACTTTGACTTGAAACAACAACTGTCCACACGCGTCAAAACCTTTAAAGCTCTTATGAACGCTATCACGTGATGAACAGACGTGGAAAACAAATTTGCATACTCATACTTCTTACTAATATGCCGCACTTATTCTAATTTTCCACATTTTGCTTCCTTTCATTTTGTGGTTGCTATGGATGATAGTGTTATCCGTCCTTAGCAATTGTCCAGCAGTGTACATTGCTGTTTTTAGAATTAAATGATTGCACAGCAAAAGCTGTCTTGACACACTCAAAGACCACCGCTGTGGTATTTTAATGACATTTCCCTGGATCTACTCCTAATTTGCCAGTCTTCAAATCATGTTGTCATGTCCAGTCACTTTTCACAGCCATTCTTCCAGGTTGTATATTCTTTCACAAAACCGTAGTAAAAAGATTTCTCGCTTTTGCAGAGTAGTTTTACTTGTAATGCGCGTTCAACTAACGGCACCATACGTGACAGACATACACTAAATGTAACATAGTGGATGCGAGTGTTTTTTAGGTATATGGGTTGCAACGCAGCTTCTAATCCCATATCTACTGAGTTATGCGATGTAGTAGTGACGAAGGTTGATTTTTTCATGTTGTAAGTGGCTTCATGGCGATTAGATGAGGCGATGAGGTACGAGAGCGTGCCTAAAAGTTCTTTCTTGGATTTCAAAATATTATATTTTTATTCTGGAGAGAGTTGAAGTAGACAGTGGGTGAGAAAAATGACTCACTGGCTGCCCAGAGGGTGTATGGAAGTTGTATAAGAGACAATGCGTAGAGCTTGACCAGTAGGAATAGAGAAATTTTAAGAGAATCGAAGGAAATTAAACTCTTAAAGGTTAAAGGTGTTTATTGATGCACTAACATTAATTTATTACAGAAAAATGAAGTGATGCGGGATTGTAGGATTTAAAAAGAGAATATTCTTCTCGTCTTTTTTGTTTTAATATTTACATCATAATTTTGTAAATTTAATACGTAAACAATATCAATGATGGTCAAAGAACTGAAGAAATTCTTGTTAATATATGGTATATTAGTTTTAAAGCTACTTATTTTATCCCGGGAGTGGTCGCGTTGGGTACAGAGTCACCCTAGGTTTACTAAATATTTAATTCTGGGAAAATTGCTTGTCTGTCATCCCTGACCTTTTCAGTATCCTCCTATATGACAGTCTTCATGGGCATTAAAATGTATTAATCGCATATTACCCTCTTTCTTGGGAGTGGCAATGGGAGTACAATCCCAAGATACTTGGGGTATCTTAGTTCCCCGCGTGACCACATTTTCCAAAATATTTTCTATGAACAGGCTACATTTTTCCAATGTTAACGACTTAGCATTTTTATTGCTAAGTTTTACGACTCATTATGGTTTATAAGTGAACAGAATATATAACAAGAAATGGCCATCTGCTATCCCTATCGGATGAAGTTGAAACTTCGCAAAACAGAATTGATCAAACAAGGGAAGAACCTGATGAAATAATGGATATTAATCAGGATAGCGAAAGTAAATTTGAGAAACGCGATGAACATGAAACGTTGGAGGTTTTAAGGAAGATTTTCAGATGCTATGTAAAGGACATCAAAAAAGATAGGAAGTCACAAGTGCTATTTGTCGACCATCTAAGAAGAATAAAACTGCAATAATTTGAACAAAATATGCGATTTTTCCACGAATATCTTTCTTGTAATGTTAGTGAAAAGTGTCTGCGATTTATGTCTTTTAGTTCAGTTTGATTAGATATTTTTTCTCAAATTATCAAAAGAAATTGGTCCTTGAAAATAGGTTAATATATATTCCTTTAATTAAATTATTCACTGGAATTACGATTTATGATTGTATACATTAATAAAAATTATTAAAGAAGGTTTGGAGTGACTCCGTCACCCTGCGCGACCACTGAAAATAGTATCGAGTGCGTGATTTCTCCCGGGTTAAGAAATTTTCAGATGTCGTGTCATACGAATGTGGTTGCATTGGCGATCATTTGTATACCTAAAGTATTGTTGCGTCGAGATTTTTCGTTGCGATGTTTACACTAAATGTACAAAATTATACCCACCAATAGTATTATAATCTTGACACCGTTCATGAAGGGATCGGGGGACTATTTAAAAAATGCTTGGTATTTCTCGAACGCTAGAAAACCCTTTGGACAGATGAACGAAGAATTTCTTAGATGACTCAGCTGGAATCTCGTAAATGAGGATCCTTTGTTGCTTTCATAAGGAGTAAGGTTCGATAAATCTGGTGATCGATGGAATTGGTCCCCAATGTCCAATCCATTGCATCCCATTAGGGGTACCAAGGTAATTGTGGGCATAAACTGCACATTAGAGCATATCTATCTTTTCGGCATTCATCCGTTAAGTCTCTCATCACGATTAAAATTAAGAAACGTAAGCGCAAATGCTGTGAAGCAGAAATACAAGTGAAAATTGTATTTTCTCCCACAGACGTTAATTGATGTAGGGGATGCACATCTCTAATCTTACTGCCCTCTACCGCTAAAATTGCTAGGTAATCATACAATTGCTGTTGTCAAGTTTGCAATTAACTTTGCCGTAATTTTGAGATTTATTGTAAAATTTACGCTGTTCCAAGGAGGAATTTTTTGACGAAGTTGTAAGTAAGCAATAGTTTCTTTCTTTTTCTTGTCTCCATTTTTTCTTTTCTTTTTACCTCTTTGTGCCACTACGGTTTATTTCCACCTAAATATTCATTCCAATATATTTTTGTAGGGAATATGTTTATTATATAATATTGAAGTAATTCACTATTAAACGTAACTTAATGTAAGATATTAAGCAAAAGAAAAAAAGTAAAGGACAAAATATAACCACAGTAATGCATTATTTAAGCTTATACTAGTTGGATGTTTATTTTTTAAACATAATTTCCATTTAATGCTTGAATAATCCCTTTTAATGAATCGAAAATATCAAAATTCAGTAATCCCTTCTTAATTATATTGGAATGCCATCCATTTTCATTCCGTTCCATGATTTTTTTTAAATATATTCATTTCTTTACGTGCATAATTGTTTATGCAAGTTGGATAGAAATATGCGTGAAATATTGCAGTTTTGTCTGCGGAGAATACATTTCTGTAAAACATTTGTTTTTGTACAGTTAAAAAGAAAAGACAATTTTAATAAGTTTTGCAATTTTCCTCACTCGCAACTGGATAAAATTTCTTCTCAATGTTTTCTTCAAATGGGCTGCATTTTGACATACAAGCCTTTGCAGACATCTAAGTCCCCTAAGTGGGAAAGACATTTCAGTGGCGACACCATCTAGTGGCAGCTCTCGCTATCACATTTTGGCGCTTGAATTTAATTTTACCGAGCGTACCAGAGCCAAATTGATATTTTTCACATGCCACATAATTATGACATGCACGTCTATGATTTTCGCATCCAGAAAATATATAGACTCTAGTAGGGATCGAACCTGCAACCCATGTTATATCTAAGCCATAGAGCCAACTAGTCTCTCAAGGTTAATGGTTTAAAAGGAACTAAGTTATGGTACTAATGAATTAATTTCTGAACTTTCCATTATGGAATCCATATTTCAGGCAAAATTAGATAGAAAATGGTCTCTGAATCTTAAATTGCAGATTTCATTCAAGTCAATAATTAACTGTGTTGATGATTGGAAAAACTGTTTGTGAAAGTCACCAAATACACTTCTTTTGTGTTAAAAAGGCTCTTAACTCATAATAATAACGTTAAAAGCTCATAACGTTTCTCATTTCATAACATTGTATGTTGATCATAACTGAGATTCAAAATTTTCATGTTGCCCCTTACATCATCATGTTCAATATTAATTTAAAAATTGAATATTTAAAGTACTACTGAAAAGAATTGCACATTAAAAATTCTGAATATAAGTGTGTTTAGAAACCAAGTATTTAAAAGTTTTGGTATAATTCATCACTATTTTGTAACCGTATTCAAGAAATTATTTTTTCTTAACAAAATTATTTTCAACTGGGGAAAATTTCTATCGCTTGGGGAAAATAGTTTCAAGAGATGAGTAGAAGCGCTTTTTATCATCAAATGTTTGAGATACTTCATAAATATTTGGGAATGTTTATTTTCATTCTTAAACCCTTTTAATTAAGAAACTTCCTAACAGAATTGTATGAAGTTTAAAATTTGGGATAAATTTAAGATGTGAGATCAGAGATTCGCAAAAAAGGATCAAATTCTATCATGGAAAAGAAGTTTTAAAAGTTAACTAAATATGTTAATTAATCTAACGTAGTAGTTTAGGTGTCTTTGACCCATTAACATTGATATCAGTTTTGTACTGATGTGATTAGAACTACAGAAGTTATTCAGGATGAATCCATTTTTTTTCAAAAGATTTACACGGAAGAAAAGTGAAATACACTCTTAAATTAAAGATCTCAAACTAAAATGTAAAATCTCTACACACACACACAACCCGTCTGGAAATATTACAACTTTAATTTTGGAAATTATTGAATAAAAATTTTGAATTTAATATAAAAATTTAAGTTTAACAACAAATTAATTATAATTAGATTTCAATAATTTGCAATAATGTAATTAATTATTAAATTAAGAAAAATATAAATAATTATATAAAATTTACATTGTTCACAAATTATAAGGTCACTTGTCTAAAAACAAAAAAAGTTTGAATATTTTTACGATATTAGTCTCGTTTTTCAGTTCCTACTATTAGTTCACTCTCTTCCTATATGTATATATATCTTGTTCAAATTTTCAATCATTAATAAAATACTTTATATTCATCCACTGAAGTTCAAATACATATTTTTAAACTTGTAGTGGGTGACACTTGATATGTTAACACAGTTTCCTCAATTATTAATTCATTAAATAAATTTTGTTCTTTAATTTTAAATTTATTCTGCGTTATTTCCGATGAAGTTAGATCTATCTGCAACAGATGGCACCAGTAGGTTTTTCTAACAAAGTTGGAATTGACTTCAAATTTTTCTTATACATTATTAATTCTTGTTTCCCTCAGATACTCTATTTTTTACTGAAATGACTAAATGGTTAAGTTAATTTCAGAAATATTACGCCATTCTTTTCCAATGGCAACTTTTAGCTCATTCACAGATTAAAATTATTTATCATTCGCTTAACCTTTATCTATCAACGGTACTTATAAGTACTTCTCACTTTAAAGTTACATAGACTAACCATTTTTAATAATACTCTTTTTTACGATACTTAGCAGGAATACTCTTTTAAATCCACTCTTCCAAAATACACGGCATTACGGGTTCTATGATGAGTATTTTAGTGGGAAAGACAAATAGTTTTACAGCAGAAAGTGCGTTTTTAGCTGACGGCGTTTTCAGCGGATTGCGAAACGTATTTTTGTTCCGAAAAAATAGTTAATGTCAAAATTTAAGTGTCTTGTGTTTTCTGTATGTTAATGAAGATCTTAGAAAGCAATTTGACTTTGTAAAGGGTGTTTTTTTAGAGGTATAGAACTTTAAAATGCAATAAAACAACGATGTATTATTCGATTGACATGAAATTTTTTTATTCGAAAGATAATCTTGTGGCATTACATTTTAAATACACTGGCCTCAAAAAGTTAAGGTACAACATGTTTTTCGAAGCTCACCATAAAAAAAATGGCAGTAACAATAAAATGCATAGTTTACATGAATGATAATAACGAACTTTAAAAACATTAATGCAAAAACGATTGCTACAACTTTTATTTTATAGAAAAGAACGTATATTTATGAGTGAGAGAAAAATATGCAAATATCAAGCTTTCGTACTTTTTTAAAGTTGTGTTTATTTTCAACAGTTGTTGGCAGTTTCGGTGACAATAGTCAATAGAGTTTAGAAAATGTCTCAGAGACGTCGTTTACCCAATTCGTTAAGGTGGCGGGCAGTTGGATGAATGGAAATGGGATTGTCGCAGGCTGATGCTGCTAGACGTCTTGTCTCGTAGTGTTGTTCAGCGTCTTTGGGATCAATACCAATCCGAAGATTCTGTGTCCAGAAGACCTGTTCCAGGCCAACCACGAGCTACAACACCTGCAGAGAAGACCGTTTTCTAGCTCTTTCGGCTGGAAGGAGAAGAACCACTACTTGCCGCAGCTCGTTGCAGACCACTTTCAAGCATCAGGAAGAAGAATCTCCGCTACTACTGTGCGAAATCGTCTTCACAATGCAGGTCTGTATGCAAGAAGTGTGTTTTCCCTCAACGGACGACAGCGAAGGAACCGCTTATGCTGGGCAAGAGAACATGTTTCTTGGACGCAGCAACAATGGGCTTCTGTGCTGTTCACATACGAGTCCAGATTTACATTGGATGATTCAGGGCGTTCTGTGCTGTTCACATTGAGAGTGATTCAGGGCGTCTACTGATCTGAAACAGCGAACTAGATACCATCAATCCAACACTGTTGAAAGACACAGTTATAGAGGTGGTGGAATCCTGGTTTGGGCAGGGATCTGGCTCGGTGGCCACACTGACCTGCATGTTTCCATGGAGGAACCGTAACTCTTACAATCGGGATGAGACCCTTGAATATTCCGCCCATATGCTGCTGCTATTGGTAACGACTTCATTCTGATGGATGATAATGCATGACCTCACCGAGCTCGGATTGTTGAGGAGTATCTGGAGGATCACGGTTTGGAACGAATGGAATGGCCAGCTTTCTGAAATAGAACATCTTTGTGACTATCTTGACAGAGGGTTGCTGCTTTAAATCCTCCTCCAAGGTCGTTACATGAGCTGAAACAAGGCTTACTCTGTGTCTGGTCTTCGCTTCCTATTCCGGTGTCCGACAACTTAATAAACAGCATGGGAAATCGATGCCGCCAATGCATTCAAGTTAGGGGTGGATACATTCCTTATTAGAACCCATTTTTGTATTGTTTTTATGCCATTTTACCACATAACACTGTGATGTGCTGTTTTCTCCAAGAATGGACTTTTCCGCAGAGATTGCTTTTTTTGTTATAAATCGTTTTTGCAATACACTTATACAAATTTCTATGACGCATTCAATAAAAAACTATTTAATGCACATATCCTCCAAATTTTTTGTTTCTGCATTCATTCATTTGCAAATTAGACACAAAAACCCGGTTGTACCTTAACTTTTTGAGGCCAGTGTATGATTTCTGACATATGACTGCCATGGCTGGCTTGGATGTAGTCCAATCTGGACATCCAATTTTCGATGACTTTTTCCAACATTTGTGGCCGTATATCGGCAATAACACGGCGAATGTTGTCTTCCAAATGATCAAGCGTTTGTGGCTTATCCGCATAGACCAATGACTTTACATAGCCCCACAGAAAATAGTCTAGCGATGTTAAATCACAAGATCTTGGAGGCCAATTCACAGGTCCAAAACGTGAAATTTGGCAGTCACCAAACGTGTCTTTCAATAAATCGATTGTGGCACGAGCTGTGTGACATGTTGCGCCGTCTTATTGGAACCACAGCTCCTGGACATCATGATTGTTCAATTCAGGAATGAAAAAGTTAGTAATCATGGCTCTATACCGATCACCATTGACTGTATCGTTTTTGAAGGATTCCACCAGCCCATAAAGCGCACCAAACAGTCAGTTTTTCTGGATGTAACGGTGTTTCGACATACACTTGTGATTTTAGCTTCACTCCAAATTCGGCAGTTTTGTTTGTTGACGTAGCCATTCAACCAGAAGTGCGCTTCATCGCTAAACAGAATTCCCTTATGAAAATCGGGAACAACGGCAATCTCGTTTTGGGACCATTCGACGAATCTACGCCTTGCTTGATCGTTTTGATGAATTGCCAAATCAAACTGAGAATAAATCACTTGACAAGCTGTTAAATAGGTCGCTATCTTGGAAAGTAATGCTAACATAAACTTCTATACCTGGAAAAAAACACTCTTTATTTTAAGTGAACAGTGTGTATAATTAATTTTACAGTTGAGTATCTTTAATTAATTAATTTACTCTAACGATTTAAATTTCCCAAAGTTTAGTATTTTGCTTATGTATATCCCTTAATTTTCAATGTAGTGATTCAAAAAATATATTGCTTGAAAAAAAACTGCAGTAAATCACAATGCGGTAGATAAAGGGTTAAACTTTGCGACCTAATATGTTCCAAAATTTTGCATGGGGAGTCAAGTATGCCTTTCAACTTCGTCATGGCAAACATTAGCTTTTCTTTTTTTAAACTATTTCTGAATGGATTTGGATTTATGGCAAGAAATATTTATTGTCCTTCTAATATATCCAGTTAACACTCCTCAGTAAAATTTTGTACCGTTATCTGATGTTGTTTTGTAGGGCTAGATATTGTGCAGTATCTATACGGCTTGAAATTCGCTGTAAATCACACAATTCGTCATGTTTAAAAGCTTCCCAAACCATTACTGATCATCCTCCCATTTGGTGACTGAAGTATTTTCTCGGTTTCTTCCCCCAAGCCATTAGTTGTTATTTGTTACAATCAGGACCGTTAAGTTTAATTTTTTTTCATCAGAAAACAATTTATTTCCACTCATCGTTTCATGATCTATTTTTAGCTCTTCTCTGTTTTTTTCTCGATGTTTCTATAATTTTGGTGTTTTTCTTCATTTTGATAAACGTTGTATCCTTATTTATAATTTAAGATTATTCACAGAAGAGTGAAGTTATTTTTCTGAAGCATTTTGGAATTTCATGAATTACAGGACAATTTTTAGTGGGAAGTTGAAAAATTTGTCGATCGCCCTGTGATGTCACAAAATCCTTTTACATTTTATTTCAATCATCTTTCTAATTATGAAATTATATATAGCAGCATTAGAATATTTCTTTATCAAAACTAGTTCTCTTAGAATTACCAATACTCTTATAAAATAATATTTTATTTATTTCTCAATCGTATAATTCTTTACTCTTCGGCGTCATACAATAAAATACGAATAAAACAAATAAAAAAACTAGTCTTACAGTAGTCACATATGATGCGTAACATCTGACATGTTATCGTGGTAAGTACGCAATATTAACTTTTTTCCTGAAAAAATATGAATTGGGTATGATTGGAAATAGTTTTATATCGAATAATTATCTTTCATGAAAATTGTATTTAATTAACAAAGGGAGTAAAAAAATGCAATATTTTAATCAAAAATAGTTATTTTTGTTCAATTTGGGGAAGAGCGGAGACAATAGACTTATGATAACTAAAATATAACACATATACTTGTGATTTCAAAGTATTTAAAAACTGATGAAGAACAGCGTCAATAACAGCACCACTGTTAGCAGTCGAAACATTTTGATTTGTGTTCATTTCGAGCTTTAGTTCATCATTCATAAAAGCTATGAGCGGCTCAGCTTTTGACAAACTGAAGTTGAAGTTAAAATCACCACTCAAAATCAGGGGAAGTGAGTGATAATTTTTTTTAAAAGAGCAGAACCCACCTTCGTTCTATTGTAAAAAAAAACAAAATGCAGGAAATCTTTAATTTTTTTAACCATTTGATTCGAAGAAATGTATACGACCACCGAAATCACTGTTTGTCCATTTTCAAATAAGCATTCTACCGCACTTATGTCCCATAATATCGTGACTAACGAATTTAGAGCAGTGGTTCTCAAACTTTCACTACTGGCGCCCCCTTTTCAATCACAATTTTTATCGCGCCCCCCTTATACATTAATAATGTACTGAATGCAATAATAATGCACTTTGACGCTAAAGCTACAATACGATCATAATTAGGAACCGTACAAATTAACAAGATAAGTATTAAATTTTGTATATCTTACTTTTAAGTAATATTTTTTTTTTTGCTTTTTAGTTCGATTCACTATAAAAGCAAGTTTTTTAGTTTGTTTTAAAACTATAATTTATTTTGTAGTTATTTTTACTATACACTATAAAAATCACAAAATTCCAGTGAATAATTTAATTAAGAGAAAATATACTTACCCCACTACTTTCAAGGACTTTTCAATTTTTCGTAGAAAATTTGAGAAAAAATCCAATAAAAATAAAGAAAATGTTCCACAAATAAATAATGCCCTTAATAAAGGACAAATCACAGACACTTTTCGCTAACAACACAGGAACGTTATTTTCCAGCTAAACTCAAATCAACTCAAACGTTTCATATAACGCTTTTTTGATATTTTTACCTTCGCTATATCTTGATTAATATGCATTATTTCAGTAGGTTCTTCAATTGCTTGATCAGTTTCAACTTCCTTTAATAGGGATCACAAATGCCCATTTTTTTTAATATTCTGCTTATTTACATTTATAAACCAGAATAAGTCGTACAACACAGCAATCAAAACTACAAAATTGTTCATGGGGAAAGTGTAGCATGTTATAAAAAAATAATTGTGTAAAACGCTTTTCATTATGCATTATATGTTTCAGAATACTCATGCTTATCCATATATCATAAAACTCTTTCACATGGAAAAAAGATGAAACAGAAATATATTATATATATTTACAACTTCCCTAAAAAAAAGACGGAGATAACCATATTAGTAAGTTCGAAGGTCAGCTAAAGTAATATTTTAGGGTAAAAGAAACGTAATAAAAATCTCTCATCGTTTGATATCGTTAAAAGAAACGTAAAAAAAATCTCTCATCGTTCTCATATTGATCGCAAAGCAAACAAAATATTTGTTTAATTTGGTTATAGGATCAAAGATGGCTAATGAGTGTTTAAAGTGGAATCTTTTATTTTTGATGATCACCAGATGATCACTTTTTATTATGTCAGAAAGCATCTTGTTTTACTTCATTCCAAAAAAATTATTTTTTAAACCTTTTATTTTAAATAGGCTCGCGCCCCCTCGCAAGGTTACCGCGCCCCACAGTTTGAGAAACACTGATTTAGAGTCAAGCGCTCAAGTGCTTGATGGCTACTAGAGTTGGACCCCAATGCGAGGGTAGCGAAAAGACACAGCCACGCACTCTCATTGGTCAAATCAAGTATCGCGCGCTTACGTCACATCCTGTTACACACATCCGTCCCTTTTCACGAAATCACTCCCACAGATATCCAGCAACCAAAAGGAAAGATGTTACACATAAAAAAATGTGCACATTTATTTCTCTCCCGAAAGACTAGTGGCCAAGATTTGTGAGTGACTTCCCCCTTAAGTCGCTCCCTCCCCATCCTGCACGCCGTGTAGGGCAGCGATGCACGTTAAATCTGTCGAGAGCTGAAACGTCCTCCCGTTGGTGTGGTGTGGTAGTTAGGAGAGGGGGTGCCAGCTCAGGTGTCGTCCACGTCACTTGACCATGGTTCAAAATTACGTGGTCCGTCGCCAAAAACCCTCGTGTAGCTGAACAGTGCGACGTTAATATTCAATCAATCAATCAATCCCCCTCCTGCACACCTAAGGGTGTGGGAGGAAACAAAGCATGACCAGAAACTTCCATAATAATTCTTATTTATTATTATTCAAACTCACTAATCGACTACAAGTTAAACCACAAGAAAAAGCCTTGGGAGTGATATAATGAAAACAATAAACATTGAGTGAATAAGCGCAAGTAAACAGTTCAATTTAACTTAATAAATCTTAGACTATAAATTCTCAATCCACTAATTTAGTATAGTGGTTAATTCCGTTCTGAACTCACGTTGTGTAAATCAATTAAACCTCACCTTCGTTACGCTGCAACAGATTCTCTGCTCCTTCTCCTACAATTACCAAACTCTGACTTTATATACTCTAACTGATCTACATATCAAGGTTTCTTCTTGAGAGGGGTGGCTGTGAATTAAACGTGAATGTCAGTCCAAGATTCCCCAATAGGATTGGTGAGAAGGTCTTGTATAGACCCGTTACAGACTGACGAGTGGTCATAGTCACACAAATTCATGGCTGGGATTTTAGAATCGCGGGTTTGAGTTTTGGGACCACTGAAGAGCATTTGCGTAAAAACGTTGATGCAAGTTAAATCTGTTGAGGCACGAAATCCTTACTTTGGCGTGATGCTGAAGTACGGAGGTGGATTGCCAGCTCCGATACCTTCCTGGTCACTAGATCAAGGTTCAAAATTATGATGTCCGTTGCCAGTAGCCAAAGAGTTGCTTTAAAGTACTGTAAAGATCCACCCGACGTGTCTAAGGGTGTAGGAGAGAGGGAAGGAAGACTAGCCATATTCAAAAGTAACTAAATTATTCTCAGTATTAACAAAAGCATAAATCCAATCAACCGAAGTTAAGAGATGCACCCAAACATAAAATATGTAAGGCAATTAACAAGGTATACGAGTAACGAGAAGACTTTGTGATACCCCCCCTCCTGGGGGTATCAACTCTTCATCTAAGTGACCTAGATTTGAGGGAGATACTGATTGATGACCCAAGTCAGCCATTATAAAATCAATTTATTATTATCCAATTATATTGATCAAAGACAGTCTTACAGTGAAGGAAATCAGGAGTGATATATCGTAACCCTAAATTATATGTAAATAAGCGCTTGGAATCCTAACCACTTGACGTTAAGTAAAGTTACCCTATGAATCTCAATCTTTCTTAATTTCTTTGATTCGCTAAAGCCCGTTCTATAATTACGCTTCTAAGTTTAAATCCGTTCCATCAGCTCACGGCGTTCAGCATCTCAGCTTCCTTTCTCCTTCTCTGGGATTACTAAATCTCCACTATATATCTACTAACTAATCTGAATATCAAGGTTTTTTCTTGAGAGGGTTGGCTGTGAAATAACTCAATGCTGGCCCCAAAGATTCCCCAAGAGGATTAGTAGGAACTTTAAATAATTTTATCACTTTTACGTTTGTTCAATACCTTCTACTTCTTAGATACCTAATTAAGTTTAATTCTTAAATTACAGATCGTCAACTTTAATATTACAATTATCAGCTACTAAATATCTACACCTCAGTTCAAGTTTCATTCGTCCCTGCTCCCGTTAGCAGTCTAATCAATCTCTCCTCCTTCTAACTTGAAAGTATCAACTTTATTTGCAAGTCTTATTTGCATGGTCACATCTTCTTCTTCGGGAGGAAATTTTGTAATATAATAATTTTTAAAGACCTAATGTTTCCCAAGAGGATTAGTATTTTAAGAGAACGTAGATAGACCCGTCACAGTACGACCTAAATAAACATTCACTCACTTATTCACGAAATATTAACGCATGCGTTTAATAATGATTCTCGTGTGTTTTAAAATATGCTAATTTTCTCAAACAGCGTTATAATTTCTTAACAGACACCATTTTTAATCTCTAGATTTTAATAAAATTCAATTTTAAAGTTTTCATTAGTACAAAAAGAGTCTTGTGATCAATTCTGAACACAAACTACAAATTTGCATAATACGTCTTCTTCAGAAATGTATGGATTCGTTGCCTTATCTATCGTCTTGTGGCGTCCAGTCACGCATCTGAATAAGAAATTGTTGTCAAAGAATTAATTTTTTACACGGATAACAAAAAAAGAGTTTGTGATACCGCATAGAAAATCAACCGCGTGTTGACGATGGTTTCAAATACCTTGCATTAATTTTTATTTTTAAAAATCTTGAGAACCAAGGAGAAAAGGATCTTGAAAGTAATCCAAAGTGCCAGAAAGATAAATGTTGTAAGAAAATATCATTCTCGCTTGCCAAAATTTACACGTTATACCGAAGGTCTTTGAGATCCCCCAATTAAGTGAAGACAGGAATAAGGTTGTACCTGAAGAACCCTGCTTTTGTCGCTGAACAATTTATGACCACTTATTTGGCTACACTAACTCAGTTTTGGCCTTAATCCAGCCTGCTTATAGCTCTGCAGTCTTGATTTTAATATTAAATAAAATATTAAAGCTACAGTAGAATTGAATGAATGTTGCCATTATAAGTTAAATGTCGCACATGATTAAGGTATGCGTTGAAAACAATTGTATTATATTGTGAGCTACATGAATCTATGCCAGCACATTCATTTGAATTTTGTTCACTAATGCTCTTTAAATCTTGTAAACTATCCAACTTCCGTGCTTCTTCAACAGTTATTCACCTAACAGAGAATTTTGTATTCAGAAAACAAGTTTTGGAAACATGTTGGGAAAACTACAGTTACCTCTTATCAGCTCAGAATTACTATATTTTGAATTCATTAGAGTAATAAAGTACGAAAAAATTACGCTTTCCCCGTTTAATATTGTAACATCCAATAGAAAATTTCAATTTACCATGTTTCCATAAAAAAATATCGTCCTATGCAAGTATTGAAGAATATTTTGGTTGGGATATGAACTCACAAAACAAAACTTCGTTAGAATTTTGAAGTTAGAGTTATATAGAATATATTCGAGAAAACCTTAATCCATCGGTTCTCAAACTGTGGTGCACCCGGCCTAGGGTGGCCATGGTAGCCGAGTGGTATAAGTACCGGATCGTGGCTTGCCTTGTCACGAGTTCGAGCCCAGCACCACTAAAGACCCGCCGTGTAGGGCAGCGATGCACGTTAAATCTGTCGAGAGCTCAAACGTCCTCCCGAAGGTGTGGTGTGGTAGTTAGGAGAGGGGGTGCTAGATCAAGTGTCGTCCACGTCACTTGACCATGGTTCAAAATTCCGTGGTCCGTCGCCAAAAGCCTCGTGCAGCTGAACAGTGCGACGTTAATATTCAATCAATCAAGCACCCGCCTAGGGGGCGCAAGCTTATCAAAAAATTGAAAATAAAAGACTTTTTTAAAAAATATTAATTTACTGAAATGAAGCCAAACAAAGCACATTCATATATACTTATATAAATTACAATTATTATAAATCTATCAGTACTCCGCAATGTATTTTTGATTCCTTATTTATCAATTCCAATATAACTTAATACTTGTCCTATTAACCACTATTCTGACATAATACTTATCCTCTCCAAATATCTGTTATTTGAAAGCGACACATACAAAATTTAATATTTACCGGAAAATATGGCGTATAACGCACACCTCCTTTTTTACGAAGAAACTGAAATATGCGGGTTCAATTCCCTTATGTTTAGAAGTAATTTATTCAAGGCATTTTCCCCAAGTGTTTTAAAAAAATAGTATACTTCTAGAACTACAACCCTTTAAGTTCATAAAGAACGTCATTTCTTTTAAGCAAACAGTATTTCGAAGAGTATATAGTGTCTAATTTCTCTTTTTTATGCTCATCTCTTTTTTTTTTTTTAAAGTATCTGTTTTTTACCCGGCATACAACGCGCACCCGTGAACTTAGATCTTATTTTTTGTGATAAAAGTGCGCGTTATACGACTGATTTTACGGTATCTTGATAATTTGTATTTTAGCTTTATTGTCAAATTATATTATTTTATTCAATAATTGTTACTGTATAGGGGGCGATGAAAATTATGTTAAAAATTGGATCGCAAGTACGGAAAGCTTGAGATTCACTGCCTTAACCTTTCGGAAAGAAGATAAACAACAATAAATCGAATATAAAACCTATTTACAAAAAATAAAATTTCTTCTAATTATTCCTCTTAGGTCACTTTAAAGCTCTATTGGTTTCCCCCAAATTTTTTAGGGTGACTGTGGTACCAGAGTGTCATTCATGGCCACGAGTCCATGGCTGACATTGACGAGTTGTGGGTTCGTGCCCTTGTGCAACTGAAGACACGCCAAGTAAAGGGTGTTTTTTTAGAGGTATAGAACTTTAAATTGCAATAAAACAACGATGTATTATTCGATTGACATGATTTTTTTTATTCGAAAGATAATCTTGTGGCAATACATTTTAAATATGATTTCTGGCATAGGGCTGCCTCGGATGTAGTCCAATCTGGACGTCCAATTTTCGATGACTTTTTCCAACATTTGTGGCCGTATATCGGCAATAACACGGCGAATGTTGTCTTCCAAATGGTCAAGCGTTTGTGGCTTATTCACATAGACCAATGACTTTACATAGCCCCACAGAAAAAAGGCTAGCGGTGTTAAATCACAAGAACTTGGAGGCCAATTCACAGGTCCAATACGTGAAATTAGGTGGTCACCCAACGTGTCTTTCAATAAATCGATTGTGGCACGAGCTGTGTGACATGTTGCGCCGTCTTGTTGGAACCACAGCTCCTGGACATCCTGATTGTTCAATTCAGGAATGAAAAAGTTAGTAATCATGACTCTATACCGATCACCATTGACTGTAACGTTGTGGCCTTCATCGTTTTTGAAGAAGGATTCCACCAGCCCATAAAGCGCACCAAACAGTCAGTTTTTCTGGATGTAACGGTGTTTCGACATACACTTGTGGATTAGTTTCACTCCAAATGCGGCAGTTTTGTTTGTTGACGTAGCCATTCAACCAGAAGTGCGCTTCATCGCTAAACAAAATTCGCTTATGAAAATCGACCATTATTTTCGAAATAAAATTGCACAATTTGAAAGCGTTGTTCAGGCGTGAGTCTATTCATGAGGAATTGCCAAACCAAACTGAGAATAATTCACTTGACAGCTGTTAAATCGGTCGCCATCTTGGAAAGTAATGCCAACTTAAACTTCTATACCTGGAAAAAAAACACTCTGTAGAAGGCCTCATGCATGTTTAAAGTGTAGAGAATCAAAATCTCCCGTTGACTTGTTGTACGAATTTCGAAAGTACAACGTGAATGTAGTTATAATCTTCAGATGTCACTCGAGGTGTAAAATTTTGAGATACATCGCCAATAGTTCATTCACGGCTTTGGCCGCGGTAGCCGTGTGGTATAGGCATCGGATAATGGCTGACCTTGTCACGCGTTCGAGCCCACAGTATCAGTGAAGAACCACCGTGTAGGGCAGCGATGTACGTTAAATCTGTCGAGAGCTGAAACGTCCTCCCGTTGGTGTGGTGTGGTAGTTAGGAGAGGGGATGCCAGCTCAGGTGCCGTCCACGTCACTTGACCATGGTTCAAAATTACGTGATCCGTCGCCAAAAGCCCTCGTGTAGCTGAATACTGCGACGTTAATATTCACTCACTCACTCAAAC
The DNA here is from genome assembly GCA_019973935.1 of Trichonephila clavipes. Lineage (NCBI taxonomy): Eukaryota > Metazoa > Arthropoda > Arachnida > Araneae > Nephilidae > Trichonephila > Trichonephila clavipes. Next base: position 690,673 of record BMAU01019414.1, on the reverse strand, counting down.
GCGGCTTCAAAGTGCACAGAGTTGATGAAAAATCAATCAATCAGTCGGTGTTCTTGTGTATTAAAATGATTTTTAATCGTTTTTACTGAAAATTTAAAGGCCATAGACTAAAATTAGAACATTGAGCAAATTTTTTTATCAATGTATCCCAACTATAGTTTTATAAAATCCTATAGTAAACTAACAGAGAAGATAAAATTGTACTTTTATTATTGCTTTCGATATTAATCCTAAATCAAGCATTTTAAGTAAATCCAATTTTTCGGTAAATTGAAAATCCAATTTTTGGTTCTTACACATTCCTCCTTAGTTGACAAATATTGAGCAAAAATAAAATCAAATTTTTTATATAAGCCTGAATTATTTTTCATATTTATAATCTCATAAAATTTCAACTCTAAATTAAAAAAAAACAACTGCAGTTATGATAACTTTTATGCTCATTTTTATTCCCATCCCAACGACAAATAAATGCTTTAAACTGATATATTTCAGGATGAAAACAAATAACTTTTTTTCATGTTGAATATACACAGGGGTTATCGCAACTGAATGACCCGATTATAAAACTTAATAATTCCCAGATGAATAAACAGAAAATGATCAATAATATGTCATTGTAAAGGTAAAATATTAAGTTTTGAGTTTGTATTATTGTTTTTGTCAAATAGGTGTCAGCAATGTTGTACTTGGGAACAGAAGGGGAAATGGCATGACAGCGGGAGAAGGCATTTTGTGTGCAAATAATCTGTCAGTAATCGCGGTTCAGCGCGAATTTTGGAGGAAGTACCATAGAAATGTACCGACATCTATGAGTATAAGAAGATGGTGTAAACAGTTCTAGGAAACTGGATGCCAGTGCAAAGGCTAAAGTCCAGGGCGACCAGGCTCGCTAGGGTGATTAAAGGAAGTCGCACACTGAACACACACATTTGTGAAAACAAATTTTACTTTACATCAAGAAACGTTACGCATGAATTTTTTTTATTTTATCTTTACAATGGCATCTTAATTATCGTTTTCTATTCATTCATCTGGGAATTGTTAAATTTTTAATTGATTGATTGAATATTAACGTCGCACTGTTCAGCTACACGAGGGCTTTTGGCGACGGACCACGTAATTTTGAACCATGGTCAAGTGACGTGGACGACACCTGAGCTGGCACCCCCTCTCCTAACTACCACACCACACACAACGGGAGGATGTTTTGTAGCAGATATTGCGTTTTCAGCCGGCACAGATTTCATTTTTGCCCCCCAAAAATTGTTAATGTCAAAATTTAAGTGCACACGCACCCCCTCTCCCAACTACCACACCACACCAACGCCCTAACGTGCACGGCGGGTCTTTAATGGTACTGGGCTCGAACCCGTGACAAAGCAAGCCACGGTCCGATACCTATACCACTCGGCTACCGCGGCCACGTTAAATTTTTAATAGATTCATTCATTTCTGAAAACCTTGTACTATGATTCTTTTCAATAGTTTATTAATGTATTTTCTAACTATTGGTATTAATACATGTGCTATGAGGTTTCAGTCCTCATACCGGGATAAAAATGAAGAAGAAATCACAGTTTTTATTAAAAAACATTAAATTATTGGAAAAGAATGTTGGCACACACATTTAAGAAAATAAAATAAAGAATAAGAAGGCTAGTTGCGCGCGCTGCCTTTAACATTAGTTATCTAAACAACATCAAAAATATCCGCCGCGCTCCGTCACTTTTTCTCTCTCGATCTCCAACATGTCTGCCGGAGTGACAGTTGCAGTTAATATGCAAGAGTCTCCTGGACGTCATCTGACGTGGCAGCATATTGCAGTCGCAATTAGCCTGAACGAATGCTACACACATGTTATGAAAGTTGATAAGCATATTGTAATCAAAGCAATTATTTTTTTCAAAAAAAAATGTTGGAAATAGAATTTATGCCTTTTTTCAAAAATTTTCAAATAAACATTCATAAAAAAGTATTTTGCAAAGATTAAGACTACACGGTACCCTTTTTCAAAAAAAAATTTTGGAGACAGTTAGAGTAAAAATAATAGATGTTTATATTTGGATTATATTATTAAGCTGATTCTGTAAGCAAAAAGTCAGTTTGACCAGCCATTATTTGACAATTTTAAAAAATTAGGAATTTTTGAAGTTTTTTCAAACTCTTATAAAATACTCAATTTTTAAAATTTTTTAGTAATTTTAAGTTATTTATGATTCTTAAATTATAACAAACAATATTTAGTATGGATTTGAAAATCTATTCCCTTGTTGATTTTTAATAATTATTTTTCTAGAAAAACCTGGAAAAAACACGGAAATTTTTAAAATATCAACTTTAGCATTTTTTAGAAAAATAACTAGAGTTCTCAGCCCTAAATCCATACTAACTTTTATAGAACATACATTTGGGAGAATATACAAAAAAATTCATGGCTCTATCTTGAACAGGAAAAAAGCCTTATGGATTAGAAAACACTTATACCTTCAAAATTAAAAGTCTGAGAAAAACGTATTTAAAGTTTGTAAAGTCATAAAACAAAAACTTATAATGCTCGTAAAACTAATTTTTAATATGTTATTTTCCAATGTATGTTCTACTTTAAGACACTATTTTTGTTAAATATGACTGAAAATTATATTTTTAATTCAAAAAGTATTTGTGCATAGTATTGATAGCATTTGTTAAGACGTCAGTTTATTCAACTTTATCTGAACCTAACATTTCACAAAAGTTTTGAAACACACGGAGCATTTATGTACAAAATAATAATGATACTAACTTAAGCTAAAAATAGTCAGGTTTGCTCATAAAATTTAATTTTTTTCAGTTTTAAATTGGGGCAGTTTAGCTCTTGTCGTACGACTTTAAAATACTAAAATATACTACTACAATATGTTTAGTATAATGTAGTTTGCTATATACATCAAGGAAATATTCAGTTATATCTGCAGCATTTGAATTCAGAATACTTGTATTCGGAAGCCTAATTGCAGAATCAGCTGAGGACTGATTTTTAGATGCATCATTTTCAGTAGTATTCCATCTCTTCGAAATATTGTTTCTCACAGAAACTCAGAACGCATTTGCCATGGTATTTTCTCTACAGGAAAAAATTAATGATAACGCTTTTAAGTTATATAAACTATTTTTAAAGCAAAAATAGGCCATGAAATTAATCTTTATTAATTAATTATGAGAACTCAAAACATATTCAAGCAGAAATGATTTTAGTAATGAAAATTGGAATTAATAACCATTTCAAACTAAAAAAGCTCAAAAATATTTTTAATTAAGTCAACTTAAGTGGGAAAAAATGCTTTAAAAGGAAACCGAAACCAAAACCATAGCTCATAAAACTTCAAATATCTTAAAAACTAATTTGCTAACAGATCTGAAATTTCGTGGCAAGCATCTCAATGATATGGGCCACCAAAACATGCAAAAAAAATTTCGGTAAAAATGAAATTTTTAAGTTACTGTGTAGTCTTAATCCTGTTATCTCGACTTTTGTTATACATAGCTCGAAGTACTAATAAATCAAATTATATGCGTGTGCGTCAATTATTGTAGAAGGAATAGCCTTTTAAACTCATTTAATTAATTTTAAAATTTTGTTAAAAAAACTAAATGGTTAATATTTTGTGATACTTTTAGCACAAAACCTTTTTTTACGTAATACAAATACATTAGGACAGAGCGAAACATTTTTTTTTTTCAAAACTCACCTATGTGGAAAAGAATTTTTCTGGTATATAGATGAAGGGGGAAATATAAAAATAATTTTTATGTTAAATACTGACACAAGGGAAATGAAGTTTAAGTATTTGAGCTCATTTCTAGTAAAAAGTCAAAATAGTTTTTATTAAAGAAAAACAGGAATTTTTTTAGTACTTTTAAGATTTGTTTCGTCGAGGTAGGACACCTGCTAAATAATTACAAGAAAAATCTCGGATACATTTAGCAGCTTCTTCAGTATTATAATTTTTAATAAACCTACCGTCGAAATTACAATGCACGACAACGTAAGAGGAGGAAAACGTTTGAGTCGGACTAATTAACGCTGCAGGCTGGTGTTATAAAATGTTATTGCGTTGTTACTAATTCCATCTGATCGTCAAAGGCCCACGAAATTCATCATGGCAAAGGACTAAGTGACTGTGTCGTCATCCGTAGCTTTGAGCACCATACAGGGGGCAGAACGATTTGGCTCGTAGTCACTCCAATTTTGAGAGAGAACACCCGAGGGTGGTCAAGGGCCTCCCACCTCTTTTCCTTCCACCAACCTCATCAGAGGACTTGCGGCTCGACGGTTATTTTAAAGTAATCCCAAGCCGAGAAGGCACTATAGATTTACAAACATTCATGCCTTCTCCGGGATTCGAACCTAGGCCCAACGGCTTATCAGTCAACGTCGTTAACCATTATACCGGGATGGGTGACATGAAATGTTGTAATTTACACATTGAACTATTCACTACTCACTACTCGTCTGTAATTACGTATTGCTTTTGATTATTCATATTGTTGGAAAATTTTTATTTTCACTCTCAATCCTTCCTTCCTTCCTCAGTGGTTTAACATCCCAGGGTTAGCCTTGGCCTTCTCAAGAAGCCTTTTCAAGCCAGTCTTCTTCTTGCGAATGTGTTCTCGAATTTTTAGTTCTCAAAGCTAAGAAATCTTTTTCTAGGCCATCATCTAAGACTTGGCGTGCCCTTTTTTCGGGTGCCAATTGGTTGGACATTGAAGACTTTTTAATGGTGTGGTCTTCGTCCATTCTGACGTGACCTGCCCACCTGTAATATAATGAAGTTAACGATGTCAGATTCTTTATATGATTGATAGAGTTCGAAATTGGATCTTATTCTCCACGTTCTATTTTCCTGAATTCCTCCAAAAATAAATCTTAAAAGCTTCCTTTTGTAGATACTTATCATGTTCTCATCTGTTCGAGACACGGACTAAGTTTCACATGCATAACTTGATACTGATCTTAAAAGACTTTTATACAATGAGTCAAAAAATCATTTAATTAAAATTATGCGTTTTCAATTTTTTTCAATATTAAATTCCTTTTTGGCAATATTAAATTTTGGAATTATTATTTTTAGTTATTTTTCTTCCAATTTCCAAGCCATGAACATTTTTTTTTCGCGTAAGTAGGTTCTAATTAGTATTTTTTTTCTCAAGATAACCGCAATCCAGACTAATATACATAGTGGCAACCAAAAAAAAAATGTGGAAACAATTGAATCAACTACATATTTTTTATATAATGTATCATATAAACTGAATTTCTAATCAATTCCATTTTCTTGCATTCAAATTAATCACTTTCGTCACGGATTGTTTTGACATAAACTGCTGAGTTTTGATTAGGAAGGTAACTTACTTTACTTAATATACGACATTTCGTATACAAATATGGTCTTTAATTTCCTATTACAGCGTGCGTGCGAGAAAGGGAAGCGATACAGTCAAGCACATAAATCAAATTAAATACGCGAGAGAAACTGTAATTAACTGTCCCTTTGTAGAGCACGTTACGAGTAATGCAGTTCAAGGACGCAGTTAATATACAAATTAATAGATTACAGATTTGTTTAATTGTAACAAACATGTATGCAACTAGTATTATACAGTTTACATATTGTTTTAATTAAATGTACAATAACGCCTTTCGGACTTAAATGCTTCACATGTTTGGAAAATGAATGTATAGTTAAAATAAAGGAATACAAAATTAAAATTAAAATAATGCGTTGCAGAGTCTGTGTAGTGCAATAAACTGAGTTTCTTTTAGTTTTTTTTTTTTATAAAAATGATAAATAAGCAAAATGATTTTTAACGGGGAGTACCATATTTAAAAAATAGTTAATACAATATATTGTAACACGCAGGTGGTTATCAAAATAATGGAAACATCAGATTTATAAAGAATCCTTAATTAGTATAGTGTGTAGGAGCGTCTTTGGCATGAAATACAGCTTTGATTCGCATAGAAATCGATTCATACAAGTGCTAAATAGGCTTAGAAGAATATCAAACAACTCTTAAAGGAGATAGTGTGTAAGTTGTGGGAGAAATGCCGGTGGAGGATATCGTCCATCGGAGGAAAGACTGTAATGGTTCAGTTACATTGAGGTCGGGGGACTGTGCGTTCCAAGGTAGATGTTTAACTTCATTCTTGTGTTCATCAAACCACGATTGTTCATGCCCTGTTGCATGGATAAGTGCATTATCCTCCTGGAAAATTCCATCTCTTGCAGGAAACAAAGTTTGCGTCATAAGATAGACCTAGTCTGCTAAAAGTTTTCTACGCTTCTCCCCACAGTGATGCTGCCTTTTAGGGTTACGATTGGTCCAGCAGAAAACTACGACACAACTGTCGCTATCATAACAGATTCATTTCTATGCTCGACGGTTGAAAGAAGACAATTACGATTATACATTTAATTACGTACGTTTATTACGTATTATACGTATGATTATACCGTTATTTTTTTTTTATTAAAGGAACTGGGATAACTCTTATCCCTCCGTCTTTTATCTGGAAATGAAGTTGGTCTGGTGTTGATGATAATGGTAGGTGTGGTTTCAGATTTCAGGGACCAATGGGGTGGCAGGAACTTGACTGTTGGAGTGAGGCTTTTGATTGGATGATGGGAATGAGCTTAGAGTAAATTGGAATTAGAAAAAAATTGAGATATTATAGAGATTATACGTTTATGCAGGTGTCCTACAAATGAGCAATCGTCCTGTTGTAGAGAAAAGTGTAAAAACGATTCGTTGGACCATATTACTTCTTTAATTCATCAACTGACAAGATTTTGTGAATGTGGCACCACCATATGTGAGTTTTTTGTCATTAATATGTGACAAGTGGCTTGTGAATTGATGCTCAGCTGTAAATGTTCTGTTTATGATGGGGCGTTTTAGCTGAAATCATTGACAGTGGTGAATCCAGATGCTGATTGGACTCTGCGGTTACTTTTGTACAGCTGTTCGCTTTATAGACAATACAATCCACTTCAATACTCGTCGGTCTCTTTCACTGAGCTTCTCTTTCCATCCACTGTTTTGCTTTGCCGAGCTTGTCTTAGCACGCTGTTTGTATATTGTCATGACTAGACACAGTACCTCCTGAAACGTCTAATCGTTGGAATGTTTCGGTCACACTTCCTTCAACTGGAAGAGTTCTTACAATTTGGCCTCTTTGAATTTCTGAGAGGTTAGACACATTTTACGCTTTTTTAAAAACATCCAAGGCTTACAGAACTTCATTAAAACTTCCACATACTACCGGAATATATATATTTCTATTTCTAAGAATATCTGATAGCTATTATATTTTAAAGCTTACGATGCTCATCCAGAAATAACACATTTATTCACATGTGTTTCCACTATTTTTATAACCACCTGTATATATACAAATCACGGTTATGTGGTGCAAAAGTAATTATTAATCAAACCTACCTATGCGAAAAAATATTCTATGGTATGGAGCTAAGGAAAAAAATTAAGAAAACAATTTTTTTCAATATTTATTATTGACACAAAGGGTGTGAATTTCCGAAAAAACTTAAAAAAGACCATCTAGGTTAAATGCGTTTAGACTCGAAATAAAAACTTATTTCAACAATATTTGTAACCAAAAACAATAGTTACTGATAAGTGAAGACTGGGCCGTTGATAGTACAATGTACATTGTAACATTTCACGACACCAGCTTTCTCACCACAATGTCGAATCAGTCCGATCCAAGTTTTTTTCAGTCTTCAATTTTATCGTGCAATATAATTTCAAAAGTAGGACTTTTTTAAAATTCAATATTAAAGAAGCTACTAAATGTACCTAATGTTTCTTTGTAACTATTTAGTTGGTATGTCCTCTCATCACAATAAATATTTTTAAAAAGTACTAAAATAACTATTTTTCTTTAAGAAATGTTTCTTTGACTTTTTACCATTAAAAAGCCCAAGTGCCTAAACTTTATTCTCCCCTTATGGTAGTACTAAAAATTTTTTTTACGCATCATCTATTTACCAGAGATCTTTCCCGCATAGACAGGTTTTGAAAATTTGAAGAAAAAAAAATTTGATGCACTCTAATAATTAAAAGAAGTTGGTAAAAAATTGTAATTAAAGTAAAGCTTAGGAAAGAAAGGAAAAAAATTTCTATACCCACTCATAAATAAGTTTTATTTCATTGCTAACGTTATATTGTCTTAGAGGATGTGATAACTGTAAAAAGGAATTAAAAATTAAAAAAAAGTGTATTTTTGTGATTTCAAACTTTAGGAACTTTGTAACCAATTTATATTGTTTACGCCAAGAGCTTAAGTATCAATATCTTGGAAACAATATCACACTCAAGTTGTGACGAATATGTACGAAACCTTTCCACTAATCTTCTTAGGCGTCTTTCTGGGGAATATAAATTCGCGTTTTTTTTTTCAATCAACTCCAAAAAGAAGTTTGGGGGTATTTAAATTAGATAAGGTATTTAAGTCGAGGGTTGCGAGATAGCAAGAGAGATGATGGTAGGCTATTGAGCCAGTAACGTTAAACGCATAACTAGAAGATTCAAAGAGATTAGATTCGTGAAGACGTCCTGCTGCTAGACGTACCAGAAAGCTGATATAAGCCAGCGGTAAATATAATTCACGTACGCTTAAAGTAAGCGTCAGTTTGAGCTACTTAGTTAAAGTTAATGACAATTAAGAATTCGAATACGTGTGTTTCTCGGATCTCCTATTTCGGTAAACCTTACTTGAGTGTTGAGCTAGATTAGTAATCATTCGTATTCTTAGTAATTTAATATAAAGGCAAATCCCTTTAGAAGACGTAACATTATTATATTATTTGTTATCAGAGATTTTTGAGGAAATTATAACAAAAATAAATAATATTATTATTCAAAATGGCTTTTGGTGGTTCTTTGCCTCAAATTAATCTTGGTGTTCAAGGTGTGACCCAGGGGGGTCATCACAAAGTTAAAGAAAAGAATACGTTTTGAAATCAATGTGTAGTAATCTGCTTAGTCTCTTTTTAGTTCTTATAAAAACGATAAATCAGCAAAATAATTTTTATTTTCGAGTGCAATACTTAAAATAGTTAAAGCAATTTAATATGATATACAATTCCCAAAGGGGTCTATAGGGACCCCCAGGGTCTATGAAGACTTGCAAGGGGTTCACGTCAATGCAAAAAATAGATTAGGGGTCCATAAGGTGTAAATGGTGGTCCACGCGATAGTGCATCAGTGAAGCAGATAGTGACTTTACTTTTAATGGAAACCAGATTTTACCTATTTGACAGATTTATTTACTAAATTTTAATGAAGTTAGTTTACGCAGTTACAAGGTGACAGCATATATTTTATTAAAACAAGAACCATCATTTCAGTTTTATTTATCTAGAATAAAGTTAAAGCAGTATAATATTGACATTTCTCAGTTTCTCATTTTGTCACAAACAATCTGACAGGAAAATGACGTTTTAACCTACGTTCAACATTTAAATACCCTCTATTCAGACTTTGATACCAGGTATGAGAATGCTTTGGCTATGGTAATACTACAGTAAACTAAGAAATCATATGGTCAAATTGAAGAAAATAAATATCACATTACAAGAGGAATTGACCGGAATAGGCTTTAACAAAGAACTTAAAGTAAAGTTTAGAAATGAATGTCGGCACTTCTAGCTATAAAAAGACTTTCCTGTTGCAGCTGCTTACCCCGAAATATGGAATATCGAGATAAACATTTTAATTGTTTTCCCTAGTGAGCAAGAATTTCATCGTGGTTGCCAATCTACGAAAAAAAAGGAAATTAGGGTTAGGGTATCGGCAAGATGGATGCCAAATGTTGAAAATTTGTTATTGAAACGCCAGATTTATCCCTCCCATTAAAAAAATTTTTCTTTTCTGTTCACTTATTACAAGTATTATTAAATTGAAATTGAAATTTAATTAATATGTTATTCTTAAGTTTTAAATACTGTAATACGGTACTTCGGTACTTTAAATACTACGGTTAAAAATTTAAATCTTTTAAAGTAAGTAGCTCTATACCCGCTGTTAAAAAGACATTTAAGTTAAAATGTGCAAAAATGTAATATTAGGTGGGCAGGGGTCTACACAAAGACGAAAAACATGGCAAGGGGTCTATGAGACAAAAAGTTTAGGAACCTCTGATTTAAACGAATAGGTTGTTGATTTTTATTTTTTTTTAAAAATTGTGCATTTTTAAAATACATTATTCTAAGATAACATATATTTTGGTTTCAGAATTGAAAGTTTATATTGATCAAATAAGGTCTTGTTTAATCCATGTAATCCAAGGAAATTCTCGTATCTTCCTGATACACGAAATCCAGGAAGATAAATGAGTTTTCCTCTCTTGAAAGCAGGATAGCCACAAAAACAACAACCATTTAAAAATGAGTAGTTCTTTGACCATCCAACAAACGTCTGTCACGTGTCGTAACAGTGTGCCACCTAGTGGTGTTGGAAGGGAAGGTATTAGTCAAGCATTTGGCAATGTGAGAGTTTCATGAGAAAATTCTGTTCCTATCAAGGCGTGATTATGTCCAACCTGTCCAAAGTGAAAAGTGTCCTGAAAAGTCAACCTTGCGGGTGTTTCAAGGACCACTGTGTCAAGTACAACCGTGACAGCATACACAAACCTGGCTAAAGTGTCTTCTGCGAAACACAGCAGTGGAGAAAAATTGAAGTTGGACGACCGTGATAGATGGGTGTTGAAAGGAATAGTCACCCCAAAACGCAAAACTTATACTGCCGCAGATAACGACTGAGATGAGTACCAGCTTTCAGATTCCCGTATCGGTGAAAACTATTAACGGGAGTTCCATGTTGCGAAAATTCTTGGCAGAGTAACTATTCCCCCCAAAATAGCTGGTTTTGGAGCGAAATGCTATGAAGAGACTACAGTCACACGGAGATCACCTACATTGATCACAACTGCAATGGAAGCAATATATCTGGTCTGATGAATCCTCATTTACATTATTCAGAACAACCGGACGTGTGTTCGTCTGGCGAACACCGTCAGGAGTCTTTCATGTTGACTGCCCAGTTCCAACAGAGAAACATTGAGGGGTTTTTGAGGTGATATGCGGCACAATATCTTCTCGCGTGGATTGGAGCTTATCATTGTCTTGACGGGGATGATCGCAGGCGACCATTATCAAAGCATTCTCACAGATCATCGTAAGCATCCGACTAGCTTTCTAGGAGAATATCCTGTTTTCCAAAATAACAACGCCGCTGTTCATAAGTCTCGCTGTGTTCAAACTTGGTTACATGAGCATCGTGAGTTTAAGTGGAACATCTAACTTAGTATCCCTAGTTACCTGATCTGAACATCATTGAGTGTTCGTGGGGTTTTATAGAAAACAAAAGTTCATTGCACGTGAAAATCGGTTTCCTTGGTGTGGTGTGGTAGTTAGGAGAGGGTGCCAGCTCGGGTGTCGTCCAATCTGAGCTCGGAGCTCAGATAGTGTGTTTGGAGGAGGCTACAACCCTACACGAGGAATGGGTGCGAATCCCGATGATCTTTGTTCAAAACCTTTATTTGTCAATACTACATCGAATGCAAGCTGTCATTCAGGTCAACGGTGTGGTCCAACTCCTTACTAAGTGGCTGCGGTAGCCGAGTGGTATAGGTATCGGATCGTGGCTTGCCTTGTCACGAGTTCGAGCCTAGTATTTAATGAATTGATTAATTAGATTATTAATTAATTGAGTTAATTTAAAAGATTATTATAATTAAAACCACTAAAGACCCACCTCAAAGTGAGGTAGGGATCATTACAATGTACGATGCAGCGATGCACGTGAAATCTGTCAAGGACTGAAACGTCCTTCCATTGGTGTGGTGTGGTAGTTAGGAGAGGGGTGCCAGCTCAGGTGTCGTCCACGTCACTTGACCATGGTTCAAAATTACGTGGTCCGTCTCCAAAAGCCCTCGTGTAGCTAAACAGTGTGACGTTAATATTCAATCAATCAAACCCGTTACTATTAAAAACTTTACAGGTGTTTCTATTGTTTTGTTCTACTAAATTTATGTTATTAAATCCTTATTTTTAAAAACTTTTAATCAAAATAAGTCCCCTGTTGCACTATGTAAAAATTATTGAACACACAGTAGATACACATCAGATGTCTTTAAGGTCAACTAATCATTAATCGAAACTAAAAGGGTTTTTTCTTACAGTTTGTAACTTTTTATGTTGTGTATAAATTGAAGCTCTAGTTTTAAAATTCTATAACAATAGTTCCTAATAAGTCCCACAATAATTCTAGAATAAACCATAATATTCCATTTTCATTCCATAATAAACCTAAGAATAGCACTCTGATTTGTGAAAAATAATGATTATTCATTACAAATTGCATTGTACTTTACTTAGTAATCCTTTAGTAACTTTAATCAATTCATGCACTTCACTGATGCCAATTCTTGTTTTCTACGAAAACTTTCTTTTAAGAAGTGAGTATTTGGAACAATAATAGCTCACTTAAGTGAAAAAATGCACTTGCTTTAAAAATACACGTACGATAGAAGATTCTTTTTTTAATTTTGAAATTTTTTTTGAAGAGTCTTAATACTTGTACATCGGTTTTAAATTTGAAATTCTACCTGAATTTTACTAGTCTAATGTCAGTTTTGAATTCAAAACCTACAACACATCATTGAATTTATCATGTGACCATCATGAAAGCCCAATGTAACCTTTTCCCGCCAGGGAGCTGCAAAATCAGCTCCTTTATGTTGATGGCATTACACTGTTCATATCCACACGTGCACCCTAAAAATATTGTGGGGCCTTTTATCTGGCACCGCACCTCCAAGCGATGGCCGTGAGGAAACAATACTTTCTGCCTGCCCGAACCCCGAGTGTAATTCTACCAGCAGAATGATTCGAAAAACGGTCCGTTTTGAAACACTGAAAAGAACGGTTGTGTTTTCCTCCTTCACAAATAATATATTCTATAGAATAGAAATGTCAATAGTTTGAATAACTTGTAACCAACTGTACACATTATAGTTAATAGCTGTGGACGTAATAAATCATTTAATTTTTTTACTCTCACATTACCAATCACTTTTCCCGAACATCATGCCATTATATATAAGTGTACTTTTGACACATGTAAAGTAATTCGGAAGAAGATGCCGGTTTGTTAATAGTACCCTTATGTGTCGATAGATGGCAATTTAGGGCCACACTTGTGTGCTCTGGTCCGACATTGAGTGTGGCTTGTGAATTTATCTGAATTAATCGTCTTTAATTAGCTTTAATTTTCGATCTTTTGAACATTTAAAGTCGTGAGTACAACTTTTATAATAATCCATTGCTCATATTTAAAGGTTATAAACGTACTTCTTATTTTAAATAAGATATTAGCAATATAAGTCAGTTACGCATAATGTTACACATACAATGCATGTAGAAACGGCCATAACACTGCTGCAAAAAGGAAATAAATGTGTGGGGCATTTGCCTGCCCGAACCCCGGGTGTAATTCTACCAGCAGAATGATTCGAAAAACGGTCCGTTTTGAAAATATATTCTATAGAATAGAAATGTCAATAAATAACTTGTAACCAACTGAACGTATAGTTAATGCTGGGGACGTAATAAATCATTTAATTTTTACTCTCATTACCAATCACTTTTTCCCGAACATCATGCCGTATATAAAGGGTACTTTTTGACGGAAGACGCCCTTATGTGTCGATAGATATAACAATTTAGGGCTACACTGATTCAGAAATAAATGCGATGAACGTTAATTTTTTTTTCATTTTATAACAATGTATATTATCGTATAAAATATAACTACAATTGATCATTAGTCTGTGAGGAGAACGGGAATCTCCATAGACGAGGATATGCAGGACTGAAGTCGACTACTTTAGCTTGCTGTAGACTATCGTGCAGGAAAATAGGTTTTAAGAAAACTAATTATGAAAGAATTTATTTTCTTTTGTTTTCCTATAGTTATTGTTGTTTCACATTTAATTTGGTAATTTTTGTCTTATTTTGTTATTTACTGCGCTGGTGATGTATTTTACACTATGACTGGAGGCATCTTTCCCATATATGAGAAGATGCCACAGTTAAATGAATTTATTTAACATTAAATTTCTTAATTCTCTTCGTAGTATAAAAATAAATAACTAATATACAGTAGAACCTGTTTTTGTGCGATTTTTTATGTGTGATCTTTTTTTTATGCGGTCTATGAATTTCAATTGCTTTGTCGCCACTGTAATGTTTTATATCTATTTACTAGTGGCGTAAAGTAGAATATTGGGACACCCCTCCCCCTGAAAGTCACCGCGGCCTGCCTTGTCACGAGTTCGAGCCCAGTACCACCAAAGAGGCACCGTGTAGGGCAGCGATGCACGTTAAATCTATCGAGAGCTGAAACGTCCTCCCGTTGGTGTGGTGTGGTAGTTAGGAGAGGGGGGTGCCAGCTCAGGTGTCGTCCACGTCACTTGACCATGGTTCAAAATTACGTGGTCCGTCGCCAAAAGACCCCGTGTAGCTGAACAGTGCGACGTTAATATTATATCAATCATCAATCCCCCTGAAAGTCAGGTTTCGCCTTTAATATTTTATAAATTGGGTAAATATGTATTTAGCGATAGTCAAGCTTGGGCCCCTAGACTCCTGCCTCAACCCCCGTGGCAGAACTCAATGGCTTCAGCTCCAATATAATGTTTTCAATCTATTTACAAGAAGTGTAACGGAAAATGTTAGGACCCTCTCTGAAAGTCTGGTTTTGCCTTCAATATTTTATATATATTGGGTAAATACGTATTTAGCATAAGTCGGGCACTGGGCCCCTAGAGTTCTTTCCCCCATAATGCGGGGGTGTACGTTACGCCACTGAAATGTAGACACTTCAAGACGCTCTGTTCATTTGTTATAAACAGTCTCCCGACAATGCGCATTCAGTTGCTTTCCCTCAACGCTCCAGCAGCCCGCGCTTGATTGAAGAAGAAACTTTCAATGACAGTGATATTATCAATAATTTGATAGATTAGGAAGACAGACAATAAGTACCGGATTCTTTAAGAGTGGATGAAAATATGCAGGGATCCAGCTTTCCAACAAATTGAGAAAGCATTTTCTTAAAATAATTACCAATTAAGAAAGGAGTATAAAATTCCAAAAAGGGCTTCAATCATGTATATATTGTTATCGTGACATTTACAAGCAATTGACCACTCAACCGTCGACCAAAAACTTATATCTTACTTTATGTTGCCAAAAAGTAAATCAATTGAAATATATATTGTAACTTCAAATGACGAAAGCGATTTTGAACTTATTCATTACAGGGCTTTGGATTACGATGAGCAGCAATGAATTATGTATGTGCATTTGGAAAACTTATCCGTGTATACAATGAGAAACTCTATGTTTTTAAAATGTTTCCTTGTGTAATATTTAATTATTTATTATGTTATTAAAATATTCT
Source organism: Trichonephila clavipes (assembly GCA_019973935.1). Classification (NCBI taxonomy): domain Eukaryota; kingdom Metazoa; phylum Arthropoda; class Arachnida; order Araneae; family Nephilidae; genus Trichonephila; species Trichonephila clavipes. The sequence continues at coordinate 675,145 of BMAU01019414.1, read as the reverse complement.
TTCATAAATATCGTAAATAATTGGCATATTTTATAAATGCGACTTTTTTTATGCTGTCCTTATCCATTGCATAAAAGATGTTTTTTGTAGTATTTCCACGAATCAGTTTATTATACGTAAGAATTCATAAAATTTTTGAATATTTTTTGTGTGTTTCTTTATGCGGTCCCTATCTACCGCACAAAAACGGGTACATAAGCAAATAATATTGAAAAATAATGTGTATTTTTTTCATGGTCTTGTTATTTTAATTTTCTAGGTACTAATCGAAAAATCCTTGAATGTGGCAACTTCCGATTTACCTTATGCACATACCTTCAACGACAATATAAAACTACATAAATTTAAAATAAGACCAAAAGAATTGAAGCTTAACTCAATCTGAGTATAAAGAAGAATAACACAAATGATATCTCTTTCAATGAAACAATTGAAGTGTTAAATTAATTCTTGCCTAGTCTTATGTTTCACATCAGACAGAAGAATATATATTTTATTCCTTTTTTTTCTTTCTTACACATCATTTACTTTAGCCTACGTTACACTCGAAACATAGAAGAGAAAAAGATACATATTTCCCCCCATCCAATTAGAATAACTGCTGGTCATGCATTTTGGAATTTCGCCGAAATTCTTCAATCGTGAATTTCGTTTTCCATTATTTTCTAACTGGCAGAGCCCTTTATCGCTTGTAAATCGAATTACTTTTCAAATAAAACTTACTCATAAGAGAAGCAAAACTCATTTCCTAGCGAAACTTGTTAATCATCTGGAAAAGTAATGAAATTATTCTTTCCACAAGAATTAGTTCATTGTTTTTTTTCTTCTTCTTTGTATTGATATATCACTTGGAATGTTTTTGAAAATACTTTATTTTTGAATAAAATATCTTGATCATTCAACTGGAAGGAGCGAGCAATGAGATACAAGATTAATTTCTTGTACTTTTTTTTTCTTCACTTAAATGAGAAATTGCCGAACATCTGTTTCAATTTAAAGCTTCTCTCGTATTATGGGAGAAAATTTACCAACTTGCTTTTTTTTAAAAAATAAGTTTCTTACTTTAAAACTGAAATAAAAGAATGTGATAATGTGAATGGAAGATAATTTGTGAGATAAGTTGGAAAATTAGTATTCTCGAAGAACAATTAAACAGTTTTATTATTTTCTGGAATGCTGAATCGAATATGAAGTTAAGTAGATACGTTTTTTAAGCAAAGGTTACAAATTAAATTACCAATTTTTTGTTTAATATCTTTGTAAAAATCACGTGTAATCGATTTAAAACATCAAGAAATTGTAGTGTGGCTGGGTGGGAGAACTTATTGAACCTTCATCTCTATTCAGGACGTTTTGGATGACATTGAAACTCTTTCAAATTGTTCTTTTTAATACATAATATTTAAATTTTAAAATAGAACTAATTAAAAATAATAAAAAGGAAAAATTATTTTGATATATGAATAAATTTACAAATATAAAACTAAATGAAGATAAAAATTGATGAAAAAAATCTTGACTTAGAAAAATTTTTGTGATGGGAATGGGTGGAGCGATGCTTAGCCAATCAGGTTGCAGCAAAGGAGTACGAGTTAGAGGGAAAAAATTTAGATGTAAAAAGTTTCAAGAAAGCCCCCCCTCCCCGAAATTATTCTACAAAATCAAAGAATTCCCTGGTCTCAGCATACCAAGTACCTTGGTGTTATTATTGATAAAAACCTCACTTCCCGACAACATTTTACGTATATTAGAGATAAATTTAAAATTACTACGCGTAAGCTTTACTCCCTAATTTGCAGAAAGTCTAAATTAAATAGACATAACAAGTTGCTATTTACACTCTGATTTTTAAAATCACTACTCACCTACGCCTCCACGATCTGGGGAAACGCAGCAAAATCCAATATTAATTTAATAGAAACCTCCAAAAATGTAATTATAAGACACAAATTTGTGATGGACTCTGGTATATGAGAAATAAGATCTCAGAATAGCGTGCAATATTCCTACCATTAGACAAACTATCCATAAAATTTCTACTAAATTCTTTAAAAATATAGATGAACATGAAAACTCATCGATAAATGAAATCCCCTCTTATTTCTCTCATTTTTCCGTAAGATATCTTAATCAATCCTGATTTTAATTAATTTTATTACATACTTTATTTTTTTCTTAAATTTCTATATTAAATTCTTATCAAGCCTTTCTGTTCAACTCAGTTGGACTGCTGTCTCTCTTATATTCTGCTGAATAGGCGTTTACTTTTGGGCGTCTGGACTGTAAAACAGTCCTCAATCCCATATCGTGAGAGTCTATGATGTTGGGCATGGCAAAAGTGGAGTTTAACATTCTGCTGAATGGCATGATGGCGATTGGTTGGGCGATGGAATCCGGGAGGCGTGGCTATGGTTCTTCATCTGGGTGGAAAGTTTTTTGAGTTTTTGGCTTGGCTGAGAGCTAAGAGATTGCTCTCTGATTGGATGTTGGGTAGAGTGATCATTGACTCCGATTGGCTGCCCCGGGGGCTGAGATTTAAATTATGGGGAGGAGCATCTCCAGTGGGGAGAGCAGGAGAAAAATATTGACAAAAAATAAAGAAAGTTAAATTTTAGCAATTATGGTGTGCAATAAAAATTGCACGAGGAAATAGAATTACGGGGGATTATAGGAGTCAAGAAGAATTCTTCTTGGTCTCTTTGTATTGTCATTAGGGGTATATTGAGATAAATTTTGCATATTTATATTATTGGTAGCTTCTAAATCGTTAAAAAAGTTAATAGCTATATTCTGAATGTGAGATTTGAAACTTTTAATCTTAAGAGCATTACGTATGTCGTCATTACGCATGTATCTTATGGCTTTGACGATCATACGTATTAAAGAATTTTGCAGGGTATCAAGTATATTAATATTTGTTTTAGTGGCATAACCCCAAACTGGACATGCATAAGCTAAAATGGGACGCATAACGGCTGTATAGAGAAGCACTTTGTTTTCTATACTTAAATGAGAATTCCGGCCAATTAGGGGGTAAAGTTTAAACATTATTTTCCGGAATTTGTCGCGAACGTAATAAATGTGTTGTTTCCAAGTTAGGTGTGTATCAAAGATAATTCCAAGGTATTTGGCTTCCTGAGACCAGGGGATTTGAGTGTTGTACATGATAATAGGTGATGGGAGAGACTGTTTTTTCGTGAAAATAATGGCAGTAGATTTTTCGACATTAATACTTATTTTCCATTTGTCGTAAAAATTTTGCAAGAGTAGAAGGTGTTTGTTTAATGCAAAGGAAATTGTTTTAAGATTTTTATACGTAGCGTGAATGGCATTATCATCAGCGTAAAGATTAATTTTAGTGAGTGAATAGTCAGGGATATCGTTGATGTAGAGGTTAAATAGCAAGGGACCGAGCAAGGAACCTTTATATTCTGCTCAACCTCTCAGATCTATATTCTGCTCAACCTCTCAGATCTACATATACCCCATTAGCCGAACTCTTGTCTCGGCCAACCAGAACCCTTCCTCTAAGTTTTCTGATCTAGACTTCTGTTTTATGATAATTTTCTCACGCTCTCTGATCTTCGGTTTTTGCTGCACTCGGATTGGCTAGGCGAACTCCGCCCACTTTTTGATGCTCGATTTCATCAGTTTTTATAAAGAATATTTTTAATATTACATTTTATTTTCTCATCCATGTTGTATACTACTAAAGTAATATCTTTATATTCTCTAATATTTTATTTACACTGAGGAAATGGTGTAATTCATTACAGGCATATTAAAACATCTGATAAAAGGTTAGAGACCGACAGGTCTATGTACTCCAAGCAGCTCCCCAACGATCATGTAAAAAGTTAAAATGAGTTGGTATCGAGTAATGCTTCTGTAAATGGTTGATCAGAGAGGTCAGCTATTTTTATATTTAAATTTAGAAAAGAAGCTTGACCAATCATTGAGTAGTAAGAGAATAAAGAATAAAATGAAAGATAAATAATATAGACAAGAGAACATATTTAGGGATTAAATAAAAGCAGGATCAATTAAGCATCAAGAAATTAAGAAGGTAAATCATTGAAATTAGGCGTGATATCTCACTCAAAAATATTCACTCAATAAGATTACACCTCTAAAATGGACTGTAGTTTTTATTGTTCAGCTCTACTCTGTTGGGCTTCTCCCTATTTGGAGTTTAAGGATACAATAAAACACTAAACAAGGCATACGTAATAAAAATTAAGCTAAGCATAAAATATATTTTGCGTTTTCCTTCATAGAGATTTTTAAACGAAAATATAATGGTAAAAGTAATTTCCTTTACCAAATCTCCATTTTACTGAATATGTTTGAATGAAATTAAACCTAAAAGTTTTGTTTAAATTTTTTAACTCATTTATAACATTATTTTATATATATAGCCATTCAGTCATATCGCTGTGGAACTATAGCAATAAAATCTAGATTAAATAGGTAATATATAAAATAAAATATAAAAATAAAGTCAATTCCTACTTAGGTCAACAAAAAAAATTATTTTAGTTTTATTAAATATTTACAATTAATATAAATATGTACATACATATGACAGAACCACAATCTTAACTGGCAAAAGAGAAGGCGATTTTTCCTTGCAGTTTTCTATTTTCTTTTCTATGTAGGGTGTTGGACTATTATTTTTGTTTGTTACTATTTATTCATTCATAAATTATATTTAAGAAATTAGGCTATCCTAGGTAGGATCCGAATCCACTACCTTTAGATCAGAAGTCCAACGTGTGTGCTATCCATTGTGCTACAGAGACACAATGAACGATTTTCCTTTTAATATATGGTGTTGGACTATCACTTTGTTTGTTACTTTTTATTTATTAATTAAGTTTAACTAATGAACTAATGTTTGGAAAAACTGCATTAACATCAAGTATCATCTACTATAATTTTAAAAATGTATTTCAACTTGAATGGATGAGTTGAAAGTATTTTATGAGCTATTGAAATTTGAACAAGATGTATATTAAAGGATATTGTGGACTAATAGTAGGAATTGAAAAATGGTTACAAGAAAATAATATAAATGTTTTTCTTTGGCTTGAGGTTTATTTTTACTTACTTTGCTTTTTAACATGTCTGGAATACGGTTGTAAAAAATTTTTTTTTTCATAAATTGCTTTTTAACATGTCTGGAATACGGTTGTAAAGTAATTTTTTTAAGATTTTCATTGTATATAATCGAACTTGAAACTTATAGAAGAGCAGCTGTTTGTAGCGCTACGTTAAGATTTTCATTGTATTAATCGAACTTGAAACTTATATATATATATATAAAAAGCGCGTTTTTCTCAACACTGTGTTTTTCAAATTTTCCTCCATCATATCTCAAGAACGATGTGACCGAATGACTTCAAATTTATAAGATAGACTCAGCACATATATAAGCACAAAATATATACTACGATCATTTCAAAATTCAAAATATTTCTATTTTTTATAACAAAAACAACAAAAAATCCTATAAAATTCGAAACGTTTTCTTCAGAGGTCTACCAAAAATCTAATTTTTGATATTTTCAATTGAATATAGTTCCTTCGGTGCATTTAAGCTTATAGATTAAAACGCCGTTAACGTTTTTTTTCCAGATTAGCCAATCAACCAGAATCATGGAGGAAGTGAGCATCCATTTTTTTGAGGGGTGTGTTCAGAGCACTATAGCTGACGTTCTATTGGATTTCTTTGGCTAAACATTTATATACATACTCTTAAAAGACATATAAATAAATGCTAAAAAAAACTTGAATTTCTATCTTTTCATCAAAAAGAACTGGTCCACTGGTCATCAAAAAGAATTTCCTATGAATGCTTAAAAAACAGGCCGTCACATGGGTAAACCCCCGTTAGTCAAAAAACGCTCTGCACCCTTTTCAGGGTAAAATAACTTAGAGACCAATAACAAAGATGCAATAAATATAGAAATCGAAGTAATTTTATACATACGTAAACCTAAAAGATGTAAAGGAAAATACACATAATAGCAATTTGGTGAAAAATTCGTGCAAGTTGATAACAGCTCTCATCGGTAAATTGAAAAATGAATAACATAATGACTGCTGCAATAAACTTCGTTTTATTAAAAATATGGATAAAATTAAGAAGAAAATAGCACATAAATTACAACATATAAATTTTTAGTTAAGAATTTTTTTATATAAATCGCTCTGTCTGTTTTCCTTCAATACCAAGTTAATTCAATTTTTTTTTCCAGAAAGTCGTACATACTGATGTGTGGCATCGAATGATGTGATGTGGCTAGTAGTGTTATATTACGGTAAGTTCATTTATTCATTTCCTTTTGATAAGGCTGTCTTTGGTAAAAGTTAGAGAGCTTGAACTAAACGCGAAGCCCATTTTCAGACAGAAGAAATGCCTCAATTTCTGCAGAAATTTGCAATATTATAACTTATACCTTTGTTAACAATACAGTGTTTTTAAAAATGCCAAAATATTCCATCAATACTTTCTTTTTTGCTTTAATACATGATGGCATAGCCAATTTAACATTACGGTATAGGAGAAAAAACGCGAAACACATTTTATACCAGAAAAAATAAATAAACTCTGTTAAAAATGGGAAGTATGATAAAAAAATTCTGTTCTCTATAGTGAAGCCAGAATATCATAATAATGTTTCATTTCTTTTCTATCTGAAAAAATGTTCCAAATTTGGTACCTGTTCTTTAACATACACCGAAGACATCCATAAGGTAATCTATTTTTACAAAGCTATTTTTGAGTAGTATTTTTTATTTTTTATTTCCTAATTTTAAAATTTATTTATTGATTCTTCTGAATCTGCATTTGTTTTATTTCTACGATAAATAGAAACGAGGATACATCGATTTTTTATAAGACAGAACAGATGAAAATAAATACGGAAGTGTCCCACAAATTGCCAGAATTTGATTATTTTTTTATTATTTTACTTAAAATAAGTGCAAACTGTTTAAGACATTAATTTAAAATAGGCTCTATTAGCAAACTACGGTGACAACAAAGTTTGAAAAATTGTCATGTTGTAGACTTAATGCTTGAGAGATTTCATTGTGCTGTACTACCTATCTTAAGAAGGCTCATTAGGTATTCTTAAAAGTATTAAAAGAATAGGGTAAAACTATTCTATGTTGTAATACATATAAACAGTAGAATGGCTTTAACAATAAGTACATTGCTATTGCTAAAAAGCAGCCTTTGCCATTTATAAAATTGTGTAGAAAAACCCTCAGCAGCTATAAAAAAAATGATACTTTCGTTTTATCGCAAGCGTATTGGCGACATTATATGAAACGAAGCGCATGGTTGCCAATTCAATGCTTACGAGGCATGTGAAACTAGGGTTGCCAACTTGGCGAGTTATTTTGAACATTGGCATTGTTGTGATAGTAAGTAAGCACCAAAAAAAAAACAATAAGGTAGAAATCAAAGATTTATACAACGAAAATTATAAATTTTAAAAATCTGTTATTAAGCTTTATTTTAGTAAAGTTAGAAACAAAATCTTAATCCTTTTTTGGCGAATGTACTTTTTGTCAGTTGTAATAAGCAAAACCTAATATCTTTAAAAATTACAAATGCAATTTCTTCCCTTTCATATGTATTACCTAAAGTGGTACTTATGTACTATAGCAACAATTCCAACGTTTAATATAACTCGCCAAGTTGAAAACTTCGATTTCATATCTGTCTTACGCGCTGAATTGGCAGCCATGTGCTTCGTTTCATATCATACCGCCAATATGGTTGCTATAATACGTAATTACTTTTAAAGTATGATAAAGGTAATGAAAAAAATTCTTTAACATCAATAGTCAGTGCCAGTTTATCCATTGAGCGCTTGGGGCGGGCGCGGAGGGCCCGGATAAGCTGGACTTAACCAGATTTTCTGATAATAAATTTCGATCCACCATTGCGAAGGGGACCCATAGAATGAGCTTAAATTGGCACTGTTAAGAGTTCTTAATTTTTAGCCTTTTATTCAAGATTTGAATGTTATATGATTGACTAGTTTTTTCAAATCAAAAGACGTAGCCAAATACCTCGTTGTGAAAACAATAATGGGAAAACTGTTCCCGTTTATTGACTAAAAGCAATAGTGATAACGACATTTGGCAAAATCTTTTGAATTGACGACACCTTTTTATTTAGTGAAATATAAGTAAACACCATAATTTTTGAGGCATTATGATCAAAACAATGGTTTCACGATTTCTTGGAAAAATTTGATAATTTTTGGTGACCAATGTGGATCAAGCTCATTCTTTTACAAAATGTTTTTAATACTTTGTCTGCAAAGGACCATTTAAGAGCTACTTTTTTCTAAGAAAATTAGATGCTATCCTTCAAAAATAAAGCTAAAAAGTCACATAAATTTATTTACTATAATAGAATTTGACAAATGTTTACAAAATAAGTTAAGAAATCGTGTCAGAATATTTTTGAGCAATGCGATTTCTTAAAGAAAATGATTAAAAATGTACATACGCAGCAGCAAATATACATGTCGACTTTTCCACTTTACCCTTTCATATGGCTCTGATAAGATTATACAAAAGCCAAAAGATCAAAAGAAAAACAATCTTGCAATGTGTTTTCTTAAAGACACATGGAATAGTTCATTCTAATTGTTTCCAAGAAAGATTCTTTATTCGAATTGGAAGTAAACTTACTTTCGCACTTAAAACTAATCTCTTTAATGTCGCCTTACTGGCGTAGTCATCAATCAGCTTTAACCTTTTAGTTGTTGCGTTACTAAGAAACACGAAATAAAAATCTTGCCGTTTAGAGACTTGACAGCCCATTTAAATTCGAGTTAATTGTTCTTAGAGATAAAATAGACTATAGAAGATAATCTGAGATAAGACATTGTATCTTGAGGTTTTCCAGCAAATCTGGTTTTTGTAATGTTAATAAGATTTAAGCTCTAAGTTTTTAACGAGGATAATGGTGCTTACAATACAATTGATGTCATTTTTCTGTGTTCTTATAAATGTTCGATAAAGTAAAATGTGTGATTATTTGTTCCACGTTTAGAACAGCTTAGTGTTTAATGATTTGTACATCCACAACTTTATTCGTGTAAATTGTTACTAACTATCGTAGTTTTTAAAGTTATCTTCTGAAGAATGGTTAAAAGGTTATTTTTTTTAGTAAATAAAATAAGAATCTTTTCGAAAGCTGAAAATACTTAAAAGTAAGCCTTTTTAGCGTTCAAAATTTTAACATTGAAACGTTCGAAAATATTTTTATCTGTAAAATGAGTTGCTGTTGGAATCAATCTAAATGGAAATAAGCATAGCGTATGTGTACGTGTGGAAAAACTGGACGCGTAAAGATATCGTTCACACAACTTCGCCTAATTTTAGAAAATAAAAATCATAATGGGGCAATATATATTTAGATGAAAAATGTATCAAAATCTCTGATTTCTTCTTTGTAATCTAAAAAGCTGGATACATCAAATAGCTGACCTTCGCTTTTATGTATTTAATATTTCATGTAATTTTCTGTATATTCTTAAATATGGGCATATTCCTAGTTGGTATACTGCCTGGTAACCGTTTTTTAAGGGGAACGTCAGTTTTTTGGGGGATTTTAGTTTCGTTCACACACTGGCATCCTCTACAATCCTGAAAGTCTTTAGATGACTCTGAGTTATTATTTTCAATATAATATTGCATTAGATTCTCAGTTAATTGTTTACATCTACAAATAAAGGGTGTTTTTTTTCAGAGGTATAGAACTTCAAAAAAGGCAATAAAACAACGATGTATTATTCGATTGACATGAATTTTTTTTATTCGAAAGATAATTTTGTGGCATTACATTTTAAATATGATTTCTGGCATAGGACTGCCACGGCTGGCTCGGATGTAGTCCAATCTGGACGTCCAATTTTCGATGATTTTTTCCAACATTTGTGGCGGTATATCGGCAATAACACGGCGAATGTTGTCTTCCAAATGGTCAAGCGTTTGTGGCTTATCCGCATAGACCAATGACTTTACATAGCCTCACAGAAAATAGTCTAGCGGTGTTAAATCACAAGATCTTGGAGGCCAATTCACAGGTCCAAAACGTGAAATTAGGCGGTCACCCAACGTGTCTTTCAATAAATCGATCGTGGCGCGAGCTGTGTGACATGTTGCGCCGTCTTGTTGGAATCACAGGTCCTGAACATCCTGATTGTTCAATTCAGGAATGAAAAAGTTAGTAATCATGGCTCTATACCGATCACCATTGACTGTTACGTTGTGGCCTTCATCGTTTTTGAAGAAGGATTCCACCAGCCCATAAAGCGCACCAAACAGTCAGGTTTTCTGGATGTAACGATGTTTCGACATACACTTGTGGATTGGCTTCACTCCAAATGCGGCAGTTTTGTTTGTTGACGTAGCCATTCAACCAGAAGTGTGCTTCATCGCTAAACAAAATTCGCTTATGAAAATCGGGAACAACGGCAATCTCGTTTTGGGCCCATTCGACGAATCTCTATGAGGCGTGAGTCTATTCATGATGAATTGCCAAACCAAACTGAGAATAAATCACTTGACAGCTGTTAAATCGGTCGCCATCTTGGAAAGTAATGCCAACTTAAACTTTTATACCTGGAAAAAAATCACTCTATATAAAATTTCATTTTTTTTTACTTATGTGTGCTAAATACATTTTTCTGTATAGTTATTAATGATTTAAATGTATATAAATGAAAATTTAATATTTTTGGGGGGTTGGGGGGTCTTTTTTATAAAAAATGTTGTTTTTAATGTTTTTGAAAATCAATAAAAATATAACATTTTGACAACTTCTGATTTGGATAACGTTATTCATGTTGCATAAATGACAATTTCTTTGAGATTTTGGTAGGCCGCGGTGTAGCCGAGTGGTATAGGTATCGGACTGTGGCTTGCTTTGTCACGGGTTCGAGCCCAGTACCACTAAAAGACCCGCCGTGTAGGGCAGCGATGCACGTTAAATCTGTCGAGAGCTGAAACGTCCTTCCGTTGGTGTGGTTTGGTAGTTAGGAGAGGGGGGTGCCAGCTCAGGTGTCGTCCACGTCACTTGACCATGGTTCAAAATTACGTGGTCCGTCTCCAGAAGCCCTCGTGTAGCTGAGCAGTGCGACGTTAATATTCAATCAATCAATTGAGATTTTGGTTGATTATTTTTTTTAAAAAATGAAATAGATTTTCTTGGATTTTTTATGAATTTGTGTGGGAAAACTGATCTTATGCATGCGATCGAAAAAAATTATTTTTGAATCTTTTCACGAATGATATATAGAAATTTTTATAAGAACTTTTGAGATACAGTCGAAACTGTATTTAACGAAGTCGCTAAAACCACCCAAAAGTTCGTTACATGGAAAATCCGTTAGAGATTCATGTTTCAACATATTTTATAAACCAGTTGCAAGAAAAAGTTCGCAAAATAGAGAAATTGGGAAAATAGAGGTTCGTAAAACAAATACTTGGCTGATGAATAAGACATTGAGTTTCTGAGAGTGAATTGTCTGGATAAGAACATTTTTCTTGTTTGGAAATTAAAGACGCTGAATCTCAGATCATTCAAATCGTGTATTCTGGATAATAACGTTCAGAAGTCGTACTAAGCTAACATTCTATTTTTAAGGTGAATATTGTATTTATTTTACATGTATCTGAATTTTAAAATGTTCTATTAAAAATAAAAAAAAAACTTTTCATATAAAAACATTCTGCAGTATTTTTTATTCAAAAAATCTATGAACCTATTAATTAACACTAGATTGTCCAAGGAAGTCATTTTGATTGCTTTTTAATTTCAAATAGAAAAATAATTACATATTTAATGCACAATTTCTTAGAATTTCTTAGAATATATTTTTTTCCAAGTGAAGTAATTTTTTTTACTGTTAATATTTACTAATAACTCGCTATATGACTGTAAATAATATAAAAAAATATTGAAAGTTAATTTTTTTTAAACAAATTTCTTTACATATTAATAATTTTTTCACAATGCAGTCATTTTGACTGAATTGGTGCAATATAGGTATATAATATATATAAGTTTCAGTATTTCTAGTGTTAACATAGATCAAGAACAATCTTAACAAATAATGCAATGCTAATTATTAATTTCTATTAACATGAATTACACTAAATTAAGAACTAGTTTGAAATCACGGGGAAAGGCGCATAGCGCTGCTTGGCGCGATAAAGGAACCATGCCAAGCACCGCTTGTTGTCGCTGGAATGGAATTAATATAAGAACAGATTGAGAATAACCAAGATCACAATCAATAAATAATGAATAGCATTATCATATAATATAAAGGTACATGTACTAATAATATTATTATGCAGTATGTAACAATACAATTTCAATATAATTTAACAGTAATTATATATAATATTCATATAATTATGTATAATAATTATCATATAATGTAATTTAATAGTAATTATATGTAATATTCATATAATTATGTATAATAATCATATAATATACTTTTATAATTATTATAAAAAAAAGAATAATCACCGTATTGCAATATAATAAAAACATTATACCTAAGTATGCGCATATAACATAATAATTATAAATAAATAACATAATATGCAATATTATTTATAAATAAATATAATAAAAACAATTATTATAAATAACGAATATTAACACATATAACAATAATTGTTTTTTTATATTAATAAAATAATTCAAATGCAATAAAAATGGTTAAATTTTTAAAGAAATCTAATTAAAATCGTCTGAAATTAATAGGGTTACCATGGGAAAAAATCAATAAAAATTCATTTTAATATACGTTATTCCCATGGGAGCCAGCCACATCACCAGAGGATAAAAATATCAAGGTAACCATATAGTAATGTTATCGCTCATGTTGGAGAACATAAAGAACAAGTTGGCGCGTGCTCCTTGATATCAAATTAGCACCTGAAATTATATGTATGTTTCGGGAGCACAATCAAATTTGAAAGGAATTTTTGCGAAAACTGTCCCTTTATATTGAACGAAAATGGTAACTGATTACTCATGGCGCTCTCAAATGCTGGCCACTACTGCTTCTCTTTATGCCAGCATTCAAACCCGGCGTTGTATAAACGACTGCCTCAAAATGTAATCTATGAATTTACTCATTTTTAGCATTCCTCTTATGAACGGAAATGCTTCTCAGACAGACCATGATCCATTGATCGAAAAAAGTGGTAGAGTGAAGGAACAATGTCTACGGAAGGGATACCGTGGTTGAGAAGAAATATCCCTTTTTTTACACTAGAACGTCCACCGGTGTCGATTGGATACCTGAACCTGTTAAATTTGGTCTACTGTCCACATTTTTGAAAGGAATTTGAAATTTTTTTGTGACTTTTAATCATTTTCCGTAGAGATTACACCAAATTTTTTTGTGGTTTTAGGTTAATTATGAAAGGTTTTACAACTTAATACACATTGAACGTCTTCAGGTGTCGATTCGACACCAAGGCAGAGTTTTTCATTATAAATAGCTATAATTCAGCAAAAGATAGCTCACTATGTCAGTGCTTCTCAAACTTTGAATACTGGCGACCCTACTTTCAATCATAATTTTCATTGAGTCCCTCACAATACAACAACAATGTATTGAATTCAATAATAATGCTTTTGATTCTAAAGCTACAACACGTTGAAAGCCCTGTTGAAATTAATAATTTTTTGCGAGTGCTTTCTGAGAATGACTCTGATAGTGGTGAGCTATCTTGTTCTAATTTGGATTCCGATGAAGGCATAAGATTGCGTGAAAAAGACTGTGAAGAACCTGTTGAAAGTAAGATGAAATTGCTAATATTCCAGTAAATCTGATATATATGTCGCTGGGGATGGCACAGAAGGGATACCGCGCAATGATAATGTTCCTGGCAGATTTAGGGCTCGAAATGTTTTGCGACAAATCAGTGATCCAACAAGCTTCGCGAAACATAATGTCATCATCAGTTTCTTATGATATAAAGGGTCATAATATATGATAATTACATTAAATAATATTTAAAAAGTGTCTTAAAACTAAACCGTACTGAACAGTAATCCTAAATTATTTGGTTATTATAATTATTTTATATATTTTATATCGCAGTGGCGAAACGATACCGGTGGACGTTTAAGAGTAATCGGAATTCCGAGTGTTCTAGTGTTAAGTGCTTCCATGTAGTTTTTGACTGGCATTACAAAAAATGTGGCTAAGCATATCCATTCTATATTTTTACTCATATTCCAGCCGTTTGCCTCTTAACGTGCGGCTCTAACCCAACAACGATTCAACACGAGAATTTTCTTCAGTTTTAGCAGCTTGTAATGTGTTGTCCTCAACTGTTGCCACCTAATACAGAACATAAGTTTGGATGCATAAATATTTGGCTTCGTCATTGGTGTTGATGCCTGACCCAAGTTGCACCTACGATTTTTATGCTTTGTATTGTCGCAATAAATCCACTTTTCAACACTAGTAATAATTCTATGCCAACACTTTTCCGTTTTTGCCTGTGAAACAGCTGTTTACTAGTTCAAAGAAATCTCCTTTCCACGTCTCTTGGCTTTAATTCTTTTGTCACTCAATTTCCTTGCTTTAGGAACATTTTTATCACTTTAAGGCGCGCTGAAATTGCTTGTTGATTCACTCCCAATATTCAGAAACTTGGCACGTGTCTTCATTCAATAGTTTACCGGATTTTGTATTTTGGAATGTTTTTGGAATTCATGCACGTTTTTTATCTCTTCCGGATCAAAATCACAATTTTAGAATCATCCAACCTAATACTCACAAACTGAAATTGATGGAGCATGGTTCCCATGTGTCTTAGGTACAGCTCAACGACCTTCAGCTGTCCCCCCCCTCAGTGAATGTGGTTCTTATTAACATCCGTCGCGCTGAAGGCGAAATAACTGAAGACTAAAGATTTTGTGATTTTTTTAAACGAAAAATGGTTGGATAAAGGTGCGATGCAATATAATATTAACAACACCAATTCAAAAATTACTTGTGCTCCTTATCTATATATATGCAGGATATTCCGTTTAACTATCTTTGTAAAAGGTTGAATTATATCCCTTTCCCGAGAACTGCAACTTTAGTTAAAACCGCATTCCAGATCAATGCCATCTGGTGGGTTTACGAGACACCGACACAAACAATATTTCGGCAGGGGCCCTCTAACCCTTGTCGTAAGAAGACGTAAGCATCCGCGCCCGCTCGTTAACCTAGGCGGTTTCAGTCACGTAATGAGCTTTTTTTTCTAGATTTCTAACGTCCTCCTAGAAGGGGTATAATCTAACTTTCTATTTACTTAACACCTGCATGTTTTAATTCCTATTGCCCTGTAAATACTCCTTCTATAAACTTTTCCCTATAACTTGTGATATTTTTTTTTACTTTCAAGAAGCATCTTCGTTTGAATTATTTTGATCCGATTTACTCAATTATCCCGTAAATTCTAAAAAGCCCCTAGATACCACGCCAATAATATCCCACTATCTGAAGAGTCTAACTTTTTATTTGGAGATTTTGGTTAGACTTCCACATATAAAATGAAAGAAAATGCTATGAACCAATAAGTCTAATGCAACATACATTGTACGAATGAAAACCATTTCATATTTACATGTTGAAAGTTTTATTACCCTTATTTTGATATTATTGTTAGAGAATGAACTCAGCATAATTTCAATTTTGTTTTCTTCTGGCGATGAAAGTCATATGAAAAGATGCATGTGGCTATAACTATTTCGCAACGATATAAATAAATATCATTCATCTACTATATTGTTGTTGTACTTCAATACATTTCAGATTTTCTAATCTTATAAGTAAAATATTTTTCTCAGGTTATACCTCCCAACGAAACAACTTAAAAGTTGAAAAATAGAAAATGTGTGAAACCTTTATTTCTATAAAATTGCAAATGGCAAGTAATAAAATATATTACTTTCCAAAGCAGAAAAACCATCAAAAATTCTTGCAAAATTTATATAAGTAATAAGAAAATGTACACACATGTAGTTACTGGTTCATCTGTCTTCAAATTCATATCTTTTATAGATTCGTCTATGCTTCCAAAATTAATCTTTTTTATCACGAAAAAAATGAAAAGAATCCTTAGGAAACTTATGCACATTATAGAACACAATGGCAGTATCATAAAAATAGGATGTTCGCAAGAAAAGAACTGAATTACTTTCGAAAAAGTATCCAAACACTTTTCAGCCCTCGGCATCGAAGCAATATGAAGTTATTTTTTCCCCACAGAAGGGAAAAATGACACCACTTCGGTAAATGGGATTGGAAGTGCTTTAGGGTCTGTTTCTTTTATTTCCTGTTTTTATTTGGCAGATGAGTACGTTTTAGCCTTCAATATGCGTTCAAATCAGAAATAAAATGCCCAGAAAAGTATAAGTGACTCTCAAGGTAATAACAGTCATTGCTCGAAGTAATACAAATAGTAGTGTTATTGCTGCGTTATCTTTTTTTGTTCAGAAACAAATATGAATAATTGCTGAAATCTCTGAATGGTTATAAAAAGGAACATAAGTGCTTAGGCATTTTTATAGATGTTTTAGTAGATAATAGAATATTTCAACACAGTGTATTGATAATAACTAATGAAATTTAAATCGGGTGTTTTGTAATTTATGGTAGAAAAATAAAGGCACATCATTTTCTCATAAATATAAATTGAAAATTTTAACAGCAGATTTTAAATAAGCGTCTGGATACACAAACAAGTAATATAAAAAAAATTTTAAGTCAATTCCTACTTAGATAAAGAAAATTTTTATTTTAGCTACTTTTTATTAAATAGTTACAATTAATATAAACACGTATATATACATAGGACAGAATCACAACATTAAGCGGTAACTAATTTTTATTAATTATCATTAAAGTATCGTATTGTCATCCAAAACAATCGCGTGTATATAAAATTTCAGTTTAACTGAATGCTTTAAAACGTGAGAAGAAAAATATTTTAACGTTTTGACCCAAGTCGCTTAAAATGAAACCAGCGTGGCTGTATCTGTAATTCTTTAAATAATTAGTTTCAGTCAATTAATTTTAATTAATTATAATTATATTGACGTATTTCCCCCAAAACAATAGCGTATAGAAAATTGCAGCTCAAACGAGTGCTTTAAAATGTGAGAAAAAAACCTTTTCATGTTTTGACACAAGTCGCCAAAAATGATGCCAACGTGGCTGCATTTGTAATTCTTTAAATAATTAGTTTTAATCAATTAATTTTTATTAATTATAATTTACTGTATTGCCATCCAAAATAATCGTGTATATAAAATTTCAGCTCAATTAAGCGCTTTAAAAATGTATTTTATTATATAACGATTGAAAATTCCACGAAGATAAATAAATATATAGAGAGTGTGAGCTAATAGTAGGAATTGAATAAGGCAGTTCTTTATACAGAGGACTTTAATGATAAGCTGAACTTAACGTAGATTAGACTTCCTCATTACAAACGGAGAAGTGGACGCGGTATTCAAGTGTTTATAGCCGCAAACTCGTGGGCGGTTAGTCATAAATTCGAGCCTTTATACCACTAAATCGCTGAAGATCCGCCATGCAAAGAGGGCCGATACATGTTAAATTTGTCGTGGTTCAAAATACATCCGTTATCGTGGTGTGGTAGTTTGAAGAGGGGTGTGCAGCTCAGGTATCATGCTCGTCAATTTATCGAGTCTCAAAATTACAATTTCCGTCACCATTGACCCTCAAGTCGCTCTGTATTGCGACGTAATTAAACACTCAATCATTCCAAACGGTGAATTAGAACCTGAAATGTACTATTTATTTTCAAAGAACTTATGCATGAAAACATAGTGGTTTATCGAAGTTTTGTTTTTGCTCAATGTCATTTAATTCCTTAAATTTTGAACTGTTTATTTTTAAATTTCAAAGTACATTCTATAGCATTTAGAAAGATTTATTCGAATAGAACGAAAATAGGCAAATGTGGCGAACACACACATGTTAGCGAAACATTAACAATGTAATCGGGGTTAAATGTTTTATTCAGGAAACTACAGCTACAAGAGAAATTAAAATAACGCATTGGTCCACCTCTGTGCTCTAGCAGTTATCTTACTGAATATTGATTCGTAGAGTTGGCGAATCTCCTTGTGGCTATCCGTGTTTCAATTAGCGAGTTAGATCTGCGCCAAACAGGAAACTTAAAATACGTTTACTCACCAAATCTCGTACATGCTCTATTGAGAAGAGATTTGGCAATCCCACCAGCGAGAGTAACTTTTGGGGAATAGCAATATCCTTCCTTCCTTAGTGTCTCGACAGCCCAGGGTGGGCTTTGACCTTCTCAAGAAGCCTTTTCCCGGCTATCCTTCCTGTTAATGTTATCCAATTTTTAGTTCTCAAAAATATGAGATATTTTTCTAAGCCATCAATCCATCTAAGTTTTGGCCTGCCCTTCGTGTGCAAATTGGTTGGGTATTGAAGCCTTTTGTTAATGGTGCTGTCTTCGTACATTCTTACAACTTGACCTGCCTATTTAATTCGTTGTATTTTGATGAAGTTAATGATATCAGATTCTTTATATGATTGATAGAGTTTGAAATTTGATCTTCTTCGCCATGTGTTAAGTAGGAATATAAGCCCTATAAAATCTTCTGTGTGTGGCCTGGCATTGTCCTGTTGAAACGTAAACCTAGACATCCATAAGTGGAACAGCAACAATACGAAATGTAAATTCCCGTTGACTTACCCTCGCGATAATTTGACGAGAATATTTCAAAGAAGCTCGACACTGTAATAAAATGTTACTGAATACCATAACTTCATGGTACAATACTAGGAAATGGATGACAGGTAAATATTTCGATACTCTCCTTTACATCTCAAAACTCCTTCACTCAGTTCTCTGCAGGACTTGTCACTGTAAACAATTCTACTCCAATTCATGAGATTTCATGCATAATGTGTGCGGCATTACTCTAAAAGCGTTTGAGGTGTACGATGGGGTGGGGAAGTTAGCCCATCGGTTTCCGTGATTTCAACTCTTGTTCTGAGTTGTCTTTAGATGGTTATTGGTCTTTCCTGTATGCCCTATCTCTCCGTGATGCATTGTACTGTCCACGTCGGTCAATGGAACCGCATTCGTATGGAATTTCTGCTTTGGTATTAGCATGTCCTTTATTTTATACACCGTTTGGATGTTCCATTGTATTGTGCTTGAGATCAGATTTTCAGTGTTTGGTTGCCAAAACTCGCTTGCATATTCTACTGTAAGATATATACGTACTCAATTCCGTCCTATTCGGATAACTTCTTAGTGCGTCAATTTTGTTTTGTTATAAAGTACGTATACTACATAATATTGAAACAATTCAACATGAAGAAGTTGTCAGATGGTTTTTTTGAGATGTTATTCATAATCAGAGAGAGAAAACCACATCAGTTTAGTAGACTGAGAACAATCGCGGATTGGATTACACAAAGAAACTCGTTTGGGTCCAAACTCAGACATTTAATTCCTTGTCAGCCACTTGTCCCAATTCGTTTTCTAAACATAGAGGTGATACAGCATACAACCAGCGTCAATAATACACCAAATTTGTTAACCTGGTTAGAGGAGTAGTGGATACAGAAGCATTTGTTCATACGTTTTGTTGCAGAAAACGTACAGTGTGTGGCTGGGCATTGTTACCCCTCCCCCCACTCAATCCCCACCGGTGAAAGAGCCTCATATCATAGTAACCTAATTACGAACCAGAAATAGCTATTATACGTAAAGGCGCCACGACATACCATGATACCACATCATCGTATGGGCAGACGTGCCACAGATGCTGCAGAATTCGATCTGTCACTACGCCGGCTCCATATTCGTACACGGAAGCATCATTGTACAAATAGAAAGGTGACTCGTGTTAGAGGCACTATTTTGTGCTTTTCAATTGCTTTCGCCTGCATACGAAGTCTTGTTCTGTGGGGTCAGTGACAGTCTTCTTAATGGAAGCGATGAGTGTACAAACATCAGATAGATGGGTAATGATTCTGGTAAATATGGGGACATCAAGGATGTCCTACACACTCTGTATAATGGATCGCGGGTCTGTTACCACTTGTTGATATATCTACCTATTCGTGCGTGATAACATTGTTTGGCCACATCATCATCCCCTTAACCATCCAACCCTTTTTTTTTTTGCCACAACTGGTGCGCCATAGACATGCCTACATCGGTTTCCATTGAGCTATAATCTAAGGACCAATCAACCTTTCTTAATCCAGACCATGCCCTTAGTAAATCTGTTTGCTGTAACTGCTTCGTTTTGTGCAGTACCGGCATTTTTTGCAGTTACCAGCATTCTTTGAGATAAGAAAATTTTCCAAAAGGATTTCCCTGGTAGAAATAACAGCATTGGCATTGTTCATTGAGCATATTTCTTTAAGTATATTCTATTCAACGTATGTCGGAAACTTGCATTTCTCAGTGTGAGGTGCTGATTTTTTCCCTTTTCCTTCACTGCTTGGTGTTGCATTTTCAATGTGTCCCATCGTGTGTTAATCCGGTGATGCTATAAAACTCACATGTAATTCAAATTATATAGATGGAATTTAAAGCTCTTGGAAATGAGAGAAAAAAGCAGGTTGACAAGAATGAATTATTTTATATGCTCTTAATAACATTTTCTCGGAGTTTTTCCCCCTCGAAAATTATATTATATACTTCAATTCAATGAAATAAATATTTGTCTTAACAATTAACAAATACCTATCATTCATTTGGATATACAACATTAACACTTGAACATCAAATGTCTAATTATCTAAACACTACATCGCACTAAATCAAATGTTTTAATTATCTAAACATGTTGTAATTATAATAACTTTACACGTAAATAAAATATGCTATAAATGCTGGGAACTACCTAATAACAAATTAATAATATTGGAATAATTAAATGTAAATAAACTAATTTTGGAAAGAATCAGTAAACAATTAGGTGCGTATAAATATTTTAAGTTTCCTCGAAATTTCACTCGTTGATCTTAAATGGGTTATAGGAAAATATATGCTTAAATATATTAATGTATCCGAACATTTTAAGGCTATCTTCGCCTAATGTACAAGCACCTAAATTAAACAAGAAGCCCATTTTCTGGCAGGAAAATGACTCAAATTTCATGAAAAGGCACAACATTGCAATTCATATATATTGAATATATATATATATATATATATATATATATATATATATATATATATATATTGAATTTATTTATATATATATATATTGAATATATATATATATATATATATATATATATATATATATATATATTGAATTTATTTATATATATATATATTGAATATATATATATATATATATATATTTATAAAATATATTAAATTTCAAAATATGCAATGTATAATTAATTTTTCCTTTTAACATGTAAAGGGATAGTTCATTTAGCATAACCGTATTGGAGATTGATTGAATATTACGTCGCACTGTTCAGCTACATGAGGGCTTTTGGCGACGGACCACGTAATTTTGAACCATGGTCAAGTGACGTGGATGACACCTGAGCTGGCACCCCCTCTCCTAACTACCATACCACACCAACGGGAGGACGTTTCAGCTCTCGACAGATTTAACGTGCATCGCTGCCCTACACGGCGGGTCTTTAGTGGTACTGGGCTCAAACTCGTGACAAAGCAAGCCACGGTCCGATACCTATACCACTCGGCCTCAACCGTATTGGAGAAAGAAATGCGAAACACATTCTATATATACCGGAAAAAATATGTCAACTCAGATAAAAATGATATATATATAAGTATGATAAAAAATTTTCTTCTCTCTTAAGAATAGCGAAGCCAGAATATAATAATGTTGGAATACTTAATGTAAAAATATTCCAAATCTGGGTCCTATTCTTTAACATTATTCAAAGACAGTTTGAAACAATTTGGGGTGGAGAATCAGATGTTGCCTAAAATTTACTCTACCAATTATGTTATTTTTAAATCTGAGCTGGAAAATAAAAATTTTATTTTGCGCATATTTAAATTACGCATAAATGAATAGTTCACAACTTTTGATAAGAAAAACGATAGAATAAAAGTTTTAAATGTAACAGTTAACACTAATGGTTTTTATCTTTTAATTAAATGTTAGTACACCTGAAGAGGAAATAAATGTACTATTTATACTGCGGGCTACTCATGTACATCTAATGGCGAACCAACTATCATTGTTTAAATAACACACACAACTGTGTTCATACTCATTGCTCAAACTGTAAAAATGTAATTTATATGTAACATGTAGTTCTGTTTATTTGTTGTTTTTTGAAAAACTCGTTCTTGGCGCTCTTCTTTAGTCAAATTCACCACAGAAGCTGCATTGTCCAGCACTTCATTCATAAAGTTCTCAGATTTCGATAAACCTGCAGCTTCCTGGAAAGTTGAGTACTTAGTTTCGTTGATTGTGTGTGTTAAAAAGACATCGTATGAGACAACACCTTTCTTCTCACGCAACAATTTCAGTCCAGGCAATCGTTGCGATATTTTTCTGCGAGAGCTCGCAATAATGTACTATCGCAATCATATTGGCGACATTATATGAAACGAGACACATGGTTGCCAATTCAGAGCGTGCGACGCATGAGAAATCCGGATTGACAACGTAGAGAATGATCTTGAACGTTGCCATTGTTGCGATAGTACGTAATAAATTTATTACAGCATCATGAACAACTTATATAGACATATTTTCGAAGTAATGAAACAGAGAAATAAACTCAATCCTAAACGATTATATTATTTGCAGCTTTTTAACTCTCTTTTTTTATACTATACATCCACTGAGAACGAATGAAAAATCTTTGTTCAATACTTTTTAGCAGTTGGATGTACCTAACAATAAATAAATCAAGACTTTTAATGAATTCACGGCATTGCTGCTGTCGCTTTGAAAAACTCATCTAACTATATGCTTCTTGGTGGAACGCTCTTTACTAGTTTCATTTAATCTCGTTGAAAGCAAATACTTTTACTAGAAAACTTCTCGCGATTTCAGATTGAAATCAAGCGGAAAAATAAACCAATAGTACTAATACGCTTGGTTTGAAAAAGATTTTCAACAAATGGGCAGAATTGGGAATTCATTATTCTTTTTTTTTTAGCTCTCCAGTTTGTTTTTGGAAGTAACATAAAGTGTAAAAGGTGTAGAATCCATTTAACCAAATGAAGATTTTCTTTGTTTATCGAAAAAGTGCGAGCCGTTGAAATATTTCGATAGGATGGAATTTATCTTTATTTGCATTCACTCAGAAATATGAAACACAGTGACCGATGATAAAATATTTTTTGTTGGGTTGTCAAATAAATGATTACAAATTTTAAAGAGAATACAGTTGTGACATCATATTTAGAAATGTTATCTCTTATAAACTATCTTATTTTATGTGAGAGAATAAATCGAACTCTTATGTTTGATATCTTTCTTTTTTAATAAAAAGTTATTTCATTAGTGTATAAAATAAATTACATTTTTTTGTGGTTGCCATATATGTATTTGAAAGTTTTTAAAATTGATAGAATAAATTAGTTATTAACTTAATATTTCTCATTAAAAATTTAGTTTTTAAAATTTCTTAAGTATTGGATATCAATGAAACTTTTACGATTAAAACAATTTTTTTTCTAAAAAAAATGTAGAAAATTGGTGCTGTGGGGCTTAGAATCCATGACAGCATTTTTTCACAAAAACATGTTAAGAATTTGGGGGCTTAGATTTGAGTAAATACGATATTTATAAAAATATGATTATAAATTTATTTCTTTTAGTGTCGTAAACAATAATAAGTGAGTTAGTTAAGTGAATACAGTAAATGAATTAAACATAAACGGGAAAAAATATTGTAAAAAGTTAATTCACATCAGAATGTGAAATTCATTGCTTTAAAATAAGGCTATTTAAGATCAAATGTTGATTTAGTAATGTTATCTCTTATATCATTTAAAAGCATCTCTTTGTACACTTAAGTTGATGAATTGTTTGAATAGGGATTTAAACGTATATACAAATATGTGTATCGCAATTAATTTAAGTAGTATTTCTTTTAAAAAAAACTCTTGATTTCTCATTAAAACATGAGAAATTCATGTTTGAAAGAGTAACGAAACTGAAACGAAAAAAAAATATACATAAACTACTTGTTTCGATAACAGAAAAGATAACAATTTTTTTTTAAATCTGTGATGGGTCTTTAAGCGACTTTCGTACTAATCCTCTTGGGGAATCTTTGGGCTAGCATTCGTGTTTAATTCACAGTCATCCCTCTCAAGAAGAAACCTTGATGTGTAAATTAGTTAGAATATACAAGGACAGAGTTTGGTAATTGTAAGGCAGAAGGAGCGGAGAATCCTTTACAGCGCTACTAAGGGGAGATTTATGTGATTTACGCAGCTTGAGTGAAGAAAGGAGTTTTAACACTATACTAAATTAGTGGATTTGGAATTTATAGATTGAGATTGATTAGGTTAATTCGATCTATTTACTTGCGCTTGTTCACTCAGGGTTTATTGCTTTCTTTATATCAATCCCCTAGGTCTTCCTCTTGTGGGTTATATTGTGATTAATTAGTGTCATTGAATAACAATAAATTAGAATTATTATGGAAGTTTTTGGTCTTGCTTTGTTTCCTCTAACATCTTTAGGTAGGCAGGACGGTGATGGAGCGATTTCAGAGGGGAGTCGCTTACGAATCTAATTGCTTAAATTTTTGTGATATATATATACAGTTTCCAAAAACAAATTACATTTATCTTAAAATCGAGAGGACAGTTTTGAATAATGTCGATATAATGAGATGAAAACATATGAATTCTTGTTTAAGAGATTTAACTTATCTCTGATACAAAAGATAATTTTTCTTACACATGCCACAAAATAGGGGGTGTCAGATCGATCGAGGCTTACGAAATTGATTGTGCTAAGGGACTAGAAAACGTTTTCATTCCGGCCGCAGCCTTGAAGAAGTAAGCGCGTGTTTTGGCTCCGTTACACGCTAATTTTGAGAGAGCACCCTAGGAATGGTCCAGGAGTGCCCACATGTCGGCCAGGTACTATGCATTTATAAGCATCCATACCTACTTGGAGATTCAAACTTTTACACTTTGGCGCAGTAGTCAGCTTCACTAACTAGTGATAGGAGGTCGCCGGTCCCCGAGATACAATTGCAGTTTTTATATTTGCTTTGTTTACAGGAAATAGGGATTACACAGGAATGTGGGTGCGTCTATAGGTTCAACGGACCTTATGGCCGGCAAGGTTGTGTTCTTGCGCGGACTGTTGAGTCCAATCAGGGTGGTAGATTTGACGGTAATGAATCCGTAGCGGATTCTTTTCGAAGTGGTGCGGTCAACTTTAAAACGCACGTACACGCCATTTCTCGGGTTTTTTTCCTCTTACGTCTGCCAGAAAAACCTCCCGTCTGGAAAGCGAAGTCGCTGCCGGGGTAACCCCTTCGTCCACTCCTTTCCTCTCAGATAAGTACCACCCTTGTAAATTTTAACGTTGTTTCCAGTATGTTAATCAAGAAATATAATTGTTTACCTCTATACGATCGGACTATTAATTTAGTGTACAGTAATTTGTCTATAGAATATTAGTGTTTAATTTTAACTTAAGTCATGATGCGATGTGAAATTAAGAAACTGGGTTCAAAAAGATTTAGAATTTAAACGAAGTTAAAATAGCGTCGCATCACTAGTATTCCTGACTGGGCGACATGTAAATATTTACAGATATTAAATAGATACGAGCACATCAATCCTCACACGGTGTGGTTGGGTAATTGTGAAATATGCTATCTTATATATTCTCGTCATTTAACAGGTACTTGCCAACGGCCATTAAGCACCGGTTCTCATTCGATCTCAAAAGTTAAGTGAGCATCATCGAGTGTGGTCAGTACTTGGGAGAGTAATCACCCCAAACACAGTATGTCGTTAGCATATTTCAGGCGCGGGTTCAAATCCCGAAGAAAGGCTTAGAGGTTTACAAACGTATAATGCCTGTGCCGAGATACAGGTGTCTTCTACCACCAATTTTAGAAAGGATTTTCTTCTCGAATTTTTAGGGAACCCTTATATTGCAAAGGCACTATACATTTACAAGCATCCATGCAGGGGTGGCTCTAGGGCCAGAGAAACTGAACCCCTGTCCGGGGTGGCAAGTTTTAAGGGTGGCATTTGGATCGAATTTGAGAAATCTTTTTTTTGTTACAAAATTTTTTATATATTTTCTAAAATATTATTGGGATAGAATTTGCTATTTTATTTAATGTATCTTATTTCCCTATTTTGCACTCTGTATGTCTAATGCCATTTTTCTTTTCTGTTGAAATTTGAAGGGTTCGAGGTAGGATACATGTTAAATCATGAAATTTGATATGTTTATACATCAAATTTTCCATACTATGTCCAGTTTCAGCTATCCGAAAGGGGACAGGTGTAATCAGAGTTTTTGCTTGATAGAGAGCCTCATGAGATGTTTTTTTTTATTCTCGAGTGTAGTTACTATAAGTTAAAATAAAAGCTTTTGATATCCACCATCAGTAGACTCTTTTTTCGAAGAAATTGGCCTGCTGAAATGGGTGATTTCTTCTCTCACATTTTACTTGTTCCAAATAATAACAGATAATTATGTTCTTAATTTCAAAGTATTTTGTATTTTTTAAGACTTAAAATAATATATGTGTGACGAATCTGTACGGAACCTTTCCACTAATATTCTTAGGCGTCTTTTTGGGGATTATAAATTCGCGTGTATTTCCAATCAACTCCGAAAAACGAACGGGATATGCAAAGTAGATAGGGTATTTAAGTAGAGCGTTGTAAGCTAGCAAAAATGAAGGCTATTGAGCCAGCAGCAGTAGAGTCAAGTTTAGAGGATTCAATTGGATTACGATAGTGAAGTATTACTGCTAGTACTCTCTATGAAGAAATCTTAAAAGCTAATATACCAGTGAAGATATCAAAGTATTACCAGGTGATGTACTATAGTTTATTATCGCTTAAAACAAGCGCTAGTTTAATAAAATTAGTTTAAATTAATGAAAGCTAATAATTCGAGTTCCGTGTATTTCTCGGACATCCTATTTCGGTAGACCTTATTAATCTTACGCGTAGTTATCGATTAATTTCATAATTCGTAATTTAATTTAATATTAAAGGTAAACCCATTTTGTTTGACGTAACATAGAAATAAAGAGTGTTTTTTTTCCAGGTATAGAAGTTTAAGTTGGCATTACTTTCCAAGATGGCGACCGATTTAACAGCTGTCAAGTGATTTATTCTCAGTTTGGTTTGGCAATTCATCAAAACGATCATCAAGCAAGGCGTAGATTCGTCGAATGGGCCCAAAACGAGATTGCCGTTGTTCCCGATTTTCATAAGCGAATTTTGTTTAGCGATGAAGCGCACTTTTGGTTGAATGGCTACGTCAACAAACAAAACTGCCGCATTTGGAGTGAAGCTAATCCACAAGTGTATGTCGAAACACCGTTACATCCAGAAAAACTGACTGTTTGGTGCGCTTTATGGGCTGATGGAATCCAAAAACGATGAAGGCCACAACGTTACAGTCAATGGTGATCGGTATAAAGCCATGATTACAAACTTTTTCATTCCTGAATTGAACAATCGTGATGTCCAGGAGCTGTGGTTCCAACAAGATGGCGCAACATGTCACACAGCTCGTGCCACAATCGATTTATTGAAAGACACGTTTACTGACCGCCTAATTTCCCGTTTTGGACCTGTGAATTGGCCTCCAAGATCTTGTGATTTAACACCACTAGACTATTTTTAGTGGGGCTATGTAAAGTCATTGGTCTATGCGGATAAGCTACAAACGCTTGACCATTTGGATGACAACATTCGCCTTGTTATTGCCGATATACGGCTACAAATGTTGGAAAAAGTCATCGAAAATTGGACGTCCAGATTGGACTACATCCGAGCCAGCCGTGGCAGTCATATGCCAGAAATCATATTTAAAATGTAATGCCACAAGAGTATCTTTCGAATAAAAATATAAATTCATGTCAATCGAATAATACATCGTTGTTTTATTGCAATTTAAAGCTCTACACCTCTAAAAAAACTCCCCCTCACCCACCCACCCACACACACACACACACACACACATATATATATATATGTTATTAGTTTCTGTTAATTGAATCAAGATAATAAATACAAGTTATTATACAAATGGCTCTTAGTGATTCTTTGCCTCAAATTAATCTTGGTGTCCAGGGTGGAATCCAGGGGGGTTCTCACATATGTAATTGTTATGGTGCCTTTTTTTTCGCAAAAATTATTCAAGTTTTATGTGTGTGTATCTATGAGAACAATTCATCTTCTTCAATTATTATTTTTTATCTTTAGGAAGATGGGTGGCATTTTCTATTTTTGTCCGGGGCTGCAAAACTACTAATGCTGGCCCTGATCCATGCCCTCTCCGGGATTCGAACCTGGACTCTCGAGACTCCAGTCAGTCAATCAGCGTCAATAACCACTATTCTGCCTGGAATAGTTTTAAGGAATTATTTAATAATTTTTTAACGAGTTACAAAAATTATACTTCAAGTTCTAAACAATATATTTCTGACACATTAACTTTCCTTTATTCGTATTTTAGCACAAACATTTTTGCTATTATGCAATAAGTTTAACGTTCAAAAATACTGGAACACTTTATTAAGCTATCACCAATCATCTCAGCAAAGATTACTATCTTTTATTGATGTTTTCTTCGAACATTAAGGCGTACTTCTGAAAACTATAATCGTAGCATCTGAAATCTTCATCATGTGTTACCTCAATTAATTTCCAATTTCCAATCGCCCGGGTATAATTGAAGCGCGATTCATTTCACAAGTCTCGAAGTGAGTAACAAATCACAAAACATACTAAAGACCTATCAAATAAATTAGATGGCCGTAGGCTAGCGCAGAAGGGGAAATCCAGAGGGAAATTAATGCACTTCACCGAAGGTTTGCCTTTTAAATCTGTTTCCTTGGAGCACTACAGGAATTCCTTTTCGTTTCGCGTCTGTAACTGTAATCGTGCGGAAAGAAATGATAGGGGTCTCTGCAGTTATTGTGAAATGAATCCTCCCGAAGCTATGGTATTTATCATAATAAGAATGTACTGATTAGAAATGGAAACAAAAAAAGATTAAGTTCCCTCCGGATATATCAGTAATTCCTTCGTAATTTTAAAAACTTTTTTTGGAATTAGTGTTAACCCTTTGGTCAGGTCGCGTAGTTGTAATTTCCATCTATCATTTCACTTGTGATGAAATACGTGTGTGTGTTTTATTTCTGATGACTTTGAGTGAGTTTGAAACAATTTTCTTATTATGATGTTGCAATAAAAACTTTGTATTTCATAGATAATGGTCTAAATTAATGACAGTCACATGATAAAACACACACGTGTTCACAATTAAATTCAAAATGGCATTAAACTAACTTGTACTTGTTGTTTTATTTGTAAAATTCAGATACAATTTCAAATTAAATAATTAAGAAAAGATGTTCGAGTATTTTTTTTATCAGGGTAGAAAAAAAATCTTTTAAAAGATATTTTAAAATTTTAAAAAATAAGTTTTATACATATATTTTTAAATCAAGTCTTTTTTGCTTATTTATGTGCGTTTTATTATATGTATCATGTGTTATGTGTATTATATTGTGCGTTTTGTGTGTCACGGAAATTGAGCGGTGACGAGTATACTCGTCAATCACAGAGTAAGTGTCGTTGTTACAATATTGGATAAAAAATATGGGTTATTTTACAAAATTGCCAATTCTATTGCTAATACTTATTTATTTGGCTTTATATAAACATACTAGCCGTTACCCACCCGCTTCACTGGGTATTTCACGATGTTGTATATATGTATACTGTTTACATATATATTAATTATTGATATCTAGCATTAGGAATTCGATTGTATTGAAAAATATATTCATAGCTGTTACACTCTCGCCCCTTGATATAAAAAAACATAAATTATAATATCTAATTTCTATTTATGTCTAAAATCGAAGTAGAAAGATTTTTTTCGCTCACTTAACCTAATAATCAAGTGGATTTCCACCAAAGCAACTTTCAGTGGATCACTAATCCATAAAATAAACATGCGTGCTGAATTTCAAGTCTAAATCTAACAGAGCAAAAATGAAATTTTTATCATAAATACCTCGTTGAGAGCACTCTTAGCAGATTCCAATTCAACAAAAGAAGCATGCAAACCAAATTTTATTATTGTAGTCTTAGCAGTTCGAAAACGGGAATTTTGTCTATCAATACGCCCCCATAACTCTCCCCGCTTCCCCCTGGAGTTGATTTCCGTAAAATCCATTCTTAGTGGAACTCTATTCAACTATAAAGAAAAGTGCTCAACAAATTTCAAGTAAATGAGTTAAATTCAAAAACAGGAATTTTTCTATAACACGCCTTAATCCCTCGCAACCCCACTCCTTTGGGGATCCATTTTCGCAAAAATCTTTGTAAAAGGAACTTGATTCCATGAACGGAACATGCCTTCTAATTTTCAAGCAGGTGTTTCTATTAGTTGAAAAGCGGAAATATTTATCTATTACGCCCCTTAATCCCCCTCAGTGACCCTTGAGGATCAATTTTCCCCAAAACTATTTTGTAGCGGATCTCTACACCATGAAGAAAATTCGCTTACCAAATTTCAAGACTGTACGTTTAATAGTTTAAAAATGAAAATAATTATCTATAACGCCCCTTAAGCCCCCGCAACGCCACTAAGGAAACGATTTTCACAAAACCCATCTTATAGTGGATCTCTACTCAATGAATGGAATGAGCTTACTAAATTTCGAGATTTTACGCCTAATAGTTTAAAAAAGGAGTTAATTGTCTATAACGCCACTTAATTCTCTACAACACCACTTGGGAGTCGATTTTCACAAAACCCATTCTGTAGGTGATCTGTACTCTATGAAAGGAATCCGCTTACCAAATTTCAAGACTGTACGTCTAATAGGTTAAAAATGGAAATAATTATGTATAACGCCCCTTAAGTGCCCTCAACGTCCCTTGGAGGTCGATTTTCTTAAAAATCTTTATGTAGGGAATCTCTACTTTATATGAAAGAAATCTGTGTACCAAGTTTCACGACTGTACATCTAATAGTTTAGTAATGTAAATAATTATCTATAACGTCCTTTAAACCCCCGTAACGCCCCTTGGGGTTCGAACTTTGCAAAATCCGTTCCTAGCTGACGTCTACTCCATGAAGGGAACCTACCTACCCCAAATTTCAAGTCTGTAGGTTTAATAGTTCCGGAGATATCGTGATTAGTCAGTGAGTCAGTCAGTCAGTGAGTGAGTGAGTCGCTTTTCTCCTTTATATATATAGATAATGCATATATATTACTCTAAAAACGCAACCGACTCTACATTTTTGTGGATATCTATGAATTTAAGTGACCGCCGAAATTCTCGGACTGAAAAAACAATCTTGACTCTAAGAAAGTTCTGTATTAGAGTCTGTTGGGTTGATCACAGTTCTCTTGCCAGGAAGCATCCTTCCCTTTGCCACCCCAATAAAATAACTGTTTTTTTAAGGCAGTACGGCATCAGCCATTACTCTAATGACAGCACATGGAGTCGCCCATCGGGTATAATGGTTAGCGACGCTGATTGCTGTGCCGTTGGGCCTGAGTTCGGATCCCGGAGAAGACATGGATGTTCGAAAATGTATAGTGCCTCGAGGCAGAGGGGTACTTTAAACAGACGTCGAGCCAGAAGTCCTCTCGTGAGGTTGGTGAAAAGGGAAGAGAAGCGGGAGACACTAAACACCCGCAGGATGTACTACCTCAAAATTGAGGTGAAACAGAGCTAAATTGTTCTGTCACATATATGGTGCTCAAAGCTACGGCTAACGACAGGCGTCACGTAGCCCGTTGCCATGATTAATTTCATGAACCTTGATGTGGTCTTTGGTGATCAGGTGGCATTAGTAACAACATGACAACAGAACATGGTTCTAGCATCCAATAATTGGCATTTACACACTCGATATTTAGGTAACTTTGAGCCAACAGCTAGCAATGGGCTCAGTGCTTGGTCGGCGTCACGCACTTGTCCCATGGCTCTCCATACCTGAAGGAACTCTATTAAAAATCAACTGTCCGACTTTTGCCTTTGCCTCTTTTGAGCTAACAGGTAATGTACAAAAAATATTTCTACATTGAATGGATGAATTGAAAGTATTTTATTACGATTAAAAACGTGAGAGGGAAGTAATAGTACGAATTGAAAAAAGAGCATGATTTGTCTGCATTGTTGTAACAATGCGCACCCGGTTTAGTCAGTTTGGTTAACGAAAAACTGGTTTTCTCGACGCCAACTTTTGTCATTGTTTTCACAGTTACATTGTTGCAACAATGGAGACTAATCTAAGCTGACGTCGAAAACTGGATTTTAATTAATGGTTAATTTAATTAACTAACCTTTTTGATTAATGAATTCATATTTGAATAAAATGTATTATCGAGTGCCACCCACTACAAAATTAAAAAAATTTATTTGAACGTTAATGTATGAATCGAAAGTATTTTATTAACGATTGGAAATTTGAACAAAATATATATAAATAAATAAACATATACACTGCTGGACAATTGCTAAGGACGGATCACAAATTGCTATGTAGCATAACATTAAGCGAGACATGAGGCCTAGTAGGATAAAATATAGTTGCGACACTGTTCAGACATTAGAATAAAGAATATTAATTGTTCTGGAAAGTACAAAAGCTGTGAAACATCTGAAAGAAAAAAAAATGTTCATTTGATCTGCGTACGGAGAAATGGAACAATGCATCTAAAAGTCAGCAGGCACTTTAAAGAAAGGTATCAGTACAGGATATGTCCACCGTGGAGTGTGATGCAACATTCCACGCGTCGTACCATACTTTGCACAACATTATCCAGCAGCTGTTGAGGCAATTTATCCCATTCCTCTGTGAGTGCACGGATGAGGGTGTTCTTGTTTGTCGGAGGATAGTTTCGACCAGCAACTTGCCTCCCCAAAGCATCCCACACATTTTCAATGGGGTTTAGATCTAGAGAACGCGCTGGCCATACGAGACGTTGAATACCCTCGCTGTCTAGACAATCCTGAACAGCGAGTGTTCGATGACATGTTGCGTTATCGTCCATAAAGACAAATTTATCACCGACAGCACCACGGAAAAGACGAACATGAGGAAGTAGAACTTCATCAATGTATCGTTGGCCCGTCATAGTCCCATTCGCAACCACATGTAGGCGCGTGCGGCCATTCATCTTGATGCCGGCCCACACCATGATACTGCATGTCGGATATCGGTCCTTTTCCTGGATATTTTCTGGACGATAAGCAGTACCACTCTCGCGCCAGATCAGTTGGCGTCTACAATCCGATGACAGACTGAACCTACTCATCTGAGAATAGTACGCATGCCCAGTCCTGTTCAGTCCAATTGTGATGCTCACGACACCATTGCAAACGGGCAGTACGGTGCTGTCTGGTCAATGGGACACACAAAACAGGTCTGCGTGCGTATAGTCCTCCTCCCCTCAAACGTCTGGCAACAGTTTTTCAGGAGACCTGCTTTCCTGAGGCAGCAAGAAACTGATTTTCCACCTGCTGAGCTGTAGTGCGCCTGTTCCTTTTTGCTGATAGGACGATATATATGTCTTCTGCAGGCGTCGTACTTCTAACACGACCTCCCCCGTGCCGTCTACTACACATTCCAGTAGTTTTAAATGACTTCCACAGCCGTGAAACAACGCTGTATGCGATGTCGATCTCCCTGGCAACATCTGTTATTTTTCGCCCTTCTTCGATCTTACCAATAATTCGGCCACGCATAAAATCATCTATGTGATGTCGGGAAGACATGCCAAAAATTTTAAGTTACTCTATTAAATCTTTCCTGTAAAACTTTGACTTGAAACAACAACTGTCCACACGCGTCAAAACCTTTAAAGCTGTTATGAACGCTATCACGTGATGAACAGACGTGGAAAAAAATTTGCATACTCATACTTCTTCTTACTAATATCCCGCACTTATTCTAATTTTCCACATTTTGCTTCCTTTCATTTTGTGGTTGCTATGGATGATAGTGTTATCCGTCCTTAGCAATTGTCCAGCAGTCTATAAGGAGAAATCGAACTAATAGTAGGAATTGAAAAACCATTATAATCCTACAAAAATAGATTCGTTATGTGAACTTATACGCTGTTTCAGCCGGTGCATACGGGGACGCATGAGTTCATCTTAAATTTTTCATATTTTTTATTTTATTTCTCTGTCTTGGATTCAAAATATTCTAAACATCCTGAAATTTGTGAATACGTTTTGTTTTTCTCAAGGATTGCAATTTAAATAGCCAGTGGTCAACACTTTTTAACACACTTTTATTAGCTTCACTTGCATGCAATGGAATCTTTAAAAGGTCGGATTAATTCTAAATTTTGCACACTTGTCAAGGACCGATTACAACACAATAATTTAATAATTTTGTTCCATTGTCCTGATCAAGATCACCAGGATTAACGATTTCCCATTTCCAGATTTAGCAACTAATTCCAGATCGCATTTCCAGATTTAGCGACTAAAAGATTAAGTTACTACCCTAAAGCGTAAACGCTCATGGTTAATGCAAATACAATAAACAAAAAGTGTTCTTTATGCGAAAAAGGTGAGGATTTGTCATTCATTTCTTACCATGAGTTAAGCAATTGCCCAGTTTTTCTGAAAATGGAAATAAAAAATGAATGATAGTTTAAAAAAAATATATAAAACACGCTTTTATTGCAGATTGAACTTAAAAATGGAAAATATATAAATTTTAGTTTATAAAAACTAAAAAAAACATGCTTTTTTGTTTAATCGAACTATGAAATAATCCTTAATAAAAGAATAAAATGATAAACGAGAAAATTAATGTCATTGTGGTAAAAGTGTGGGGTGCTCAATACCAATTGTTATAATTTCTTACTAGTTCTATACCGAAATGCTGAGTTTGTGTAAAAATGTAGCACAAACCACTCTATGCTTTTACCACAATGACATTAATTTTCTTTTTAATCAGTTTATTCTTATATCAAGAATGAGTTTTTGCTTCCTAGTCCGATTATCTATAACAGCGCGTTTTTTACTTTTTAAAACTAATTTTCAATATTGACGAGTATACTCGTCAATACTTAAAATTTTGTAACTTCTCCATGACGAGTATATTCGTCAATCATAGTTAACTGGTTAAAAGAAAGTTTCTGCAAAAAGGAAAATTTTGGCAACACCGAAGCGCATTATCTGATTAGCTGGAAACACATAACTGCATCCATTATATGACTATGACGTTATACATGACTGCAACTGTTACACATTGTTGTCTATTGGATAGATACAAAATTATTTATTGCGTCATATCATTGAGATTTTAAAATTCTATATTTTTAAACAGCAAGATATTTTATATATCTTCAGTAAACATTCCGTTTTGAAACTATATTTTTACTTAATGTATAGACTCGAAACTTAATTTATATAAATGCATATATTTCATTATTCTTGACATATTTAAGCCCGCGCAAGACGTTCTACGAATTAAAATATGTATACCATTTAATTAAATTATTTACAAATCTTATCAGCTGCAATAGCCTGGAAGTAACCTCTGCTTGAAGGAAACAGAATAATTAAAGAACCAGAAAAAAGATAAGATTATAGATAATGTAACTTGCAACAAAATAATTCACTTATAAAGAAATTGTCCTTCGTCTCATTGGTCTTTTATTTTCAGTGTTAAAATCCAGTTAACAGCTACGAAGGTGGCAAATTCTCTTGAGGAATTAATGTAATTTATAATAATAATCTCATTTTTGATCGCTTCCAAGAACTATCAATAATGATAGAAAATTTAGTTACTTTTAATCTTTTTAATACTTGCCTAAGCAATTTGAAAATTAAATTTTTGAGTTCTCTGAAAGAAGCAGAACTGTGTGGGTGGGTGTGATTTACAGAAAAAAACCACTCTTACAAAATGAAGTTATCAACGATAAGAAGTGTGAAAGACAGCCGAAGGTTTCACATACCCTTTTTATTCTAATAATCAATGAAATAACTTCAATGCTTAACAGATTAATGAAAATATCTCGAAAATGTACAAAAATTAAACATATATAATGCTCAATCAGATTAAATTATGTATTGCAATGTGTTTTTTTCTCCGACTGGATGTTTGAATATTTAAAATAATACAAAAGATGTCAACTTAAGAAACGTAACTTTAATGGCAGATGATTTTATAACAAATAAATTAAGAAATCAGATTAATTAGAGTTACGCATATGAATGAGTTAAAGCAGACGAGAGAGAGAGATAATAATATAATAGTATGGAAGAAAGAAATTTTCACCATATCTATAACTATTGTACAAATTAAATAAGTAATTAAAAATTAGTTCAAAATAAAGTAAAGAAATTTAAGCAGAACTAAATACTTTACAATACAAAAAAATAAGAGTATTGTTACAACTTTGTATTG
This sequence comes from Trichonephila clavipes, assembly GCA_019973935.1. Classification (NCBI taxonomy): domain Eukaryota; kingdom Metazoa; phylum Arthropoda; class Arachnida; order Araneae; family Nephilidae; genus Trichonephila; species Trichonephila clavipes. Next base: position 638,421 of record BMAU01019414.1, on the reverse strand, counting down.
CCAATTCATTAATTATATGTGAGTAATTTTATCTTTTTAAAATTTTTCTTTATTTTTGGAAGTCGAAGTTAGGTCCTGAAATTTTAGAACTGTTAAAAATCGGGATGATTAAAAAGATAATCGTAGTAAGAGGGATGTATCCATAAATAAATAATACATTAACGTAAAATTCATACTTGAAACTTTTTTTAATTAAATAAAATAATGTTTTCTTTTGATCAAACACAAGCTAAACATGAAGTTGGGCTTGTATTCTTTTCATTTTAAGAGAGTAGTGGACGAATGATTTGAAAAAAATGTACTTTTTATATCTCTACAAACAATTCACATTAGTATAGTTAAAAGTTTTAACTGTAATTTTTAATGTAAAGTAGATTTGAACAAATTAATAAACAAAGCAAATGAGAAACAAGTCTTATAAAAAAATAAGTCAATTACTGCTTAGGTTGTGATGTCGCCCCTCGGGTGACCATCTCTTCGATTATCAGCGTGAGCTAGAGGTGTAGGAATAAAGGAAGAACTAGGAGTCGTCATGATCTTAATATGACTTAATTAAGATCTTTAACTTAATTTTCTAACAAATTAGATTATACTAATATAAGTGAGAGAATCTATGGTGGCAAAACACACAATATATATATAATACCGAAATTACTTAACCCGGACAACTATCAATAACTGACTCGCCTAAACTCAATTCCAATACTACCACAGATCCTAATATTAAATAGTCAATCCTACCTTGATGTAGTTTGAAGTAGCGATTACAATAATCATAGATGAAGTTGCGTATTTACTCGAGTGCAGTGGTATGCACCTTGAATTAAAGGTTCTAAATAACGTATAACTTCCGATAGTTGTCACTCAATGTTTTCCAAAACCTCTTCACGCTTGAACCACGGATTATCTTTACATTCCTCAAATTGTCACAACGTTTACTATAACTTCTGATATTTAAAAGCTTCCTGATTTGCATCTTTCCTTCACGCTTCACTTGTTGGATTTGGTTGGAAAAGAGTTGCCATTAATTCTGACCCCAAAGAATCCAAAGGACATGTTAAAGAAAAGTCGTGTGAGCCCGTCACAAGGCCAACAAAGAAAAGTTTTATTTTAGTTACGTTCTATTAAATAGTTACAATTAATATAAATATGTATATACATAAACATAATCGCACTGCTGTGTCTGGCAACACTCACCACCAGTAAGTGAAGTGAATCCACGCATGCGCGTGAGAACTAAGCTTCGTGCCTTTTTTTTTATGTAGAAGTTGTAGAAAAGAGATGTAACGTAAAAAATAATTTTTTAGTCTTGTAATGTAAAGGGTGTTTTTTGAGAGGTATAGAACTTTAAATTGCAATAAAACAACGATGTATTATTCGATTGACATGAATTTTTTTTATTCGAAAGACAATCTTGTGGCATTACATTTTAAATAGGATTTCTGGCATAGGACTGCCACGGCTGCCTCGGATGTAGTCCAATCTGGACGTCCAATTTTCGATGACTTTTTCCAACATTTGTGGCCGTATATCGGCAATAACACGGCGAATGTTGTCTTCCAAATGTTCAAACGTTTGAGGCCTATCCGCATAGACCAATGACTTTACACAACCCCACAGAAAATAGTCTAGCGGTTGTATGTTAGCAATAGCGACGAATTTAGCGGACTGTAAACAATTGTGGTCTAAGACTAAAGGGTTTCGGTTTTGAATTGCTGTCTGTTGAAAGAGAATTGATTCAATGATAAGTCCAAGTTCAATTTGATATAATTGGATATATTTCAATGCTGAAGAACATTTCACTATGATTAGAATAGTTCACATGTATTAGCATTTTTCACAAGAATACTTCACAATAGAATGTTTCACTAAAAACGAGTGTTTTCATCTTAAGAAAGATACATGCACTGGCTGTTGCCACAAGACTACTTCTAAATAGAAGTGTCTCATTGCAACAGCGCTACCTAACGGCTTTTACTATTCAACATACCGCCCCCTTGAAACCTCTGAAGGGTTTCAAAAAAGGAGAAGTTACGAAATATACAACAATGAAATACAGATATGATAAAATAAGAATAAAAGAATTAAATTAAAGTTCATATTCTTGAGAGTTAGGTAAAAGATAAATCTTGTTCACATTTCTAGTTAATTGTCCGTATTTGGTATTTACACTCACAACACGTACCTTTTGGTCAGGTCCGAAAAATAGTTTATTAATTCGACCAAGAGTCCAGTTTAATGGAGCAGTTTTTTCTTTCTCGACAATAATCATATCTCCTAATTGAAGATTTGGCTTATAGTTCTCCACCACTTGGACCTAGGTTGAAGTCTATGTAAATACTCCGTGGACCAGCGATCCCAGAAGTACTGACGTAGTCTTTGAATCAGGTTCCATCTTTCAGAAAGAGGTACAGACCTTGAGGGCTGAGATGGTTCTGGAAACTGATGAATAGGACCTCCCACTAAGAAGTGGGCTGGAGTCAATGCGGTGAAGTCGGACGGATCTGGAGAGAGCTCTGCGAGAGGTCTTGAGTTAAGACAAGCCTCTATCTGTATCAATAGAGTAGAACACTCTTCAAAATTAAGAAGTACAGAGTTAGTTGCCTTTATAAGTAATTGTTTGGCACTCTTGATTGCTGACTCCCACAAACCTCCAAAGTGTGGGGTATATGGAGGAATGAAAGACCACTCAATTCCTTTGAGAGAAAGAAAATTTTGTACTTCTTCTTGTAGACATAAATCCACGAGCTTTCTCAGATGACTCGAAGCGCCTTTAAAATTGGATCCATTATCCGAGATGATTTTGCTCGGACAAGACCTTCTAGCAATGAAACGGCGTAAAGCAGCTAGAAATGCAGCAGTCGATAAATCCGAAACAAGTTCAAGATGTACAGCTTTAGTAGCAGTACAAATGAAAAGACAAATGTAAGATTTAAATTTTGTCACACTTCGTTTATGAGCACATTTAGTGGTTAATGGACCAGCAAAATCCAAGCCAGTACTTTCGAATGGACGAATTTGTTGAAATCGGATAGGTGGTAAATCACCCATTAATTGAGAAGAAGATCTCAGATTCATCTTGAAGCAAATTAGACACTTTTGAGTGTATGACGAACTACTGATCTACCATCCACAAACCAAAATTTTTGTCTTATCAAAGACAATGTCAGTTGTGGACCTGCATGAAGATAAGTAATGTGGTAAAAATTTATTACCTTTCTTGTGAACTCATGACTTTTGGGCAAAAGCATAGGATGTTTTTGGTCATATGATAGACGCGTATTCCTCGAAAGTCTACCTCCTACCCGAAGAACTCCTCAGAATCACAAAACAGGTTCAATGGAAGTAATTTGTTATCCTTTGGTAAAGGGTTTCCTTGAAAAAGACATTTAAATTCATTCGGAAATTCTACTTGTTGAATCAAACGTACAATAGTAACAACTGCAGTATGAAGTTCCGATGATTTCAAGTAACCAAAAGTTCTTGAGACTGGTGAACGGCTATTTTTTATGAATCTCAAAATCCAGGCACAGACACGAACTAACTTTGTAAAAGACGATATTCTGTCAATAAATTCTGGTAAAGGCACAATTTTAGCAACACATGTTACAACGCTCCTCTTCTCTTTCAAGGCATTATCCGGAAAGGAGAAAGTCTCTGGGATTTTATAAGATGACGTTTCATTCATGGGTTGATTTAACCAGAGAGGTCCCTGAATCCACTGATCATGAGCTACAAGCTGAGAAGGTAAGAGTTCTCTCGTGCCAAGATCGGCTGGATTCTCAATTCCTGAAACATGACACCATTCAACTGATGGAATTGTTGTTTGAATTTTGGAAACTCTGTTGGCGACAAATGGTTGCCAGCGATATGGTTCTGTTTTTAGCCAAGCTAAAGTAATTGTCGAATCCGTCCAGGCAATGGTTCTGTGAATAGATAAAGGAAACTCCCTTAACACTACTTGTAACACATTAGACAGCAACAATGCTGCACACAGCTCAAGCCGAGGTAAAGATTGAGTTTTAAGCGGGGCTACTCTTGTTTTAGAAGTGAGAAGCGAGACACTTATACTCTCGGATGCGATACATTTGAGGTAAATTGCTGTACAGTATACTCTTACGGAGGAATCGCAAAAGGCATGAATCTCAAGTTGAATGTATGAAGGTAGCAAGACACACCTCGGTATTTTCATTTTCTCGATAAGATGAAGTTCCTTTCGGAAGGTTGTCCACTGTTTATTTAAATCTTCCGGGATTGGTTCGTCCCATTCTAGATTTAATTTCCATAGCTCTTGTAAGAGGATTTTCATAAAAACAATGCATGGCGATAAAAGTCCTAGAGGATCAAACACACGAGCAATTTCAGAAAGAACATCTCTTTTGGAATAAATGCATCTCTCTTCTAGTAATGAAACACTGAAACTGAAGAAATCAGATTTGGGATTCCATTGTATCCCAAGGATTTTTATTTCTTCATCATTTTGCACCCTTTTAAGATCTTTATTTTCGGCTACCTCCTTGATCACTATTTCTCTGTTAGACTGCCACTTTCGAAGGTTGAACCCTCCTTTTTTTCATCATCTCCTTTAGTTGCCAGACGAGTTCAACTGCTTCTTTTTCAGTCGCGGCACCACTTAGTAAATCATCTACGTAAAAATGATGAAGTGTAGCGAATGAAGCCAAAGGATACCTTTCCCTTTCATCAAAAGCAAGTTGAGTCAAGGTTCGAGTGGAAAGATATGGTGCACATGATGTCCCATACGTGACAGTGGTTAACCTATATTCCTTCACTGTCTCCTTTGGATTATCTCTCCATAGAATTCGTTGCCAATTTGTATCTTCCGATGAGATCCTTATTTGACGGAACATCTTTTCCAAGTCTGCACACACAGCTATTTGAAATGTTCTGAAGGAAAGCAGAATTGGATACACGTCTCGTTGCACTCGGGGTACAACCATTAGTATGTCATTAAGAGAATACCCTGATGTTGATTTGGCTGATGCATCGAAGACAACCCTCAGTTTTGTTGTACTGGAATCTCGTAGAACCGCGTGATGAGGGGAAGATAATATGCTTCCCTTTTAGCGTAGTCATTTTTAGGAACAAGCTCCATATGCCCTAAAGTTAAATATTCTTGCATAAAGTCTCTATATTGAGAATAAATCGCAGGCTTCTTGATTAGTGAATGTTCTAATGATTTTAATCTTCGAATAGCTGATTCTCTCGAATCTCCTAATTTAGATGGTGATGAATGAAATGGTAATCGCACTACATATCGTCCATCCTCATTTCTAACATGAGTATCTAAGAAATGATCTTCACATGCCCTTTCTTCACTAGCCAATAAGTTAGCTTCAGGTACTGAATCTAACTTCCAAAAAGTTACTCACTAACTCGTCAGTTACTACCTGGATGCTATTAACCGCAATTGAAGAAAACATCTCTTCAGAAGGAACATTTCCTGCGACTATCCACCTAAATCTGAACGAACTGCAAAGGGTTTATTGTCCCCAAGGGAAAGAGATTGACCCTTTAGCATAGGAAGAGCTATGTTTACACCAATGAGAATATCGATAGGACCACTCTTAAAAAAAAAGTAGGATCAGCTAACTTCAAATCACTAAAAGGCTCAGACCAAGAAGAATCTAAACTGAAATGTGGAAGTTGACCTACAATCTTATTAACTACATATACTGAAGTTACAAACGAAATATTAGATGTAAAATGAGGTGTAAACTTAATCTCCGAAATACCATTAGTTCGAGTATCTGATGCTCCAAGGCATGAAATGCGCACATTTGTTCGCTTCCTAGGCAATCCAAGTCTTTCCAAACAACTACTAGTAATTAAGCAAGCCTGGCTTCCCGGGTCAAGAAGAACACGACACAACCGAGTTCCACCGAAAGAATCACAAACATTGACTAGTGCAGTACATAGAAGCACCTGAGAATTGGAATCGAACCCTGAACAGGAAGTTATACTTGGATTATTTACATTAGGAGGATTTGGACCTGTATCAGTATTAGTAGCATCAAACACAACTGGGTGAAACACTTTCGCTGAAGCTGAAAGTACTGAATTATCCTCTCTAGGAATGGAAGAATTTGGCTCACTGGGAGTCATAAAATGTAACAATGTGTGATGCGATTTCCCACATTTTCGACACTTATTAGTGCTTTTACAAGCAGACTTCCTATGAAATTTAGTCAAACAATTGAAACAAATGTTATTCGATTTTACAAAATTCACTCTTTTTTTTTGAACAGAAAGATTTAGAAATGCATCACATTTATTTAAATTATGATTGCTCTGACAGTAAGAACAATGCAGTTGGAAACCTGAAGCAACTAGTGTTACTTTCTTGTTACTAATGTTTCTTTTAACTCCATAACCTTCAGTCATAAGTGATCTAGCATGATTCGAAAGAAATTGTAAAAGCTCGCTGAGCGAAGGAATTTTTTTCATTATCTAGAGACCTTTCCCACCAACCTCTTGTGGTTGAGTCTAACTTAAATTGAATGATAAACATTAGAATTATGTCTGCTGTGCCCTCGACCTTGAGATCTAAAAAGTCTCCAATAATCGAACGCATTCTTTAGTCGAATCGACTAACTTTAGAATTTGAGCATGGGATTCACAAGTTATCGGCGAAATATTCATAAGTTTTTTCATTAAAGAACTCAATATTTCACGCTTATGAAAATATCTTTCCTTTAAAAGATCCCAAGCAATCTGAAAATTACCATCTGTTATTGGAAGTGATTGAACTATCTTCTGAGCATCTCCTTTTAAAACCCCTTTGAGATATTGTAATTTTTGAGCACCAGTTAAATTTTGATTATTTGTAACGGCTGCTTGAAACAGATCCGAGAAAGTTAACCATTCATCAATAACTCCAGAAAATGTCGGAAGCGACAAGGTAGGAAGTTTAATTTCGGTTGAATCAGAATTTCTTGTATGAATTACTTCCGTACTCTTATTTGTTTTATTTAGATGCGAGACCCGTCTTTCTAATAAAATTAACATTTCCTCCCATGTATCAAGCAGCTCTTGTTTTCTAAAATATAGCCTTCAATTTCATCATCGTTAGCAAGGCTAAATAAATTATCAAAAAGGGTTTTCAATTCTTCCCCTATCACATCAAACCTATTTTTTCTAATTTTGAGCTCGGTAGAATCCAATTCATTAATATCCTGTAACGTTTTATTTTTTTAAACTCGTTAGTGATGATATAATGGCTTTTTTCTGGTTTAAAAGCACGCTTTAGATTTCATATTTAAATTTTGAACAATTACTGATCAGAAGAATTCCATTCATATAGATATTTAAATCAAATTAAAATAAGTAACACAAGTGCTTTTTACATTCGGAATCAATCACATTGATTTTTACTACTCAAATGCAAAAAACAGAAAGAACACTAAATAAATCTTCACAGAAATAAATCACATTAAAATACTAAAGCATTATATTTAGAAATAAAACAAGCTAAAAGCACACACAAACAGCATTCAGATAATATGTTTACAAAATGAACTGACTCACCCGACCTAACCATCCGAGAAACACCCTGAAGAAACCAATAGAGTAATCCACTCGTCCAAAGAAACGCCGAATGTAGGTCACACACAAGTAACTCCTCAACAAAACGAAAACACAAATTTTGAATTCTATAACCTGATAAAACCTTTAAATGCTTAGATACTCCGAGCGATCGGACCATTAATTTATGTATGTTAGCAATAGCGACGAATTTAGCGGACTGTAAACAATTGTGGTCTAAGACTAAAAGGTTTCGGTTTTGAATTGCTGTCTGTTGAAAGAAAAATTGATTCAATGATAAGTCCAAGTTCAATTTGATATAATTGGATATATTTCAATGCTGAAGAACATTTCACTATGATTAGAATAGTTCACATGTATTAGCATTTTTTCACAAGAATACTTCACAATAGAATGTTTCACTAAAAACGAGTGTTTTCATCTTAAGAAAGATACATGCACTGGCTGTTGCCACAAGACTACTTCTAAATAGAAGTGTCTCATTGCAACAGCGCTACCTAACGGCTTTTACTATTCAACAGCGGTGTTAAATCACAAGATCTTGGAGGCCAATTCACAGGTCCAAAACGTGAAATTTGGCAGTCACCAAACGTGTCTTTCAATAAATCGATTGTGGCACGAGCTGTGTGACATGTTGCGCCATCTTGTTGGAACCACAGCTCCTGGACATCATGATTGTTCAATTCAGGAATGAAAAAGTCAGTAATCATGGCTCTATACCGATCACCATTGACTGTAACGTTGTGGCCTTCATCGTTTTTGAAGAATGATTCCATCAGCCCATAAAGCGCACCAAACAGTCAGTTTTTCTGGATGTAACGGTGTTTCGACATACACTTGTGGATTAGCTTTACTCCAAATGCGGCAGTTTTGTTTGTTGACGTAGCCATTCAACCAGAAGTGCGCTTCATCGCTAAACAAAATTCGCTTATGAAAATCAACCATTATTTTTGAAATAAAATTGCACAACTTGAAAGCGTTGTTCAGGCGTGAGTCTATTCATGATGAATTGCTAAACCAAACTGAGAATAAATCACTTTACAGCTGTTAAATCGGTCGCCATCTTGGAAAGTAATGCCAACTTAAACTTCTATACATGGAAAAAAACACTCTGTATATAATTAATGTTCTGTTTTTAATCGTATAGTCGCAGTGTTGCGTCAATATTAAAGCATTAACTTAAAAATACAAATTGGATACTTATTGGATTATAATTTATTGAAACGACTTTGTTTACAACCATCGCTCAAACCCGGATCGAAATTCTACACATAAGGATACCAGATAAGTGAAATTTTTCCTTATCCCTTATTTTATGAAGTGTGGAATTTTTTTAGCAAAAGATTGATTGATTTTGTGTGACACATACTATTGATCGGCAAAATGGAAAGCGATTTTCCTTGCAATTCTTCATTTTCTTTTTTATATAGGGTGTTGGACTACTATTTTTTGTTTACTATTTATTTATTGATTAAATTTAATTATTCCAATAAAATATTAGAGTAAAAATAAATCGCATTCTCAGAAATTAGGCCATTCCTGGTGGGATTCGAAAAAAGTCTTACCATGTCCCTGGAACTATTGAAAATGCTGAACTGCAAAACTACCACTGCGTGTACGGTAGAACGAGACGGTACCTAGTAACTGGATACGCCTCGTACATAGGTTACAAGCAAAAAAATTGTAAAAACAATGAAATTAAAGATAATTTTTAAAAAAAGGTTGTACCATGCCGCGTTAGCCATTTATATCTATACTAACTCTGTGCTGAAATTTCTGCTGTCTTACAAGAAACTGTCATGCGTTGCCTCTCCGAAAGATTTAGAATACAAAAGAGCAATTTTCTTAAGAGAACGCATAAATTATTTTGTCTAACCGTCACACATACCGTTCCACATATTAATAGTCATGTCAAATAATTCTTTAACATTCAAGTCGTATTTTTCATGCAACAATGAACCTAAAACATTACAAAGACTCGATCATACATCACAATTGCACTCATCCGCTTTCCAACTGTTCCGAGATAATTAAAACACGGTTCATTTAACAAGTTCCGAAACCAGTTAGAAATCACAAAAGGGCTAAAGATGTATCAAATTCATTAAGAGAACTGCCAGCGCAGCCAAAACAGAAATCCAACTGGAAATGAAAAGCCCTTCTCCCGAAATTCCTCCTTTAAAACTTATTTCCTTGGTCGCTGAAGTAAACACTGGAATTTCCTTTCACGAATACAGGCGACAAATTAAATCCGAGGCAGGATGAATGTGGTGGAGTCGGTGTAAAATTGATCCCTGAAAGCGATGCCATTTATCAGGGTTGAAATATAATAGCTTGGAATGCAAACAAAAAGATTATGTTCTCTTTGATGGTATTCGGAACTTTTTTGAAGCGATATCAATCCTTTGGCAGCGGCGTAATTGTAATTTCACTATCGCAGTCTACTTGCCAATAGGAAATACATTTTATTATTATTATCGTTAATTTAAATGCAAGAGCCGTATTCTATATGCAGTGATTATATCCATGGTGATTGCAAGTTTCTTTTGCATTCTAATTTCTCTAAATATGCTTGTTTTCCGTGGGGATGTTGAATTGGCTTATTTTGTGTGAAGAAAGTCAAGTTATAATTGTGTCTGGGAAATGTATTAAAATTAATAGAAGCACACATATATATATACACAATGATTATCTGAATGAACATGCTTCAGTTATGTGTCTTATTCAATTATCTTTTTAAATAGTTTTTTAAACTTTTTGAATTAAAAGTGGATTTAATTTACAGAATAGTCTTCTTCCGGTGAGTCTTGACATAAATCATTTGCTAAGATTGCCTTATGAAAACTTTCTTTTACTTCAATAATTTAATTTTATGTAAAATTCATATTAAAAAGTTCAATAAAAGTTTGAAAGAAATGAATAACTTCATATTTGTTAGTTAGTCTTTTCCAATAAAAATTAAAATGTGTTTGAAAATTAAAGAAAAACTTTTTTTTTGTAATGATAAAGTTTTGTTACTTGAGATTTAATTTGCAATGCAAGAGCAAAAATTTACTTCCATTTGCTAACTTGCTCCCAACAGTTAGTAGAGTTATCAAAATCTGTTGAGGATAAATTATCGCTTTTTCTTTTATTGTAAAAATTTTATCCTTTTATTAAATGCTTCAATTTTACTTTTATGGCTCACAAAATTTCTATCTATTCATCTATCTCTGATTATAAGTATTAATAATACAAACTATGTCACTATAAATGTAAAGAAACAAAGCGAAAATAGAAGTACAACCAAAGAGTATAATGGGAAATAAATTAGCCACATTCGTGCAATAGTAAACTATTAGTCTTAAGAACTAAGATTGCAGGTTAAAACATTGTTTTCAAGCCTTCCAATTTTCACCTATATTTTGCCTATTTTAATGATTAGTAGGTGAGAGTGAATATCAGCGTCGCACTATTCAGCTACACGAATGCTTTGGCGACGCACCTCGTAATTTTGAACCATGGTCAAGTGACGTGGACGACACCTAAGCTGGCACCCCCTTCTCCTAACTCCCACACCACACAAACGGGAGGACATTTGAGATCTCGACAGACTTAACATGCATCATTCTTCTCAGCACGGCCGGTCTTCTGCGGTACTAGGCTCAAATTCATGACACGCCAGCCTCGAGTCCGTTACCTTGACCACTAGGCTACCACGTCCACTCTGGGCAGTAGGGAAAAGAATGATAGTGAGAATAGGCTATACTTAATACTAAGTATAATAACCATAACATTAGAAAGTTATTAAGTGTACTAAAACTAACTTACCGATGCTAACACTACCAGGAAAAATAAAAATAATTCTGCTTACTAAAGCGAACTTCATCATACAGAAGCAACCATAAAAGTAAAAACTAGTAAATTATGTTAATAAATCAATTTTATTTACAACTTCATGTGCTAAAATGATTTTAGGACAATTTTGGAAGGAAAAGACTAAGCAAACATTCGAAATGACATTCAAATGTTGGTTGCCATTTTCAACCATGATAATAACTTTCAATAATTATCAAAAAGAAACTCATTTTAAAATGTTAAATGTATAATTCATTTTGCATTTTTTTCTAAAATACAATCTTGAAATTTAAAATCAAAAGAAAATTATATTTTACATAGGTCTAGTATGCTAATTTCTCTCATATTTACTTTGCTTCCTCTGTCTAGAATTTTTTTTTTTAATATCAAGAAATTCCAAAAATACTTTAGTGTATGAAGGAACAATACAGACCACCCACTTTGCATTTTAGAATAAAATTACCTAGACAATCTGATTTATTCTCACGTGGAATTTTTTTTTAAAAAATGTAATATTTTCTTTTTTAATTTTTCACATATTTTCTTTGTTTTCTTTATCAATGTACCGGTTCTTTTCATATAAAGGAATTATTAAAAATAACACTTTACACCATAGGAAAAAATATTTTCCACTGAGAAATTTAATCTAGCCGGCTAAAAAAGTTAAATCTTTGTCATACCACCGATGAATTCAGAAGGGAAATTTAATCTAAAAAACACCAGTTCCACTGTCGGTAGAACATCAATTTCGAACAAAAACAAATCTATCCATCTGTACGGATTTTTTTCCCTTTGAGTTTAGTCACAAGTTTTTGGCATCAGATGACAAGATGTCTTTTCTTCTTGTCTCACTTTGCCCATGAGTGACTACGCGAAGGGTAGTACTTAACAACCAAGTCTTTTCTCGCTAAGTGTTATAAATGTTAAGTTCAAGGAAGAGGAATGGAAAAAACACATTTTTTCTAAGAGAAAAGTTTCTATATCTTCTCAAAGCGAATTATTCTTATTCGCGCTCTTCAACCTATTAAAGGAAGATTAAAAGAAGCTTGCCAGTTTCTTGCTCCGTGTCTTTCAGCGGGTAATTATGTTTTCCTCGAGTCTTGATGAATAAAATTAAACGCGGAAAAAATGGGAAGTGTGTTTTCGACATAGGGCAAAATGTTACAATCTTCTTTATGGCTTTTTTTATCTCATGCACCAATTTTAAGAGATACGCGTTAAAAATAGATGTTATCTGTTAAGAGCATGTGACACTATCTAAAATATTATTTTCAGATGTTCAAATGAAATAATTTGTAGCCTACAGATGTGGCAAAATGAATAGGAACAATGAAAGGAGATGTTCTCTTTATATAAACATTTTTCTACAGTCTAAATATGTTTACGTTTTACAATTCGTTTTTAACCTAGAATTTTATAATTTAAACCTCTCCGGTATGGAGTTGAGAAACATATGCGACAGGTGTAAAGAAATGTTTTAAGCTTGAAGAACACTTTTAGTTAATTGTAATACTTTCAGGCTAGATTAACCCTCTGACCGAAACATCACTTTTTGCCGCACTGAGAAACATCCGTCTGACAGACGGGTATGTAAATGTTTTTGAATTTGATTACCTTAAGGCAGTGCTTCTCAAACTTTCAATACTGGCGCCCCCCTTTTCAATCACAATTTTTATCGCGCCCCCCCTTATACATAATAATTTACTGAATGCAATAATAATGCACTTTTACGATAAAGCAACAATATTTATTATAAACCGTACAAATTCATGACATAAGTATTAAATTTTGTATATGTTACTTAAGCAATAGGATAATTACTAAGTTTTTTTTTCCTTTCTCTGATTTTTAAATTGGAACATATTACAAAATGCGGTGGTTGCTTAGAAGACAAAATATAGATATCAGCTAAATATAGAAAATGAACTCAGGGGGTCTATTTCTTATCTTAAAACTCCTTTCAAAAACTTTGCTCTGTAAGACAAGCCCATGGAAGTAGCTAATAATTATTAGACTTGTTCTTAATTTAGTAGTAATTAATTAGTCATAAAATACTCTGTGCACCACTCATACATTAAAAGCAGTGTTTCTCAAACTTTCAATACTGGCGACCCAATTTTCAATCATAATTTTGTCTCGCCCCCTGTACAACAATAATGTATTTACTGCAATAAAAATGCACTTTGAGAGAGACGCTAAAGTTACAATACGATCTTAATTATAAACCGTAGAAATTAATACGATAAGTATATTAAATTTTGTGTATATGTAACTTTTTAAGTAATATATATTTTTAAGAAAATTACTTAAAATATATATTACTTAAATTATGTTATTTTTCTTTCTCTAAATTTTTAAATTGGAACAGATCGCAAAATGATGTATTTAATTAAAAGATTTATTTCCTTCAGCATTCATTGCTCAAAGTACAAAATGTCATTAGAAAAATAGTCTACAATGTCGCTCTCTATCATATCCATCACATCTGGCATTATAGGGTACGTTTGCGTGAGTATGGGCAACCTATCGGACGTCTGCGCAAAACATGTAAAAAATGCTTTTCCTCGTACAATTCCAGTCAATTTTGGTCGACTCGATACTCCTATAGCTACCGAATCTAGCTTGAATGTACATTTTTTTAATTTCCACGTTAATTGTAATTCACGGTAATTAAATATTTACGGCAGTAGATTAAAACAATATCATACATACATTTTTAAGTCGTAAGCAAACATTCGACCACAATAAAGAATCAACAAGTACACAGACGAACGAGCATGGTTCGAAAATTAAATCAAGGCGATCTTCTCAAAATACTTAAATTTGGGATTTACCACTACTGAAGTAAATGATGGAAAAAAAGCCCCAGCTCGATATGTGTTAAAACTTACAAATCTGTAGAACAACATGTGAAAGTTTTTTAAAACATGTAAAATCATTTAGCTATGTTGGCAAAGAATTTTTAAATTATTTTCTGGATGAGCCCTTCTGGATTTCAAGATACTCCAGAAGGGCTCTCAACTTCCGAAAAGAAATCTTCATAGATTTCACATCCAGTGAAAAATTAAAAGGCAATTTTGTAATAAATCGCTCTTTGAATTTGGGGTAGAGGTGGATGAGGAATTATCTGTACTGAAAACAAAAGCACTTCGTATACTATTACCATTTTCAACATCCTACCTTTTTCAAACCGGATTTTCTGCAATGGATGCCTTGAAGACAAAATATAGATCTCAGCTAAATATAGAAAAACAACTCTTTAAGTGTCAATTTCTGATATTAAACCTTCCTTTGAAAAACTTTCCTCTACAAAACAAGCCCGTGGAAGTCCCTAATAATTATTAAACTTGTTCTTAATTTAGTAATAAGATTGATTGAATATTAACGTCGCACTTTTCAGCTTCACGAGGGCTTTTGACGACGGACCACGTAATTTTGAACCATGGTCAAGTGACGTGGATGACACCTGAGCTGGCACCCCTCTCTCTAACTACCACACCACACCAACGGGAAAACGTTTCAACTCTCAACAGATTTAACGTGCATCGCTGCCCTACACGGCGGGTCTTTAGTGGTACTGGGCTCGAACTCGTGACAAGGCAAGCCACGATCCGATACCTATACCACTCGGCTACCGCGGCCAAATTCAATAATAAGAAATTATTTATAAAATACCTTTTTCAGTACTGATACATCAAACGTATACTGGCTGGAACACGGATTCTTCGCACGAGTTCATTTTTTAAAAAAAATAAAACATTATTCTTGATATAATAGCTGAACTGTAAGGAGAGTAAAACTGTGTGCATGACATTGTATACAAAAATGTAAAATGATTTTTTTAGATAAATGCTATAATTGTAAATAACTGTTTAAAAGAACTGTAATTTTAAACCTCACACAATTAGCATTTAGAATTAATGTTAAATTATGAAAAGAATATAAAAATTCTGATGAAGAATAATTGTGTTACTTTTTAACATTTAAAGCGAGAAGACTTCAAAATGTTTTAACCCGGGAGCACAGGCGCGTACTCGATACTAACATTAATGGTAGTGCGGGGGACTCAGTCACCCCAATCATTTGTTTAGAATTATTTTTACTGTACACGATACAAATCGAATTCTAGTGAATATTTTAATTTATAGAAAGTATACTTACCTTTCTTTCAAGGACTATTCAATTCTTTTTGATGATTTGAGAAAAAATCAATAAAACTGAACTAAAATGATTCAAAAGTACAAGACCATAATAAAGGACGCAAATCAGACACTTTTCAATCCTACCGAAATGTTAAACCAATCAATTCTTTTCCAAATATCGCAAACTCAATTATTTACAATTTCCTAAGCGAAAAGCAAACGCATAAAAGATGGTAGGGAACTAATATTGATAATAACCATACCATAAGATTGAAGGTCAATCAAATGATTAGCAAACGTACTATGCAGCCTGGCTGAAAAGTGAAGCATGACTTCCTTTTCTTTTCTACAACTAATGTACAGTGTATTTCAATAATAATTACAGTGGTGAATTGTTTATCTTCTTAGAATTTTTCTCAGGGTCTGGGTTTCGTTTTTCTTTTAACGAGTAATATTTTATGTTAAAACGTAATAAAAAAATCTCTCATTGAGAAAATACAGCAAATAAAACAAAAATGTTTTTTTTCTTTAATTTGGTTTTGGGATCACAGAGAGCTATTTGATGACGGAAAAAGCCAGATAATAAACATAAATTATGTCAGTGTTGTTGTGTGTATTTTTTTTTATTATGGAAGAAAGCATTTTGTTTTTTACTTCTCTTTCCGGTTATTTTTTTTTAAAAAAATCTTTAAATTTTCGATACGCTCGCGCCCCCCTTGTAGGGTCATCGCGCCCTCCCAGGGGCGCGCCCCACACTTTGAGAAACACTGCCTTAAGGACTGTTTTAAAGGTCTTTAAAGCTCATGAATTTGACTATGGCTTAAATAAGATGTGTGGGGTTAAATCAAGCACACCATTATATTTTTAGCACTAGAATTGTGACGTATTTTTATAAAAACTGACTTAAAATTATTTAAATCCATGTAAAAGTAATTAAAAATAATATCAAACACGAAAAAAGTATAGGAATATCCGTTCTGATAGACGGTGATTAATAAGAAAATTCGCACCTATCGTGAGTTGAAAAAACTCACCCCACCATGTGATTCTCTCACTGTGTAGAGTCCAACTGAAGATATCAAGGCAGCCCAACCCACAAATCACACCACATTGTTATCTACAGGCATCACAGCAGGTCATTCCCGTCTGAGAGATGGATGTTCCAGTCAGAGGGTTAAGTAAAGAGTGTTTTTTTTCCAGGTATAGAAGTTTAAGTTGGCATTACTTTCCAAGATGGCGACCGATTTAACAGCTGTCAAGGGATTTATTCTCAGTTTGGTTTGGCAATTCATCAAAAGGATCGTCAAGCAAGGCGTAGATTCGGCGAATGGGCCTAAACGAGATTGCCGTTGTTCCCGATTTTCATAAGCGAATTTTGTTTAGCGATGAAGCGCACTTCTGGTGGAATGGCTACGTCAACAAACAAAACTGCCGCATTTGGAGTGAAGCTAATCCACAAGTGTATGTCGAAACACCGTTACATCCAGAAAAACTGACTGTTTGGTGCGCTTTATGGGCTGGTGGAATCCTTCTTCAAAAACGATGAAGGCCACAACGTTACAGTCAATGGTGATCGGTATAGAGCCATGATTACTAACTTTTTCATTCCTGAATTGAACAATCATGATGTCCAGGAGCTGTGGTTCCAACAAGACGGCGCAACATGTCACACAGCTCGTGCCAGAATCGATTTATTGAAATACACGTTTGGTGACCGCCTAATTTCCCGTTTTGGACATGTGAATTGGCCTCCAAGATCTTGTGATTTAACACCGCTAGACTATTTTCTGTGGGGCTATGTAAAGTCATTGGTCTATATGGATAAGCCACAAACGCTTGACCATTTGGAAGACATCATTCGCCGTGTTATTGCCGATATACGGCCACAAATGTTGGAAAAAGTCATCGAAAATTGGACGTCCAGATTGGACTACATTTGAGCCAGCCGTGACAGTCATATACCAAAAATTATATTTAAAATGTAATGCCACAAGATTATCTTTCGAATAAAAAAAAATTCATGTCAATCGAATAATACATTGTTGTTTTATTGCAATTTAAAGTTCTTATCCTCTAAAAAAAACACCCTTTACGTTTAACCAAGAAATATATTAGATACACCTAAAACTTTTAACAGTTTCTAGATAGCGGTAGGTCAACGCTTATGGTCACGGACTCGTGACCAATGTGTCATGAGTTCAAGCCTAGTGCTGCTGAAGACACTGATATCCAGTGGTTATGGTATCGGTTCATGGCAGGCATGTCATGAATTCGAGCCCAGTACCACTAAAGACCCACCGTGTAGGGCAGCGATGCACGTTAAATCTGTCAAGAGCTGAAACGTCCTTCCATTGGTGTGGCGTGTTAGTTAGGAGAGGGGGTGCCAGCGCAGGTGTCGTTCACGTCACTTGACCATGGTTCAAAATTACGTGGTCCATCGCCAAAAGCCCTCGAGTAGCTGAACAGTGCGACGTTAATATTCTCTCACGCTGAAGACTGAAAGTAGAAGAAGCTGGTGCACATTAAATCTGTCAAGGCTCAAATTCCCCCCTTTGGCATGGTGGGAACGTTCGGAGAGGGATGTCAACTCGCGTATCGTCCTTGCCGCTTGACTGAGGTTCAAAACTACGTGTACTCAAAATTAAAAGCCTTCGTGTAGCTTTACAGTGAGATGTTAATAAACACTAATTCAACAGTTACTAAATTCTAAGCATTGCTATACAATTACCTCAGCATGCTTGTATTTTGATTTTGATCAATATTGTACTTTGTATTTGATTGATTTTGTTTGTAAATTAAAATTAAAGTTGCTTTTCAAAGCAGCATGGCATGGAATAATCCAGATATTTATATTATTCCTTATTAAAGCATTTTATCATAATTAGCAGAAATGTATAATTGCAATATTGATTGACCAAATATAATATGAAAAATGTACCGTTCAAAAGGAAAGAATTAATTTTGTAAGCATTGATAATTTATAAAAAAAAATTTGATGTTAAAACAAATTGTTCGATATTAAAAAACGCAGTTAGACTTAACATGTCAAAGAGATATCTTTATCATTATTTAGATAGTTTCATCATCAACGTCAAAACTATAACAATTTGAAACGTTTTAGCGAATATTGGTCATTTGTAAAAGTTTGGAAATGGTGGAATATTTCACAGGTATAAAGTTCATATCCAGGTTTTATGACTAAAAATACGAGGGTTGTAAATTAAAGAGTGGCAACTTAATCTAGAAACTCGGAGAAGAGTGGACATGCTCAAATAAAGTATGGGAGCGGTGAGGTGGCGCCGTTGTCGATATGTAGAGTGCAAAAAACAGTCGATCTAGTTAGAAGAGTATTAGTGGCAAAAAGCTACAGACTATTATCAAGGATTACTGGAAGTCTGTAGCGAAAATACGTCACCGTATAGTACGGTTGCACGATGAGTTAAAGCACTTCGTTCGAGTGGGAATGATAATGTGGATTTCAAACACACAGCTCAACCCTCCATTCCTCATGGTCCGATTGATATCCTGAGCGGTCATCTTTCCATAGACCGTTGATGGACTATCTGAGAATTATCCTTAGATGTTGGTCAGTCTTGAGGAAAATTGCTATACTCTGAGTTCCACATCAACTCCCCGAAGTACAGAAATGGCACCGGTATGCACTGTTTGACATCCACTTGGAGAGTTACCACAATAAATTATAGTTTAAAAAAAAAACTAAAAAACACGCTTTTATAGTGAATCGAGCCTAAAAGTAAAAAAAAAAATTCTTAATATAAGAATAAAATGATGAACGAGAAAATTAATGTCATTGGGGTAAAAGCGTGGGGTGCTTTATATTAATTGTTATAATTTCTTACTAGTTCTATTCAGAAATGCTGAGTTAGTGTCAAAATGTAATAAAAGCACCCCACGCTTTTACCGCAATGGCATTAATTTTCTCGTTCATTATTGTATTCTTATATTAAGAATTATTTTTTTACTTTTTAGTTCCATTCACTATAAAAGCGTGTTTTTTTAGTTTTTTTTAATACTATAATTTATTTTTCATTTTTTAGTTCGATCTACAATAAAAGCCTGATTTTTTTAGTTTTTAAAACTATTATTTTTTCTTTGTTGAATTTATACTTGAGTTTGATATTTGGAGCCGGAGTTACGTGGCAGCTAGAATTAGCCTTGCTCTTCAATGGATACTAAATAACGATTCTGCAGGTTATATATTCTCCCCGTTTACGGAACCCTCAGATTACCTTTTAAACGTATTGCTAGAATGTTAATTCGTATCATCACTTTCAAACCTATTGCTTTATCAAAATAAAAAATAAATATATTTAGCAGTTACAGCATACATTTATCACCTTTTAAATGTATTGCCATAAAGTTAATTAGTATCATCATTTCAAAACGTATATTGTTTTATAACAAGTAATATAAAAAAATTAAGTCAATTCTAACAAGGATCAACAAAGAAAATTTTTATTTTAGCTTATTTTTATTAAATAGTTACAATTAATATAAATATGTATATACATATGACAGAATCACAACATTAAATGGTAATTAATTTTTATTAATTATCATTTAAGTATCGTATTGTCATCCAAAACAATCGTGTACATAAAATTTTAGTTCAACTGAATGCTTTAAAACGTGAAAAAAAATCTTTTAAAAGTTTTGACCCAAGTCACTAAAAATTTAACCAACGTGGCCGTATCTGTAATCCTTTAAATAATTAGTTTAAGTCAATTAATTATAAATAATTAAATAAAATTATCGTATTTTTACCCAAAACAATAGTGTATAGAAAATTGCAGCTCAAACGAGAGCTTTAAAATGTGAGAAAAAAAACCTTCTCATGTTTTGACACAAATCTCTAAAATAGTCGCTAAGTCAAAAAAAAAAATGATGCCAACGTGGCTTTATTTGTAATTCTTTTGAATAATTAGTTTTAACCAATTAATTTTTATTAATTATAAGTAAATTATTGTATTGTCATTCAAAATAATCATGTATATAAAATTTCAGCCCAATTGAGCGCTTTAAAAAGTATTTTATTAACGATTGAAAATTTCACGAAGATAAATAAATAAATAGATAGAGAGGGTAAGCTAATAGTAGAAATTAAAAAATAAAAAAAATATTTAGAAGTTAGAACATAAATTATTATTTTTTTTGCATGCACGTGTCTTGCACTTTTAGGGTTGCACCTTAATCTTTTAGTCGCTAAATCTGAAATTAGTCACCACATCTGGAAATGGCACATGCAATTAGTCACCATATCTGGAAATGGTTTATGCAATAAGTCTCCAAATGTGGAAGTGGTATATGGAATTAGTCGCCAAATCTATAAATCGAAATTCCTAATCATCCTAATCAAGACAATGGAATAAAGTTAAGAAATTATTGTATTGTCATCGGTCCTTGACAAGTGTGCAAAATTTAGAATTAATCTGACCTTTTAAAGTGGGTAAAAATGGAATTCAAAGATTCTATTACAAGTGAAACTTATAAAAGCATGTTAATTAAAAAAGGAGACTTTTACAACGTATTCTCTTAATTGATGAGACTCTCGTTTTCATATCGCAAATAAGGTCACCCTCTTATTGTGAATCTTGGAACACCTTCCCTACTCTCCTGATATGAGTCCCTGTGACTTCAATCTGTTTCCAAAATTATAGGAACCTTTTCGAGGTCACCGATTTCATAATATCATCATAACACCGATTTGCATCTGTACACCGCGCATATAGGGTGCTTCGTTGCTTACATCAACAGCTTGCCAATGGACTTCAACGGCTTCTCGACATTTAGTAAAAGGTTATAAGCTTTACTGGTGATTATATAGAAGGAATGTAATGCAATTGTACTAGTAAGTTCACGAAATATTGATTTAACCTATGTTGCCATTACTTAATTTACAGCCCTCTTAGATTACCTATTTATAGTGTTCAAATTATTTGATGTATGATACGTATTTTATTTGTTATCCGAATTTGTTCAATATTAGTTTCCCTTACACACATCATTAAAAATTTTAGAGCCCTTGAAAATAGACTTCTGGTTTCACCGCTCCTCAAATACTAATGAACCTGCTTTTAAGCGAGTTAAACTTTTCTAATAATTTTAGTTTAGATATTTCTTTCCAGTAATTATACTAGTTAGTTTCTTTTTTTTCTTTTTTTAAAATTTAGTTGAAGGCGATTCTTACTACAAACCTTTTGAAATTTTATCTAGGTAAAGGGGGGGGGGGAGAGATTCTTTTTTTAAAAATTTCTGTGGTGCACATTAACACTTATTTATTTTATTATCTACCTCGTCGTCTAAGCAAACAAGCAAAAAACTCGTTGGAATCTTCTTAAAAACTTTCTTTGTTTGAAAATTAAGTTTTTCTCATCATTGTAAAACGTTTTAAGTAGTTTCAGCTGCTAAATTGACTGACATTATCTTTTTGGAACTTATAATAACCCAGGAGTAGAAAGTCTTCTTTCCATTGTTTGCATGAAGAAGATTCGTGGGATTTAAAGAAATTGGGCATCCGAACACTTTTGTCGAAATCTTTGAAGAAAACATAAATTAATAGCTTTTTTTGGTATTCTTTTCAGAAAAAAAATATTGGGAAAGGGGAAATGTTTTTAAAAAGTTCACGAGACTATTGTAAACAATCCTTTCACGGTGTTTCGCGTAATTGCTTCTTTTCTCTATTTTCCCTCTACTTTGGATGGTACTGGATGAACTTTGCCCATTGTAAATTAAATGTCATTAAAAATTTTATTATTAAACTGATTTTTTAATTGATGTACAAATCAATGGATTCTAATCTCGGTATATTTCCGGAATTGCACAAAGAGAGAATTCGTAAAATTTTTACATTTTAACTTGACAAATGGAGTTATATCTGATAGAAGCTAAAACTGTTTCTTTTACGGTACAATTCCTTATTCAATTCCTACTATTAGTCCATACTCTCTCTATATTTATTTATTAATCTTGGTGGAATTTTCAATCATTAATAAAATACAATTTAAAGCGCTCAATTGAGCTGAAATTTTGTATACATGATTATTTTGGATGACAATACAAAAATTTAATTATAATATAATTAATAAAAATTAATTGATTAAAACTAATTATTTAAAGTATTACAAATACAGCCACGTTGGCATCATTTTTGGCGACTTGTGTCAAAACTTGAAAATGTTTTCTTCTCACGTTTTAAGGCATTCAGTTGAACTGAAATTTTATATACACAATTGTTTTGAATGACAATACGATACTTTAATGATAATTGATAAAAATTAATTACCACTTAATGTTATGATCTGTCATATGTATATACGTATTTGTATTTTGTAACTATTTGATAAAAAGTAGCTAAAATAAAATTTTTCCTTCTTGATTTAAGCAGGAATTGACTTAATTTTTTTTATTACTTGTTTTGAAAAAGCTTTAGAAAATAAAGAGGGATATTTTTCCAATAAAAAACATGCAGAAAAAACTTTTGCTATCTTGAAAATGATGCGTAATCAATCGCACATGAAGATTAAAGAGAATCTTGCAATTATAAATATATGTACAGTAATACCCTAAACTCGCTCTCATGCGATGGGCGGGATTCAATAATAAACGCGTAAGTCGAATTCCCGAAAGTCGGGATGTAATTGTACATATTAATACACATAAATTATTTTTAACTGGAGTTGGAGACGAAAAAAAATATAATTTTAAAATACATTTAAATAAATCTTAGATAATACTAGCCTGAATACCCGTTCATCACACGGTTGAATTAAAAAGTTAAACAATACAGATTGAAGGATGAAGAAGTTTTTAATGAGTTAATTATGCGTGAATTGCAAATTAAACAAAAAAAAGCTTTTTGAATATCTCAGATGAACAAAAAAACTTTATTTGTTAAATTTTAGGTCTGTAGATCTAATAGCTGATATAAAGGATTTTTTTTTTATTTATAACGTCCAGTAACTCTCTTGTAGGTCGATTTTTGATAACACCTTCCTAAGCTGATCTCTGCTCAGCGAAAATAACACATTGTTACATATTTTGTGTAATGAACGCTTAAAGTAGTGTAAATAATTTATATTTGGATGTGTAATATATTAATATTATTTTCTGTTGTATTTATTTTATGTTAAATTTGTGATATTCGCAAGCAATGCCGTTCCTAACACTATAATGGCGAATCAATAGAAACATAGTGAAATATTGGAGATAGAGCCTAGTTGATATCTTTTTTAGCGACCCTGTTGGCAACTTGGCGATTAATTGAATGGTGCAGAAGTTGATATGTTGTAGCACCACCTGGTGGGGAGCTCCAACAAAGAGGATAGCACAAAAATCTTTTCCATAAAAAATACATATACATGCCAATTTTCACAGTCTTCGGTTGAACGGTGTTGGAATGCTAATTTACAAACATTTTTTAAATATAAAGGCATATGCAAAATCGTAAACTGTATTTGTTTTGATGTAGAATGTTTCTAACAAACGAGCTAAATATTTTTTTCTGCCGCGAAATTTTTCCTAGCATGCTAATATATATATATATATATATTCCTTGTTTGATTGAAAAGAAACACACTCTTCGTTGAAGTCTGTATTTTTTAAATTAGTAACACTTTTTCAATTAAACTGAGGTCATCTGTTAAATTCCCGACCATCATTCGACCTTCTAAATGAACTGGTTCTAAAGACTGTTTAATGTCTTGCTCTTAAGCATGCACTTCCATGAGTTCATCTATTGTCAATTATTGATTGTGGGAATCCAGCAGTTCTTTAACGTCATCACTATCTACTTAATTTATTTGCCTAGGAAAGTCGACAACTTCTTCAATACTTCCTTCCTTCCTCAGTGGAACGACAGCCCAGGGTGGGCCTTGGCCTTCTCAAGAAGCCTGTTCCAGCCCAGCCTTCTTTCTGCTAGTGTTCTCCAGTTCATAGTCCTGAAGACTAGGAGATCTTTTTCTATGCCATCAATCCATCTAAGATTTGGCCTATCTTTTTTTCTGTGCCAAGTTGAACATTGAAAACTTTTTTAGTAGTGCGATCTTCTCTCATTCTGATAGAGTGACCCGCCCATTTAATTCGTTGTATTTTAATGAAGTTAACAACGTCAGATTCTTTATGTGATTGATAGGGTTCTAAATTTAGTCTTCTTCTCTATGCTCCATTTTCCTGAATTCCTCCAAAAATGAATCTTAAAATCTTCCTTTCGTAGATACTTATCATGTCCTCATCTGTTCGGGACATGTGCCAAGTTTCACATGCATAAGTTAATACTGATATTAAAAGACTTTTATACAACAGAACTTTGTTTTTCATTTTGATTAAATTTGATATAATATATTTTCGTATTCCATTAAGACATCTATTAGCCATAGTAATTCCCTTTTGGAGCTTCTTCAATCACACTACCAATTTCTTCAAGTTCTAGCACTGATTCCGCCTGAATTTCAGTCAAGGGGTGGGGGTGGGGGGAAGAGACTAATCGACGAGATTTGAAAATAACGTTAAGTCGGGTAGCGTAAGTCTGTAGGTTACTGTATGGGTTGCCGCGAAATCTTGCCCGTTGAAATGTGAGAGTTGACCAATGGACACTACATTTTATTTTTATTAAAACAAACACTTTATTATGACTATCTAATAACTATCTAAATTCTACCTAAGCTATGGTAGCACGTCAGCTTAAGGTATCCGACTACTTGCAAAAACTTTTTTTTTAAAAAAAAATAGAGATAGAAGGATTGTTTTATTTATTTATTTTTGTGATTTTTAGATTTATTTAGTACATTATTAGAAAAATGTGCTAAAATTAAGAAGAGAAAACAAATTGTTATTACTAAATTGGGGAAAAATTTACAAAAGATTATATCATTGGAGACGGTTCTGTACAAAAAGTTTATGAACAATTTTGCACTTTTGATGTGTCGCTTTGCTATTCATTTTTTAAATGACCTTGAGGATAAGAAATATTTTAATTTTTACGGAAGCTAGACCCTTTATCTAAGTTATTATATGAAAATGCTAAAATAACAGGGATTATATTCACGTAAAGGACTGTAAATTGTGTAATAAAACAGTGGTTGATTAATCTGAAGGTTAAAACACTTTTGCTTTTACACAGAACATCCACAAACAATTTCAGCGAATTATTTTCAAAACTTTTTGAGTGATCGCTGTCCCCATTTGAGCATTTTTTTTTAAAAAACCACAATAAGTAAAATGCATTTTAAAGTTTTACATCTTGCTTAAAGTTGTTATTTATGCCACCTCATCGACAATAACATCATATCAAGGCCCACTTAATTCATCACGGCCAGGGGTTAGTTGTACGCCTGTCGTTATCCGCAGCTTTAAGCACCAAACAGGTGAATGTACGATTTTGCTAGATACCACACCAATTTTGAGAAAGAACACCCTGAATGTGGCCAGAAGTATCACCTTTCCTTCCCTCCCACTAACCTCACGAGAGGACTTGCGGCTTGACGGCTATTTATGTGGCCCCATGCCGCAAAGGTGCTGTGCACTTACAAACATCCATGTCTTCCCCGAGATTGGAACCCAGGCCCATAAGCACCACTGTCAGCCTCACTAAACACTATACCCTTTGGTCGGTTTGCGTAAAGTAATAACATCTGCTTGTACTGAAACACTTGTAGTTTTTGTTCTAGTGAACAAAAAATAATAAACTTGGTATTTTTATAAAGCTAAAAAATAAAATCATAAAAAAATTGTTTTGGAAAAATTAACAATTTTAGGGTAGTTGGATACCTTAAATAATAAGCTAAATATTTGGAATCTAAATATACATATCACAAAGGAGGGACCTCAACAATAATGCCTCCGGATCCTTTCAAATTGAAGCTTAGGCTCCGTATGGCAACAATCACCATCTTTCTAACTTTTCTCTTCACTTGACTTTAAATAGTAATACTCATTAACATAAATAACGGCTCCCTTATGGAAAGAAATTTTATCATCATATTACGTCAACAAAAGTATTAACCCCAGAGGATTAGTCAGAATCAAAAATAGAACTCATTACATTGTGAATTATTAATGCTTAAAAAATAACTCATAGATGTTTTGAAAATTTTTAAAAGAAAAAAAACTCTTGTTTTCTTTAAGAAACATTTTTTTTTATTATTGTAGCTCATGACCAGTAAAAAGAGAAATTTCAGTTGGCTAAGTTTGTTCTTAAGTAAATTTATTAATGTAAAAAAGTGTAAGTTTTAAACATGTATATAGCACATAAATCTTAAATTTTGTGATTTTAAATTCATTAAAATTACATTTACTAACTTAACACCCAATAAAACAAGAATTTTGCAGAACAATTTTAATTAAATTTAAAATAATTTATTTAATTATATATGAAAATATTTCTTTGTAAAAATAATTCAAACTTTGTATAGTTTAACTGTTATTACTACATTTTTGAAACTGAAATATTTTATAAAGAAAAGTTCTAAAATTATTTAATTCTAATTTGAAATTTTTTATTTGCATTGATCATAAATTCAACCAAGCAAAAATAGGAAAACATTTAATTAATTGATTCATTTATAATTATTAATAAAATTCTTGCCTTATATAAGAACAAAATTATTTTTCATTTATATTACTGTGCTTAAAATTATTCATCAAAATTGAGTTTGATGCTTTTTATTAGTGAAAAATATTAAATTTAGAAAGTATATCACAATATTAAAAAGGTAAAAACGTGGTGTCGGAAAAAAATATAAGAATATTTTCACTAAACAAATGAAATTTTACGGTTATGACACTGTTTTTTAGTTAAATATCCGAGAAAATATTTGTTAATCGCTAACTAACTTTTCATTTAATTAAAATTGTTTCAAAACTATAAAATAATCTGGTGTAATGTTATCATTATTTTTCATATTTAAAAGTAAATTTTGATAGGATACATTTTTAAGAAATATTGCTGTTAATCGTTTCAACTCTATCAATAATTCTTCATTTTTATAACTATCAAGCCCTTAAAAATATATATATATATTTTTTTGAAGTGTCCGTTGCTTTTTTTCTCATAGACTTACATACATAGACATAGATATATCTCTTATTTGTTATTTGGCTGGGGGTGGCGTAGTAAGTTTGCGGTTTGACACCGGTCCAAGTCGGTAGATTTTCATCATGCGAAAATTCGACAGCGTCCATATTGTATGATTATGCGGCATATTCAAGATAACTAGAGTGCCTGTTTGGTTTTGGTGCTCTCGAAAAAATTAAAAATTCCTCGTACAATTTTGCTTCATCACAGCTCAGGTGCCTCTCTCTGGTGGGAAACTGGGCGTCAAAATTACATTGTGGCAATTGATATCCAGCTATTTGGTGCCACACTAAACATCTAACGGAGTGTACTAGGCCTGTGAAGGTCATTACTAATCCGCAGCCCCATTTGAAAGAAAAAGAGAGTAGGTAATAATAATAGCAGCATTTGACGACGTCTTATGATCGAGCACAATGAGTCGACAGTATAATACTTAAGTATCAAAAAATTATTCATTTTTTTAATTACATCAGATAAAAGTCATATGAAAAGTTAAATATTTTTAGCTACAGATTAATGCGCAATCTACATTTGAAAAAAAAATGAAGAATTAAAAAATATACTAAAATAAGTCAGAATTTTAAAACAATTGAGAATTCTTCATTTTTTTCTCGAGGTTTTCAAACGATTTCTTCTTGATTTCTTTTTGATTTGATATTTTTAGAAGTAGAGTTTAGATGTTTACTTTCCTATTTTGCACACATGCAAATTGGTTTTGTTCTTAAGCCCTTTTTTTTAATGTTAAAGTTGTGGAATCACTGAAATTATTTCATATTTAATTTTCTTGTGTATATTCATATATTTTTCATTACTGAATGAATTTGCCTTTAAGCTGAATTAAACATTTTAATTGCATGTTAAAAAAAGAAAAAAAGTTCTTTAATCTACTTTTTTGTTACTCCATAATGTACTTTATAAAGTACATTTACTAGGCAAAAATAATTGTTCCAAAAAGTAACAATATTATACAGTAGAATCACACTTTTTTTATTCCCATTTACAGGAAAATTGCTGGGACAATTTTCAAAGTTATTTCTTTCAGCAGGTTTTAATAGCATTTATCGTATGTATTCGTCAGAAAACTTACCTTTTTAATTTCATGAAAGTTTATTTCTTACAAAACTTATCGTTAGCATTAATGGAATTTTGATAAATAACATGTGAAAGACATAGATAGTATATAAAACTCCAGAATAACATCTTAATAGTACAATCAATAATAAATCATAAAATTTAACGAGTTAATATTTCCCGACACTTTTTCGAGAAAAGCACGATAAAATAAACATTGACTTTTAAAACTTGTAGCTTAATCTTTCAAGTAGACTCTAAATTATTCGAGGAAATTCTTTTTTTTTCTTTTTAAAACTCTTTTACGTTAAAAAATTTTCCCGTTTCTTGGAGCTTTCATTATTCTAAGCATGGAATTAGTTTCAAAAAGTTTAAACTATGTTTCGTGCTGATAGAGATAAAAAAGTTACTGAATTTTATTTAGCTAAGTTCTTCGTTTAAAATTATTCAAAGAAAAAAATAAAAATATTGTCTGTGTTAAAATTCTAGAAGTACAGTAGAGAATGGCTAAAAGAGTTCACTAAAATAGCTTAAATTCTTAATAGGATTATGTTTCATAAATTTTAAAGATTTCATTAAACCATATGCGATATAAATATATGGAATACAACATACTTTAAAATCTTTTTCGTTTATAATTGAATGAAAAACTAGAAAATCATTTTTGATTCATTGTTTAAGTTTTCTTGCTGCTTTCGGTTTTTAAATCTTGTCAACATACAAAATTTGAAGCAGGGGAACAAATTTCTCTTAAACTTTTTATTTTCATATTCTTTAATAAATTTTTATTAGAAATAACGTGCATGTGGGGTTGGTATATTGTTGTGTTTTGAAGAAAAAACCTTTTACCCTTGAAAAATCAAATATTTTTATTTTGGCATTTCAAAACATTTATTATGCTAAGCTTTTACCTTAATTAAAAAAAAGAATAAAAGTTGGCTAAGTTGTTCTTCTTGTTTTAGTATTCTTAAGTTGAAAACTTTCCAAAAAGCAATGTATTAATGAGCGTATTTACATAAATCACTGTGCAGATATTTCAAAATGCCATATAAATTTAACTTGTAATGAATAATGAATACATTTTATTTTTCAATTCATTTATTAAAATATATGCTGAAACACTATTTAAATGGTATTTTATAAAAATATTTTATAAAATTAAACGGTCAGTTTTCTCCTTTTTTATTACTAAAAGAATAAAATATTTTAAATTCAATTCTTTTTGAAATATTTATAATTTTAATATATTTTATCACATACTTTTCTTTTAATAACTTTAAAATTGTTAAAATCTTAATAAATATGAAATATTTGTTCTATAATTCATTTAATAAACTAAAGGTTAAAGCTCTTCTTTAATCTTTAATAAGAATTTGAAATTAATATTTTGGCTTAGTCCATAATTTTTATGCAACTGCAATAAGAATGATTTGCAATAGCATTTTAATTCAAAATCGGGGAGCTTTAAGCAGAAATACTGAACAGCGAAACTGGCTTGATTTTTGTTGATTGAAACATGTTCTACTTCATTTTTAAAGTATAATGTTTGCCTTAAAAAATAGCAGGAAACTTAAAGTTTTTTTTCCCCAAGTATTTCATTCTCATTTTATTATTTTATTTGTAAATAAATAAAATAAACACAAGTATATATGACATTTTTGGGTATTCCATTTTATAGAATTTTCATTTAGAAATTTTAGTACATATATAGTAATTACTATTTGTATTCGTTGAAATATTCATTTGATTTTCTATGGACATAACCAATTTTGTATTTCCAAAAATAAAACAGAAATATAGATATGTTTAGAGTTTTAAAGTTTCTAATCATTGACTGATGATGAATACATCATACCAATAAATACCGTCGTATTTTTTAGGATTTAATATTTTTATAGAGGATTTAATATGGATACTTAATTTTTACGATTTGCTGCAAATAGTTATTGCCTATTTTTCACTGCAATTTAAGATCTCACTTTGTAAATTAATATGCATTTATCTACATTAAGCATGTGAAACTCTAATCTAACAAGCCTCAAACAAAGGTTTAAATTTATATACATCGGCCACAAGAATAAAAACTTCAATTTTTATAGAAATATAGGTTTTTTTCAAACAGTATAGAATTAAAAAGAACAAAATAAAACACACAAAAATAATGTAAGTACAAAAGAACTGAATAAATCCTTTCACTAAATAATTCAAATCAAATATGCATTGCATCCAGATATTATTTCTTTTTGCTCCTCCCCCAACAATAATTTCAATAGAGAAAATTGAAGAGGACAGCAAAAAAACTTATCTTCCAAAGACATTTAAAAAAGAAAGAAAAATCACGCATTTTCTTTCAAATTTTTTCTAATGCTTAGCATCTTCCATCCCATACTTTTTAAGTAATACAGTTTCTCTTGAACTTGATTTGCTCATATTGCACGTAAGAGAAAATCTACAATTTACTTCTCAATTGTTTTTTTTCCAAAGCCTTAAATTATTGACAAAGTTGCGTGGGGAAAGTAGCAAACGACTCCATTTAATTGCAAACTTATTAATGGACAAGGACGAACAAATGACCATGAATACAAATCGAATAGAAGTATTTAAAACAGATTATTTACAGTAATGGAAAGTGCATTCGTTATAAACAAGGTTTACAACGTTCCAGAAATGGCTCTCTAGAGTGAATGAGTGAATATTAACGTTGCACTGTTCAGCTACGCGAGGGCTTTGGTGACGGACCACGTAATTTTGAACCATGGTCAAGTGACGTGGACGACACCAGAGCTAGGACCCCTCTCTCCTAACTACCACACCACACCAACGGGGAGACATTTCAGCTCTCGACAGATTTAACGTGCATCGCTGCCATACACGGCGGGTATTTAGTGGTACTAGTCTCGAACTCATGACATGCCTACCATGATCCAATACCTTGATCAATGGGCTACCGCAGCCTATATGACTCTCTAGAACAGTTCCACTAGCAGGATCGCATTCAGATAAAGACTTTTTGTCTTATCGCAGATAATGTACAAGCAGACTGCCTTGACCGTTACTGTTTAACTGCCCAAGAGACTGGGCAGCTAACAGCACCCTTCCGCTCTCTATCTTGTTCTGTCTAAAGGCTGGTGTTAACATATTGGTTGGTGAAGATGAGGTATGGATTCAGGTGGAGGGGATCTGTGGGGTGACACGAGAGTGGGAGATGCATTGCAACTTCGGTTGAGGTTTCTTATTGGTTATTGCAAGTGAGCTACTGGATCTGAGCTGCCCTTTTCAGAGAAAAAAAAATTAAAACTATTGAAATTCAAAGAACTATTGCGATAAAAATAAGAGAAATTAAAAGTTAAAAAAAAGAGATTTAGTTATCAAGATAGGAAATCTTCAGTTTCACTTCGTTCTTAATAATTTTTATTTTCCTGGGGGTAATGGGAGTACTTTCGGTTTTTTTTACCATTAACTTTGTCAGCGAAGGAAAATTCCTCCACATCATTGTTGCTGGTAAATTTTTTTACCGGTGGTGAGAGGTGTGCCTTTCTTGGGTTTGGGGAGCTTAAGGCATTTTGTGTAACCACAGCAGTATGCCCGTACACTTTGCAGTTTATGCAAAAGGGGTTATCCTGTTTTTCTTTATTTTGCAATCTTTGGTTAGATGTTCCTTACTTCACTTGAGGCAACGCTGCTTTTGGGGGCAATTAGGCTGCCGTATGAAAAAAGTGGTTGCATTTAAAGCCGTGAATGATACCTCGAATGGAGTATCCCCCGACTTTAACTTGCATATACACCAAGCGATTAGGTCGAATGCGGACTTGTGTACTCCTTCCTGGGCATATTAACTAGGAAAAATGGAAGCGGGGTTTTCGTTTTCTTAGAAATGAGAGAGAGGTGGCTACAACTCTTAACACTGTAGTCAAGGTCTTCGGAGTCGATGATAAAGTCCTCAGTTTTGGAAAAAAATTGGTAATCCTTTAATTACTATTTTAATTAGTTTGATTTCCTTAGGTGGAGATCACATAATATTCGAAGATATTATCCTCCAGCAAGGTGTGGGTAAGACTCGGGTATTCATCACTAGAACTTACAAAAAAATTGATATAGTCACCGGAGGTCTTGCTATAAAAATCGGAGAATTTATCAAATAAAATTTTGAATTGATCTCTATAGTTATTTTTTGTCTTTAGCATTATTGAGGGGGGGGGCTTTGGTTTAGGAACTTCGGTCTCCGGTTCAGGTTCGAGCAAATGCTTGCTTTTATGTTCCAGATTCTCAAAACTGTTCTCAATTGGAACTGGATCAGGGGTTTTAGAGGTAGTAGAGGATCTCGCTGTTTTCTTTGGGAAGACAAAGACATTTGAAGATTCCTTCTTAACATTTTTTTCTTATTATTATTTCTACTTTTAACATTAGCGATAATCAGGGTAATATCACCTTCCACCGGAGTGGTAGGATAGCATGATCAGGGCAGTCAGGTTCAGTGCATGGGGGCATGGTCCGTAGTTTACTTACCAATTGCTCCCTCTGTTGCATAGTCCTATCCTATTCTTGTCTGTGATGGTTTCCATCTGCGGTTCCTGTGCGCAATTTAATAGCTTATCATAGCCTTGGATCAGTATCTCGACCTGTTGAATTTTTTTCCATACTGAGTTTGCGACAATCAAACTCGAACGTCGTTGATTTTGTTGATCTGGAACGTGAAAAGAAAGATCTTGATTTGTATGAAAATCCGCAGAATTTTCAGATTTTGAAACCATATCGGTTTCGGTATCATTCATATTACTAATCAGAGGCAACCCCCTTGACCATAAAATCCCTTATAAGGCCTGAAAAGGACTTTACGTACTCTCTGCGATACGAAAAATCTGGGAGCTCAGAAAAACACGTCTGAACTACTCTCTGATCTGATTGACTTGACCGGTTGTCTCAAATGTTCCTTATATAAACTCATGAAACTTTCCACATTGCAAAGACTTCCCTAGGTTTCCCAGGTGTTATAATTTCTCGTAAAATTTATCACCAAATCGGTTGCCAAAGTTGATAATGTCGCCAATCTGGTAAATCTGCTAACTTTATCTAGGGTTTTCAAAATCTTATTGAAATCCTCAACTAACCTCAAGGGGAGTGGTGCTGTGCGGGAAAAACAACATACGTTGTGTGTTTCATTATATTTGAATGTTTTAACTTGGTCACAACATTTGTGTATTGATTTTATCTTTTCCTTGAAGTTTCGAATTTTTAGTTATCAACTCGGACAAAACGTAGCTTGCATGCCCCGTCGCACTTTCTTGTAAAATTTCAATAAACATGTTGTTTTTTAAGACTCAACTTGAATGCTTTTAACTTCTCATACCTCATTAATCTTTCTCAATTATCCTATTTTGATCATATTGCTCATGCTGACATTTTCAATGATACATAACTGTCGTACATCATTAGCATTATTACATAACTAACGTGATTTTATCTTTTATTTCATAGCAAAAATGCGCCAATTTTTACTTTACTTTAAAATTACGAAGCTCATCAGGGTCAGGAGGTTTTCGTATTTCAGAAATATTAACTAGTTCCTCTAAATATTTTCTGAATATAATGATCTAAAATAAACGAATAGTTCACACACACAAAAAAGGATAGTCGGAAAGTGCCCATACTTTTGTAAAGAGGTAATTTGGCGAATTTTTCCGGTGCCAAATCCGGTCTATGACTTTCCTAACTGGCAAAAATCACCCGATTAACAAATTAAACGCACTTCAAACGATACTCCGACACATTTAGTAAAAATGATTCACGTCCAATGATTTTCTGATCCTAGGACAGGGATGACGAAACAGTGGCACGCGTAACATTCATGGCACGCAACACAATATTTTGAGCACGCCAACGATCAAAAGGATTTGCATTTTAATTCAAAATAACAAAGTTCAATATGAAATATTATGAACAAACGTGAGTGATCGGTCGCAGTTTTCAGCAAGATTTTCTCACTGATTGATTTCCAGAACAGATCACTTTGGGTTAAAAAATTTGTTGAAAAAAAGGAGAAACTTGGAATTTATTGAAACAGGAAAAATATTAACAAGCAATATAAGTAAAAATGCTTGTAATGAAATTCTGGAAACATGGAATTCGATTCCAGACACATTTAACTGTTGGAAGACCATGCTATTTTAAACGTATTTTAATCTGCCTACACCTGCGAGTCATTGTCCTCAGAGATGAATAATATTAAAGACTTGGTTAGAAACCGCTTGGCAGATGATTCCAATTCAGCATGCATTCTGCTAAAAGTCACATTTTAGAATCCTAATATAAGTATTTTAAATCATTTCCATTTTATTTACAGCAGTGGTTCTCAAGCTTTCAATATTTGCGACCCAATATTCAATTATAATTTACATTGCGCCTACCTCCATACACTAACAAGGTATTGAGTTCGATAATACAGTACTTTGACGCTAAACCTACAAGACGACTTTAACCTCTTAAGAGCTGCCGGTGTATATAAACGTCTCGCTTAGCCCGTGCGTAAATTGCCCCGGCGTATATATACGTCTTTCAGTAGCGCACACAAAAAAGTTTCAAGGGGGTGTCCAAAGTCGAAAGTCCGCCATTTTGATACCATGCTCCAATACGCCACCCAACATATTCTTTTCATTTCGTCGATTTTCGGGAACAATAACGATACAAAATTAATTATTGAATAAATAATTAGCATTAATTAATAAAATCAATTACATAACTAAATTTTACGTAATATATACATAGAATTATAACCAATAAAACAAAATCAGTTCCGGACCTCTAGGGCACCCCCCTCCCTTGTGTGCGCCACTGGCGTCATTCAAAAAAAATACTATCTTTTCTGTTCACTGCTATCCATATAAATATTTCCAAGGCTTTGGAGCGCAATAAAATGACCTCGAGAGTGTTTGAGAAGAGTTTATTTATTTCAGAAGGTATTTTTATTTATTCCCTTTCTCCCCCCCCCTTCAATACACCACATACTGGGGAGAGAATCACGTAACTTTTAATCGTAGTCAAGGGATTAATTTTAAAACATACAAATGTTCAAGATAAGTGTTAATTTTGTACACAGCAGTGTTTCTCAAACTGTGGGGCACGCCCCCCTAGGGGGCATGATAACCCTTCAAAGGGGGTGCAAGTATATCAAAAAGTCGGAAACAAACAAAATTATTTTAAAAATTTTTTAATTTACTGAAAGTAAGTGTAACAAAATTCATTGACAAAATAAAAATAAATAAAATGCACATTTACATTGATGTAATACACTTAAAAATGTATCAGTATTACACAATGTGTTTCATAATTAATTTAACAATACTAAGTTAAGATCAAGTTTAACAAATCAGTGGCCTTAACGGGGCATGCCATAAAATTATATATAAAATTTAATACTTATCTTGATAATTTGTACGGTTTATAATTAAAACCGTATTGCTGCTTTAGAGTCAAAGTACATTATTATTGCTTTCAATACATTATAATTGTATAAGGAGGGGGGAGTGATGAAAATTATGACTGAAAGTTGGGTCGCGAACCCTGAAAGTTTGAGAAGCACTGGCATACAGTTTTACATATGGCAAGCCCGTGGGGTCACTGTTAATTATTAAAATTCTTCTTAACTTAGTGTTGTTAAATTAATTATAAAATACATTGTGCAGTACTGATACATCTATAGGTGTATTATATCAGAGTAAATTGGTTTTTTTATGTGACAGAATGTATTTTGTTTGTTTGCTTTCAATGAATGAATAATTTTTAATAATCGCGCCCCTCAATTTGAGAATCACTGATTTACTGTGATGTATTTCTCTGGAGTTTGTGTGGCATTCTATGGAAATCTCTTTATATTCATTTTTTGGTTTAATTGTATTTTATTATGTGAAAGCATGTTTAAATACAATTAAATTAAAGTAATTAAATATTTATTTATTTATCAGGTGTCAAGTTATTTGCCATCACTTCATTCGGCAACGAACTGTCCAATATTTCTTCATAATACAGTCCAAACTGTTAAGTGCAGAACACACGTCTAGATAGAAGTGTCCATGACTTGTCTAGAAACCACACAAAACACAAAAGGGGAGTCAGTCAGATTCAAACGATACAAATGAGCACAAAGGCTGTCTTGTTAAAAAATTTAAATCAAAGCAACTAAAATGTAAGCAATCAATGTCTCCCCTGAGCTGACTGTGGTAAAATTATCAAACGTTAATCAGTCTGCGTCGTTATATGGTTGGGAAGCACAGATCTAAAGTCAAAAAGAAACTATTTCCACATATGTATATAGGTTGATAGAAAAAATATAGTTTTTGCAACATCACTGCATAACTGATGCCAATTTCACATTTTGCTTATATGTTATTCCTAAAATGAAATCCTTGTTTTGATTTATTGTTAAATTGTCTATTCCTCAAATATAGGATTTTTGCACAATATTGCAAATGCAAAACGAAAGAAAAAACATTTCATCTGTTTAAGAATTCAAAACATGGCACGGTTCTATAAAAAGTCTCGAAAGATCACAAATAATGTTCGAACAAAACATTTCGTAAAAATAAATTCCTGCCACCAGAGGCTTATGTGCTTGGATTTTGAAATACGTGACATTTTTATGGTCGTGATTTAAAGCTTAGATTCTAAAGGTGTGAAAAATGCGATTTGATGAAATAACGTTATACATATAGTTGCCATTCGTATTTTCCTGTATTCATTTCCTTAATATTTGTTACAAAATCTGAAACTTGAAGAATATCCCTTAATATTGAAAAGTATAAGTTTTCTTAAATAGTTATTTGTGATCTGACTCCTAATGAAAGTTCTATAGGAAAATTTAGTAATCTAAAAGATGAAGCTCTCTCTCTCTCTCTCTCTTGATATTTTATGATTTTGTCGCAATTTATATGAACATTTCTTGCTAAGAACATGTTGAAACATTTTTGTAGTATGCTGATATTAAGCAAAAATAGCTGTTTTGAAAAGAATCATTTTCAAAGCTTCATATCTTATTATTTTGTATTTCATTTCAAAGTATTACACGAATCACTGATTTAATGCACATATCAATAACTTTTGATGTTTCCATAACAACTGTTATTCTCGAAATGTTAAAGAAAATTTATAACCAAAGCATTTCTCTTTGATGAATTTGATGTTAGGATAATGTATAAGAAATGTATATTTTTTGAATGGGAAATAAATTTATTTTAAAAAAGTCTTTTAAACTAAATGTAAGTGTAATGAGAAATTATTTCATCAGTGAACACTTTTCTTCGAATGAAACCTTATATTTCAATGAATTCGAATAGCATTTTGTTACTATTTTGTGTGTAATTGATTCTTGAAATAGTGTAAATAATTATTTCTGGATGTTTAATACGCTATTTTATGATAAAAATTTTAATATTCGTAAGCAACGCCATTCCCATACATAATGGCGATTCAAAGAAAACTTGGCGAAATGTTTGCGATGGAGCAACCGTTTTTGGCGAGGCAACCATATGAATGCTTTTGAAAATTTCTGAAGGAATCTATTAACATCTCAATCTATGACGTAAACGGATTTTTCAAGACAATGCTTGAAGATAGCCACGCAGGTAATAAATAGTCGCCGCTCCCTGAAGTTGTCAGTATCACTTTGACTGTTGAAGAGTTCACTAGCGAATAGTTGCTTGCTTATAAACATTACGTACTTGTATTTTTGGACACTGATAATTATGTCTAGGCACTGTGGAAGATGATAAAGTTTTCTGGAAATTATTGTGCAGATTTTATTTCTGTTTCCTGTATTTTAAGGATTGTTTGTCGACAATAAATTTTTATCGCTCTTAAATAATACTTTTGCACTTTAAACTGATAGTATAAAATCCACGAACCCCGACTTATTTAACAATATTGCACAAAATTCTGGATCCTTATAAAATTTTATTTTTCATTATTCTTATTTCTTGAGAAATTTATTTAATCCATTCCTGAAATACATTTCCTTGGAGTTAATTTTCTTTTGCATTATGTGGTCGTGGTAGTCTTTTGAATACAAAGCCGTATCCGGGGTGTCTCGAGTTCGAGCCCAGGAGCCGGTGTGTTGAGGTATTGATGCACATTAAATCTTTTGATTCTCAAAGTCTCCCCCTTAGTGTAATGTGGTAGTTTGATGAGGAAATGCCAGCTATGGTGTCGTCCTCTTCATTTAACCTTGGTTCAAAATTATGATGATATTGCTTTACAGTCCAACAGTAATAAACACTCATTTTCTCTTTTGCAATGTTTTATCCTTTTGCATTTTTTTTCTTGTAAAAATATATGCTAAATATATTGTTTAATTATTTATTCAATTGTGACTATTAGGTTTCCTTTTAATTTTTTAAAGATTTTTTTCAATGTTCATACGTGTTCGTGCTTTAATGTGGCTTAAAACAGCAATTTTTTTTGACATTTAAAATTTTTGAACTCATTTGAATGAAAATTTATTAAACAGTGGCAATAATTTAAAATATCTTTAAAATAGTGTAATTAAGGGGGAAATTAATTCTTTTTTTTATTATTTTATTTTAGCATAATTTTTATTTGAGTAAACTGCATTTTAATAATTTATTGGTTTGCGGGTTCATTTAATGTATTATTTGCTTATATGTATGGGTTACGAAGACAGTTAACTTAGTGATTCTTAATTAGCAATACATTTTTTTTTCGAAAACTTTGCACAAGTTTCTTCCTTTAATCTAATTTTGGGAACATGATTATTTTATGCTTTACTATTGTTCAAGTTTTCAGACCGTATAAATAAATAAATAGGCATGCAAAATTTTATTTAGATTATGCTCTAGGCAATTAAAACAACTGTGCCTATAATTTGTTGAGAAACTAACTTGTGAGAAAATAGTTAGGCTTGTTAAAAAGGTTTATACAAGAAAAATATTGGTTGCGGCTCTCTTTCGCGTTTGAAAATATTTACATATCCATTTATACGAAAATGTTTTCAAAGAACAAAAGTTTTATTGAAATAACGTTTAAGATTATTAAAGGATGTACAGAATGTGTGCTTATCTTAAATCACATTTGTGAAAATTGTTTTTCATTTCTTCGATGATTTTATAATCTATCTATTTTAACAATTTTAAAAGCATTATAACATTATTTTTTTTTAAAATATAATTTTTATTTATTAAAAAAAAGAATAAATTAAGAAATTTTTAAGTGCTTTAAAATAATAACTGAATTTTCTATATAAATTCATTCAAGTGTACTTTTAAAAATTAGTTTATTGCTCACTGTGATTATTTATTTTCATTTTTTTAAAAAAGTAATCATTATAAATCTATATAAAATTTAGTAGTTATTTTTTTAGGTTATATAACTGTAAATATATTTTGAAACAAGTAATATAAAAAAATTTAAGTCAATTCCTACTTAGATCAACAAAGAAAATTTTATTTTAGCTACTTTTCATTAAATAGTTACAATTAATATAAATATGTATATACATATGACTGAATCACAACATTAAGAGGTAATTAATTTTTATTAATTATCATTAAAGTATCGTATTGTCATCCAAAACAATCGTGTATAAAAATTTCAGTTCAACTGAAAGCTTTAACACGTGAGAGAAAAACCTTTTCAAGTTTTGATACAAGTCGCCAAAAGGGTCGCTAAGTCGCCAAAAATAATGCCAATGTGGCTGTATTTGTAATTCTTAAACAATTAGTTTTAATCAATTAATTTTTATTAATTATAATTATATTATTGCATTGTCATCCAAAATAATCATGTATATAAAATTTCAACTCAATGGAGCGCTTTAAAATGTATTTTATCAACGATTGGAAATTGCACCAAGATAAATAAATAGAGAGTGTGAGCTAATATAGTAGAAATTGAAAAACGAGTCAGAATTTTATTTGTAAACCTTAATTATATTTGATTTAAACTGCAAATATTCTGCTATGTTCATTCTTGTACAATACAAAAATTAAATTTTCGTACAATATATATATTTGAAGCTTTATAAGAATTTAAAAAGGATATATATCTCTCTTTTATTTTCAATTCACTGTTTTCGAAATTTGATGCTCTAAAAGCACAGTCCACACATACATGTATATTTACCGTAATTAATCGAATCTAAGTCGCCCCCTACACGTTTTTGAGAAAAAAAATTAAAAATGGTGTCGATATCCGATACTTGACAAATTAAAATCATTTTTAAATGAATATTAACCCTTTATCTACCTACGGTACCTATAAGTACCACTCACTTTAAAATTACATAGAATAACAATTTTTACGAATACTCTGACGATACTTAGCAGGAATATTTTTTTAGAATTCACTCTTCCATGATATATGACAGCACGGGTTCTATAATGAGTATTTTAGTGGGGAAGGCGAATAGTTTTATAGCAGAAATTTCATTTTCTGCTGACGGTGTTTTCAGCGGATTGCGAAGATTGTCATTTTTGTTCCGAAAAAAGAGTAGATATCAAAAGGTGTCATTTTTTTTGTATGTTAATGAAGACTTTAGAAAACGATTTGACTATTTATTTTAAGTGAATAATTAATTTTACACTTGAATACCTTTAATTAATTAATTATCTCTATTTAATTAAATTTCCTAAAGTTGAGTATTTTTTATGTGTATCCAATAATTTTCAATGTTGTTATTCAAAATAAATATTGCTGTGAAAACACTGCAGTAAATCATAATGTTGTAGATAAAGGTATAATAAGTAAATAGTTAATTTATTTTTCTTGTATTAAAAACATGGGTCAGCCTGTAAGTGCTCTAACCGTCAATATCTTTTTACAAAAATGATTCGTCGTTCCCACTGTCAAAGCTGACCTCGGAACTGGTACCAGCGTCACCATTTTTCCACACGGTGTTGTCTTTGGTGCCATCCAATTTTATTTTTCGTCCAGAGAAAGACTTTGTTGAAGATTTACAAGCAAAAATCGTGTCACGTTGTTTACGCCATCGATGTATATTTTTTCAATGCATCAAATTAACTAGCCACTGCTCTGTTTCCGTTTTCTTCTGGATATAAAATTGCCTTCCTTTTCATACTTGCGTCACATTGAACTCGTTTTGATGCCGTTATCGATGTCTTTGATGTTTAGGAAATTAAAAGAAAACGTATACAAAAATAAAAAGTCTCTAAATACGAATAGATAGGGAAATTCAGGGTAGACTGGATACTGAAAATAAACAGTGTGATAGCCCATGGGCTGTGGATATCATCATTTCAACATCCACGCGACCTAAGTTTGAGGAGATAAAAATGGACCATTAATAGCTTCCATAATAAAAAACTAGTTTATTATTACCTCAATTTATATTAAGCAAAGCAACACAAGTCTAGGAGACGAATGATCAGGAGTGATATGACATAAACTACAATTCTTAACAAGTAGTGCAATATACCACCTAATCTATATTTATAGATGATTCCCTAACTTATTAGAATCCGCTCTATCATTAAAGTTTAATGTA
This sequence comes from Trichonephila clavipes, assembly GCA_019973935.1. Lineage (NCBI taxonomy): Eukaryota > Metazoa > Arthropoda > Arachnida > Araneae > Nephilidae > Trichonephila > Trichonephila clavipes. The sequence continues at coordinate 596,210 of BMAU01019414.1, read as the reverse complement.
ATCTATCTTACCAATATTCCACGGTGAACAGCTGCCAGTCCTTAGATCGTCAATATAATACTGTATCCAACTTGATTCAGCAAATGGACAATCTTCTGGCTTTGAGCCCAATTAAAACTCTCCTTCTTCGAACTTCACTTAGAACTCACTTAACACTTATAAAACTCTCCTAGCACTTTCTGAAGGGCTCACGCGTCTTTTCTTTAACATGTCCTTTGGGTTCTTTGGGGCCTGAATTAATGGCAACTCTTTTCCAATCAAATCCAAGTTAATGGCAACTCTTTTCCAATCAAATCCAAGAAGTGAAGTGTGAATGAAAGATGCAAATTAGGAAGCTTTTAAATATCAGAAGTTAGAGTAAGCACGATGGCAATTAGAGGAATGTAAACTGTTCGTAGTTCCAGTTTGAAGAAGTTTTAGATAACGTTACGTGGCGAAGAATAGTAATTATACGTGATAGAGATCCATTGAACAAGGTGCATACCATTGCACTCGAGCTATCGCAATACCTCATCTAGAATTGTCGTGATCGTTACTGAAACTACAGCAAGGTACGATTGACTATTTAATATTAGGATCGGTAATAGTATTGACATCGTGTTTAGGGGAGTCAGTTATTGATAGTGGTTCGAGTTAGGTCAATTCGGTAATATATATATGTATATTGTGTGTTTTGCCACCGTAGATACTCTCACATATATTATTATAATTTAAAGCTACAATCAATTTGATTAAGTTAGAAAAACCGGAAGTGGGTCTTTGATCTACCAGAAGTGGGCATTTAAATTACTCGAAATCTATTATGGCGAGTCTGATTACTCGAGATATTACAAATGTATTTCTCTAAAATTTTTTGAACCTGCTATTTATGCTATTTTCTAGAGAATGTACTAAAGTATTTCTTATTGTATGAATATTTTTTGAGTTAGGACTTGTTATTTAAATAATGGTCTCATAAAGAATGTGATTTTTCTTATAAAATGTTTACTCAATCAACTCAAAAATTTTCAAATTTTAATAAAACATTAAAATTTTAGTACATTCTCTGGATAAATGCATCTAGATTGTTTTGGTAATACTTTTACTAATATAAGTTTATTATTTTTTTTTCTTTAATTGCTTTGAAGTTTTACAAAAATGTTGCTAAAATTTCACTTATAAATTGTGATTTCTGTGAAATTTAGGCAATTTATTTTAAATATTGTTAGTTAAATATTAGTATTTATTGGTATTGAATAAAAAAAAGCCTTTATAATGTTTAAATATGTTATTTTGTTAAAAAGTGCTCCGAACGTGTTCGGATACCTTAATATGTTAAAGGATTAAGTTTAATATCTTAATAAAGCTATATTAGGATATTGCACGCGTCTAGTTCTTCCTTTAATCCTACACCTGTATATATATATAGCTCACGCTGATACCCAAAGAGATAATCACCCCAGGGTGGATTATCGCAACACGCGAATACTAAATCTCCAATATATACACATTCCTAATCTGCATAATCGCGTTCTTTTCTTGAGTTGGTTGGAAAGAATTGCCCAAAGATTTTCCAAGAGGAATTTAGTAGAAGGCGCGATAAAGCCCCATCACAACTGTGAAATGGAATAAGTCATCGATGCAAGTGGCCAGAATGGATGGGGGTTTTTTTCCTTTGAGAGGATAGAAACTCAATTTCCCCATCCAACGAATTTTTTTTCCTTCGATTCTAAGCCGCACTCGATTTTCAGTAACATTAACACTAAAAACATGTGGCTTAGATTCGAATAAATACGGTATGTAATGGACATTAAAAATTTGCATCTTGGTTTGGTAGCCGTAACTGTGTCATTCCCTCTGTACAGTTCGAAAAATTGGACTAAATACACCAAATTAGTGTACCTTCTACAGGTTTCTAGATTAATTATTTTAATGCAATTATTTTCATGTAACTGCATGAAGTACATTATGCATAATAAGAACTAGGAACATATCTAAAGACCAACACTGGTATAATCAACTAAGTTTTCATTCACCCTTTATTATAACTTAACGTAATTTTCGTCGCTGCTAGATAAAACAGTCATTGTTATTAATGACTCTAAGGGAACTATAAATTAGGCTGTTAATGGATTAATTAATTGACTTAATTAATATACTTAGTTATATATATATAGTTTATGAAGAAAATTTTCTCTTGAGGAATATCGCTTTTTTCAAGATGTGGCTTTTTATCATTAGAAATACCTCATTTTTAAATTTCAGAAGACTCTGATAGAAAGTTCAGTGTTATGGATGTCACAAGTTTAACAAATATTAACGAGATGTGATTTAATATATATATTTAAACTAAAATAAATTCAAAACTCTAAAAAGTATAATGAATTAAATAACTCAACTTGTATTGAAGCGATTTTGTAAATAAAAGATTTGAGGTTTTATGTAAATGTCAACAGGGAAAATAAATAAAAAAGATTTAAAATGCGCCAAGTTTTTTGTGTGGTTATGCATTATTTAAACTAATCTGTTTTATTAAAAATTGGACGAAACAATGGAGGCCTTTCAGGATCGGCAAAAAGAGGAAGAAACATTTCCCCAGGCCCGTACGTTGCGAAAGTATACGCCCGCAAGAGAATGGGTAAATTTCACTGCTAAGCCTAATTTCACATTTAAAAATTCCAATAAAATCTTTCATGCAATCAGTACGCTAAAATTTACAATTTACTATCATTGATAATATCTGAATACACAATACAAAAGTTTTTGCTGTATTTAAAAAAACAATTGCGAATTTTAAAGAAAATGTTTTCATTTTAATAAAAAAAATACTCTTTTCACTGTTTTTGCCATGATGATTAAAATAAAATAGACTCATAACTTACAACATACTATCTGGAAAATCCCAAACAATAAATTTGCTTTCTTTTAAATAACGGCCAACATATTTTTTTTTATTTTTCATCAATCCTTATGTTGCTTGTAACTTTCTTGGTATCTCATTAGCATTATGCTCTGTTATGGTTATGACAACTCTGGTTGCGATAGAGCAATGAAAAAGACTCGTTTGTTTTTACTGAATTAAGAATAAGCCAGTAAAAACAATTATTTTTCTTTAAAAACGAGTCATAGCGTTTTATCTCTGACTACATGAGAAAAACAAAAATTATTGTTGTAAATACGAACCAAAAACGAAATAAATACTGCAACTATTATTATGAATGTCTGATGCCCTGTGAACTAATAAGCTTTCCATTGTTTTCCAACTTAATCAAAATGTAAACAGAAATCCAGTGCGCAATAAATTCCGAACCTTTAAATGTCCGATTCGCTCGAAAGAGCTAAACATGTGCAGTTGTTTACATTCATAAATATTCCGGATCTAATTAAAAAAAACTCGAAGCCGAAAGCATATATTGAAGTTTAGAGTTTTGCGATACATTATTCGAAAAAGAAACCGGACTTTAACCGCCATCTTGTTCTTTGTAAAAATTAATATAAAAACGTTTCAAACTCAAATCACACCGGTGTGATCATGGACCTCAGAAAGCGAAATCACTTATGATACAATGAACCTTGGAGGGAGTAACACGTGATCACATATGTGATCATGGTCCTGAACGAATTAAAATGGATCCCTTGTTCTTAAATGACAGTAAATATTTTAAAAAATAAATAATAATAAAAAAATAAATATTAAATACAGTTTTGGAAAAAATTGAATTATAATGGATCAAAATATTTTTATATTTTTTGATTTCGCATGTTATAAAACCCTTAATCCTGAAATTGCATGTTACTCCTTCCTATTATTCGGAAAGTATTCAAAGTCGGAACTTGGAATCGATTAATATAGGGCTATATGCTAGATTACATTTCTTAATTATCTGTCGATTTATCATGGAATTTTAATAAGCCAAAAAATATAAGGAATTTCAAACTTGCGTGTAAGTAACTTATTAAACAATTTCTAGTTTCCTTCAGATATCTCTGGATGCAGTGATCGGAAGTAATGATCTGGATTATTAGCTGTTGGGACAATTTTTTACGTGTATATTAAATTTTATGGGGGGAGGAGGAATTTACGGATTCAATGAAGAAAATTTTTTTAGAGATTAATTGTTCTTATATAATTAAGCTCAATAAAAAATATTATAATTAAGTTTTTATAATTAAGCTCATTAATTGTTCTTATAATTAAGTTAGTTTTCCTTCCATCGAGTCCTCAAGAAGGTTATCACTTTTGTTTAGTTATTACACACACATACACACACACACACATATATATATTGGTTCTTTTGGTTTGATCTTAAGATGTTTTAGGATTTATTAGTCTTTTTTTTAATTTGTTTGCAAGAGGAGAGATATATCGTGAGGAAATAATAGTTTTATTGAAATTACAAATATATACGCATATATCTATACATATAAATATGTGTTAAACTCTTACACAGATGATGAAATAGTTAAAAACTTAGAGCCGTAGGATTTATCATCGGCTAGTAACTGCACGTTGTATGTTAAAATCATTAAGTGTTGAAAATTTCCCTCTCTGGTGGCGATGCATGCTTGCATACATAATGCAAGGAGAAGTAAAGCTTCGAAATTTGTTTAATCGATATATTCTATCAGGAATTCATCAATTGTTGCACCAAATCTGGTACTACTAAGGCGCCTAAATCATGCAACGTACTATATATTAATGGCGAAAGGTTTGGTAAAATTCTTGCCAAAGGAAAAATATTAAGAGCATGAAAGTAGTTCAGATACAGCACATTATAAGAGATGGAATCCACATCACATATCAATTGATGACAACTGTATATCTCTGTAAAACGAGGACTGACAGAGATTACACTGAGACGGAGAGTGTGGACACGGAGACACGGTGTGATTATCTATTTCAAGATTGAAGCGGAATTCATTGCTGAATACTATATGCTGACATTATATTGACAACAATTATCATTGGTTATGACACCACTCTAGAGGATTGTGTAACTATAGAGACGTCTTAAAAATCACCGAGAGGACATATCTCCGTCAGAACTGAAATGGCGCAGATCCAGAGGACAGAACCGGTGACCTACGGATTCGTAAGCATATAACATACCACTAGACCAAAATGAGCACTGCAGTCCGGAGACTGTTACTGGCTTATGCAGATGATCCCGCTACACACTCCCACCAGTGAGTCCGTGGATAGGCAAACAAACGATATAGTTGTTTTAGCGAGCATGTGAGTTATTGCTGTTAATTTGAGGTGTTGCGTCAAGTGAGTCTGTCTGATGTTTTTGTTGCGTCAAGTGAGGGACGAGATTTTTTGGTTGCTCTTTCAACGAATAGATGGCGCCTCGACATTTCAGAAAGTTACGCTTTTTCTTTGTTCAGCCAATGAAGTGCGCACACTCGGAGGACAGAACCCGTGACCTACGGATTTGTAAGCACATAACATACCACTAGACCAAAACGATCACTTCAGTCCGGAGGCTGTTACTGGCTTATGTAGATTATACCACTGCTGAACCATAAGTTGTGAGATAGCGTAGAAGGTCTTCCGAATATTGAGATAAAAATTGTCGCATGTTTGATGGAGGACAATGTTGTTATATTAGCACAGTTCGGGCCTGCCGCACTTCTCTCGCATTTTTGAATCTAGACCGTCCATGTTTTTCTTTCAGAACTTTCGATGAGTTCCTATCAAAAACTATTGCTTCTAACATCTCTTCTCAACATTATCCACGCGATGCAAATAACATCCTATTTCTCGATATCGACAACGAATTTCATGCATCTCAGCAAAACAATTTTTGTAAACTTGTAGTGGGTGACACTTGATGTTAACACAATTTTTCAAATATTAATTCAATTATTAAACTAAAAAATGAATAAAGAGTAATAAACAAAAATAATAGTTCAACAGCAGATATAGAAAGGAAAAATTGTTCGTTTTGAACCTGTAGCGCAATGGATAGCACTATGGAGTTCTAATCCACAGGTCGTGGGTTCGGATATCCCCTGGGATGACCTAGTTTATGAGAATGGGATTTCTTTTTTACTATAGTATTTTATTAGAATAACTAAATTTAATTGATGGATGAATAAATAGTAACACACAAACAAAAAATAGTTCAACACCATATCAAGAAAGAAAAATCGCTTTCTAATTTGTCACTTAATATTATGATCCTGACATATGTATATACACACATTTATATTAATTGTAATTATTTTAGAAAAAGTAACTAAAATAAAAATTTTCTTTATTGACCTAAATAAGAACTGATTAAAAAAAATTGTTTTTATATTATTTGTTTTGGAACATTTTGGGCAAAAAAAAATTGACCATTTAAGGGGTTAAAATCCATTGATGTGTCAAAACAAAATTTTCATTTATTCATTCCTAAATTACTTAAAAATTTCAACACAAATGGATTTTAATAGTGCTTTTATGATTAAGGTTTATTTTAATACCTGTAGTTAAGATATACTCTGAAGACTCCAAGCTCTTTAAAGCTTCTGAAATGTATATAAATGTTTTCATTGGTTTTCTTTATTATGCTTTAAAGGTTTCCATGCATTGCATTTCCGCCGCAGCCATTGGCACTTTTATTTACATATTATTTAATGTTCCAAAGACGAACTGGGAATTCTAATTCTCTTGTACTCCCCTTCTCAATACTAGAGTAAAGCCGTGGAATTTATGACCCACGAGTGATAAACCTAACTTTTGTTTTTATTTTAAAATAAGGGTCCCATTTGCGCAGTTATATTGGAGTTCCTGTCTCGTAAAAATACGAAAAATGGTTCGCCTTTGTTCCTTTGTGCAGAGTTATGGGGTGATCTGATTATTCTAAACTCTTTTAAAGAAATAGAAGAAAGTTTCAAAGGGTTGAATGTTTTATAGCTATGTAGAGTTTAAGCTGTATGTCAGTTTGTCATATGGATACTGAGGCTTTTGCATTGAATTGAACTATTTTTAAAAAAATTATTAATAAATATATTAGTTATATATATATATATATATATATATATATATATATATATATATATATCCTTGTAACCCCAGGTAAACTATACCATATAATCATTAAATAATATACAAATATTGTCAAATATTTACTATACTAGAAGTCGTGGTTGCTCAATTATTATGATTAATGCAGCGTTTCTCAAACTGGGGGCGCACTCCCTAGGCGGGTGTGATAGTTCTACGAGGAGGAGAGCGATTATATTGAACATTCAAAAGCAAAGGTTTATTTAAAAAGATTACTAATTTATACTGAATGTAAACAAACAAAATAGTCTCTGAAATAATAAAAAAATAAATGCACATTTACACTGATAAAATACGCTTATAAATGTATCAGTACTACACTATATATTTCGTAGTTAATTTACCAATGAATCCATCAGCTTGTCATACAGATAATTATATAAAGGGTATTTTTTTAGAGGTATAGAACTTTAAATTGCAATAAAACAACGCTGTATTATTCGATTGACATGAATTTTTTTTATTCGAAACATAATCTTGTGGCATTACATTTTAAACATGATTTCTGGCATAGGACTGCCACGGCTGGCTCGGATGTAGTCCAATCTGGACGTCCAATTTTCGATGACGTTTTCCAACATTTGTGGCCGTATATCGGCAACAACACGGTGAATGTTGTCTTCCAAAGGGTCAAGCGTTTGTGGCTTATCCGCATAGACCAATGACTTTACATAGCCCCACAGAAAATAGTCTAGCGGTGTTAAATCACAAGATCTTGGAGGCCAATTCACAGGTTCAAAACGGGAAATTAGGCGGTCACCAAGCGTGTCTTTCAATAAATCGATTGTGGCACGAGCTGTGTGACATGTTGCGCCGTCTTGTTGGAACCCCAGCTCCTGGACATCATGATTGTTCAATTCAGGAATGAAAAAGTTAGTAATCATGGCTCTATACCGATCACCATTGACTGTAACGTTGTGGCCTTCATCGTTTTTGAAGAAGGATTCCACCAGCCCATAAAGCGCACCAAACAGTCCGTTTTTCTGGATGTATCGGTGTTTCGACATACACTTGTGGATTAGCTTCACTCCAAATGCGGCAGTTTTGTTTGTTGACATAGTCATTCAACCAGAAGTGCGCTTCATCGCTAAACAAAATTCGCTTATGAAAATCGGGAACAACGGCCATCTCGTTTTGGGCCCATTCGACGAATCTACGCCTTGCTTGATGATCGTTTTGATGAATTGCCAAACCAAACTGAGAATAAATCACCTGACAGCTGTTAAATCGGTCGCCATCTTGGAAAGTAATGCCAACTTAAGCTTCTATACCTGAAAAAAAACACTCTTTACAAAAAATGGTGGGTGGAACGCCACGCGATAGAGGTGAAACTTCTTTGGCGACGTTGGCACATTGATTATTCGTTGTAATATTCCAAACTGACCATGTACATGTCTTAATCGCCTAATTTGCATGAAAAGTATTCGTGGCGAATTGAGTCTTTCTGATACCAAATCCAAAGTAGGAAGATATGCTGGAATTTCTGGGTATACAAAACTATTATATTTTGATAAATTTGGTATACGTTTTCTACTTTAACTTTGTTGGCTATTGTAACATTTTTTAATGTCTTCTAAATAATTTCCAGTAAAATATTTTTCTGCTCAGCAACAGGCGTTCTCAAATCATCTCTAAACCATAATCTATCACAAATCGAACACCCGTGACCGAAAGGATTATTAACGAATAGCTTTTGAAAATCTTTGTGGGCACTTTTATGGGTGAGTGAATATTAACGTCGCACTGTTCAGCTACACGACGGCTTTTGGCGACGAACCACGTAATTTTGAAACATGGTCAAGTGACGAGGACGTCACCTGAGCTGGCACTCCTCCTCTCCTAACTACCCCACCACATCAACGGGAGACGTTTGAGCTCTCAACAGAGTTATCGTGCATCGCTATCCTACACGACGGGTCTTAAGTGGTTTTCGGCTCGAACTCGTGACATGCCAGCCACGATCTGGTACTTTGACCACTAGGATACCGTGGCCAAGCATTATTATGGAAATCCTAGTCTTTGTAACGTAAGATAGAATTTATTATCAATTCGCATGCATCAGTTCCAACACGCACTAGACTTGTTGAGGGTTCTGTAGTTGACGGCACAGGGTGGTTCACAAAGTCCATATTAATCTGTGCTGTCATAAGAAGAATCTCAATAGAGCATTCCCATCCCTTTTACTCGGCATCAAGAGAGTATTTTGCAATGCTTTTTCCGTGCTCAATATTCTCTCATGTGTACTCTGTTGGAGATTTGGCAGTAGCACTTGATGAATTTGCACTATTTTTCTGTTTGTCATTAAACTCGGCATTAAGAGAGTATTTTGCTATGTTCTTTTTTTCATGCTTGATATTCTATCGTGTACTCTGAGATTTGGCAGTAGCACTTGTGAATTTGCACTATTTTTCTGTCACTTTTTCGACTGGACTTGCTGCTAGTTTTTCTTTTTTTTTCTTTCACGAAACTCTTTTCCTCTTTGTGCATTTGATTTAGGCATTCTGAATAGAATTAATAATAATTCAGTGCAAATGAAAATTAAAGAAATTAATTAGCCACCGAACACACATCGCCATGTAGCCAAAAATCTAAAGAAAATTTCAAAAAGGCACGCTTTTGCTGCGAGAGCTATTTTGTCTACACTGCAATGCTCACACTACAACTGATACGACCACTGATAATGTTCCGGAAAAGGACCCCTAAGCAGTAGGGAGCAGTTACAGTATCGTTTTATTTGTTTGGGTTGATGATATTTAATACTTTTTTCTTGTAAATATATTGAAAAAGCCATTTATAAGATATCCAGACAATTTGATTAGATATTATGAATAAGATAAAAATTGAGATATAATAACAAGATATTATACACGTTAAATATTGGCAGTTAGATCCTCTATTTGTTCTCTATTTGTCCTTATACTATATTGTTACATTCATAGAGTCTGCTTTATTTACTTATAGTGTATTCACATGTAATATTAAAATTAAGTGTCAATAAATAATGTATATTAAATGAGTATATATATTGAATAAAACAGTCCGATTATAATTTACTGCTTCATTATACGAGAAATTTTCATGAAAACAATTTAATCTGTTCTACTATAAAATAATTTTATTAAAAAAAAAAGCCTATTTCTTTAAGCATGTTTCTTAATTTATTTCTAAAAAGTCAAGTTCATTTCTTTCTGAATATTGGAGACAGGCATTTCTAAAAAAATTCAAACCTTTTGAAGGGTAAAAATTACAAAGGAAGTCAAACAATAAAACATATCAAATGTTTGTTTATAATGAGATTATTTCAGATATCGCAAACCTTTAACTAAATTTCATTTCCATCACAGAAGAATTCCTAATTATTAATCAAAAACTTTCATTATTAACCAACTGTTATTTTATACACTCTGCTCTCAAAAAGTATAAATCTCTTGTTAAACATTAGAAATAGGTATGAATTTTTTTAAATAAACAAAAATATATCCATGTCATTGACAAATCTTATTATAAATTCATTTCCAAAATTATATTTACTTGCTTTCATGTTTCTGAATGTTCCATACTCTTCTATGAGAAATTATAGAGATAGTATTTCTAAAAACATTAAATATTTGTAGCTGGTAATTACTAAGAGAATCAGACAATGAAAGGTATAAACATTAACATTTCACACACACACAAAATGGGACAATTTCATATCTACATGTTTCTTATAAATTACACTATTTTATGAATTTATGTGGAGTGATACACTATGTACCAATAAGTAATGACACACATATAAGAAGTTTTTCCAAATTCAATGGTCTCAATTCTATACTGTAAATCATTCTGGTGCATAAATAAATATAATAAACTATATGAAAACAAAGAACTAATTATAAGGATGCTAAAAATAATCTAGAACTATTAATAAATCTATATAAACAAACACTGCAAGAAGCTGCCGGTTTCGCACACTAAACTGAAACAAAAATTATGCTAAAAAATTACGAGAAAAACACTTCATACCTAACTATTAAACAAGGATAATGCAAAAATATAATGAAAATAAATAAATTTCAGAAATAAGCTTCACACATGAGAAGTAAACATATGAAGCATACGGAATTTACACACTGATTCAAAACGTACGGAAATGTTGGTATCCTCGTCACGTGATTTCGACTTGGCGTCTCATTATCGTGAATCAACCTCATTATCCAACTTTTTCACCAATATGACACAAGTCACGTGGATCGTGACTCAAGTAGAATGTTTGAAAAATTTACATTATTTTCAGAGTTACCACCAATTGAAATAATTATTGACGTTTTTTTCTTCAAATTGTTCCCCTCTATTGTCGCGAAATATGAATAAACCCAATTCTAAGTTATATATTTCAAAAATTCTAATTGAAGCTCTGTAGAGAGGTCTGAGCTATATACAGGCAAAATATTATCATAATAGAAGCATTTTTCACAAAAGGAGAATATTTGGAAAAAAGATTATTCTAAGTTAATTTTTTGCCAAAATATTATATTTAAATAAATTCTTTTTGTCAAAATGTCCTTAAAACAATTTTATGCATGTATTATAATCTAAGTGACACTAAATATCATGAAAATGATCCATTTATGCGCTTTTTTGAAATCACGGTTTCGAACGTAGTCGGATACCTTAAAATAGGCTACAAAACATCAATATTCATAGAAATATGGGTTTATTTCGAATAATAAACATGTATAGAAGAACAAAAAAAATAATGTTTGCATTCTGATACTTGACTTCTCTTCTCTGCTACTATCTTTCCTATTTCAGGAGAATTTTTAAAATTTTATTTCATATTATTGTGTGCCGATATATTGGATGGGCCATAAAAATGTTCGCTGTGGGCCACGAGTCTGACACCCCTTCTGTACAGATTTGAAGTGCTGTAATCCTCCAAATCTTTTCAATGTAAGAAAAATAGAGAATTTTGTGAATTTGACTGTAAAACCTCATATAATCACCCATCCTGTATAGTGGTTAGCGACTCTGACTGCTGTGCTGTAGGGACTGGGTTCGAATCCCGGAGAAGACATGGATGTTTGTAAATGTATAGTGCCTTCGCGACATGGGGGTACTCTAAATAGCCGTCGAGCTGCAAGTCCTCTCGTGTGGTTGGTGGAAGGGGAAGAGAGGTTGGAGGCCTCTGGCCACTCCCAGAGTGTTCTCCCTCTAAATTGGGGTGGACCGAACCAAATCGTACTGTCACCTGTATGGTGCTCAAAGCTACGGTTAACGACAGACGTCACTTAGCCCTTTGCCATGATGAATTTTGTGGGCCTCGATCCGGCCTTTGCCGATCAGGTGGCATTGGTAACAACAACAAACCTCGTATATCTCAAAACTCCATATAAGCACTTTGAATGTGTTTTGCTATTTTTGAATAAGGGTAAAAAGTTATCAATAAACAAATATAGGTTTACAAGGAAATCCCATTCAGTAAAAAAAAAGAATTATTAATAGGCAATCGCTTTAAACATTGATTTCAATTAACTGAATTTCCATTCATTACTATATTTGAATTTGGTACGTATTTTGCATAAAATAGAGAATCAAACTTCTCAGCAACATTTCTACGAACGGGGAAAATAAATGTTTTGGCGATAAATAAAAGCGATAGGAAGAAAAAAAATCTACAATTTTCAAGGACTTACTTAGAAATATGATCAAAGTGACGTTTAGGAGACCGATATTAAGAAAATCAGGTCAGCTATTCTGGCATAAAAGATTCTTTATTTTATGCGCATTTACTGTTTTTCTTTCTTTTGGCTTAAATTCGATGTTTGTTTTTCTTTCACTTGGCATGACAGCTACACTTAGCGATATTTCTGAATCACTGAGCCGGGCTGTTAAAGCACTGTTATATATCGCGACTTTTCTGTTTCGTTACTAATCTGTCGTTTTGCCAAATGAAAATTTTATTTTTAATGTTTTCTTTGGATGAATATCTTTTCATAAATATTGTTCTAAAACAATACTAGTACGATGTAAATTCAATTTAAGGTTAATTATTTTTAAAAATTATTAATTTTATTAAAAAGTAAGTTTTTGTCCCCTTGCCGAGTCAAATTTTGGGCCCTCAAATTGGACTTTTACAGAGGGTAAATATTTGAAGGCAGTCAGGCTTTGGGTCCTCCCCTCCAAACACCTCAATGCGGGGTGTATATTATGCCACTGAGGACATTATTTATATTTTTATGGTTTCAAAAATGACGAGTAACAAAACGTATGCAATATTGATTATACTGTACTACATTTAACGAAATTCCTTATAAGTTTAACGATTGTTTAGCTACTTTTCACCGGTGACAAGTATACAATGACAATGACAATTTACTCTGAGAGTTGGGATAAAGTTGGACTGGGGTAAATTATTGTCATAACACTTAACGTTGTTGAAATCGTTTGCGCTTTGTCGATTTGTTCCTGCTTTTCATGAAATTCCCTTTCACTGATATATTGAATGTAAGGTGTAACGGGGCTGTTCCGGTACTTCCTACTTATCCTCTTGGGGAATAATGGTTCTTTTAAATATTATTCTATTGAAAACTTTCCTCCTCTGAAGAAGACGCGAATTATTCAAATCATGGCTTGTACTTAAAGATTAACTTTCAGGTTCTATAGAGAGGTTAGTAGCTAAAATAACAGCAAATAGGGATTAACGTAAAGCTAGTCGAGGGCGCTTCGTAGATTATTTGATTAATATTAAGAGTTATTTGATTAATATTATCTGTTAGAATTGGATGAGGGTCGACATGAATTAGATTAAAGAAGAGCGTATCTTCATATATTTAGAAAGTGTATTGCCAGGACGGGCTAAGAGTAAGTGATCTGATATATTATTAAAACTTCAACTATCTCGTCTACCTCGCTATTGCTCCCACATTTATCTAAGGTGCATTTCTTAACTTGAGTTGATGAAATTCGTTACGTTGTTTAGAACTGTTAATAAACTGAGTTGTTCAGACTATATAGCTAAACTTCCTTCTGACCCTCGTACACTAATGGATGGGACCGCCCATCCAATACAAGGGAAAGTTCTGTCGTTTTTGAAAAGTTGACTTTTATACGTTTCGATCCTAAGCAAGAATTCGGATCCGACTGAAACCAATTTAAACAGTTAGAATGGTATCCTATCGATGATTTATACTCATTTCTTCGTATTTTAGTCAGTTTTTTTAAACTAGTAAAACTGTCAACATGAAGGAAGAAAAAGCACACTTAAGACATTGTATGTTGTTTGAGTTCCAAAAAGGGAATAACGCTTTGGAAGCAAAACAAACAAAAAAATTTCTGTGTGACGTGTTTGGAGAGGACTTAGTAACAGCTCAAACATGTCAAAGATGGTGTGCAAAATTTCGTTCGGGTGATTTTTCTGTAAAAGATGAAGCCAGATCAGGAAGATTATCACATATCAATATGTTGTTGTTTCTAATGCCACCTGTCTGACGTAGTCAGATCGAGGCCCACGAAATTCATCGTGGCAAGGGGCTAGAAGTACTCCTGTCATTGGCTTTGAGCACCATACAGGTGACAGTACGATTTAGCTCAGCAAAATTCCTCGAAGGGACGATAGATGGCGACACCACCTATCTCCACCTCCACAATTTTTGAACTGAAGGAGAGGGAAATAATCTGCTGTCTCTACGCTCGTGACTCAGCCCACAAGACTTCGAACCCACCGATTTAACGAGCACGTATTCCGTGTGTACTCGGAGGGTATTTGGTGGCATCCGGCATCGAACACATGCCTCCCGGTCTTGAGTCCAATGCTCTAATCACTAGGCTACCCACGGCATACGGCCACGGACGAAGTGCTACGCAGTATGATCAAGAGAAATCCCACGTTATATATATAACTTTCACAGAAGTGAGCTTCAAGCTTGGAATTCATCAGATTACTGATTAGGAGAAGAAATTTTAATACACAGAATTTCGAAACGTTCTTCAAATTCCACTCGTCACAAAAGGGATCCGTTTTCGGACCACTTGGTGAATGGAGATGAAAAGATGTTGGAGTACTAATATGTAGTTAGAAAAAATATGTTTATACTTAGGGGAGACACCACAATTCACATCCAAAGCTGGATTATAAATCTGTTCTATATTAATTGTTATAATTTCTTACTAGTTCTATTCCGAAATGCTGAGTTAGTGTACAAATGTAGTACCAAGCACACCCCACGCTTTTACCACAATGACATTATATATAATTTTCTCATTAATCATTTTAATTCATATTAAGAATTATTTTTTTACATTTTAGTTCAATTGACTATAAAAGCGTGTTTTTTAGTTTTTTAAAAAAATAAAACTATAATTTTTATTTTTCATTTTTTAATTCAATCTACAATAAAGGCCTGTTTTTTTTTTTTAGTTTTTAAAACTGTCATTTATCCTTTGTTGAATTTATCCTTGAGTTTGATATTTGGGGCCAGAATTATGTGGCTGAAGGAATTTGTCTTGCTCTTGAATAGATATTAATTAATGAATCTGAAGGGTATTTATTCTCTCCGTTAACAGGGCATCGGATTGCTATAATGTTAATTCGCATTATCACTTCTAAACGTATTGCTTTATAAAAATAAAAAAATATTCACCAGTTAGAACATAAATTATTCCTATGCACGAGTCTTTTTTTTTATTTCCCTTTTCAGAAAAACTACGCACCCACTCACCCTACCTTTTTTATATAAAGAACACTTTTTTGTTTTATTTTTTATTAACCAGAAGTCTATTTTGCGGTTTTAGGGTTGCACTTTAATCTTTTAGTTGCTAAATCTGGATTTAGTCCACAAATCTAGAAATGGCACATGGAATTAGTCGCTAAATCTGAAAATGGTTTATGCAATAAGTCGCCAGATCTAGAAACAATAGAATGAATTAGTCGCCAAATCTCGTAAATGCTTAAAATCCTTAATTTTTAAAATCCTGATCAGGACAATGAAACAGAATTATGAAATTATTATATTGTCATGGGTCCTTGACAAGTGTGCGAAATTTTGAATTAGTAGGACCTTTCAAAGTGGGTAAAAATAGAGTTCAAAGATTCCATTACATACAATTGAAACTTATAATAACGCGTGAAAAAAAGATATGTTTACTTAGGGGAAACACCACCATTCACATCCAAAGCTGGTGTGCCTCAGAAGGACAAACTAAAAAACACGCTTTTTCACGGGCTCACGCGTCTTTTCTTTAAAATGTCCTTTGGGTCCTTTGGGGCCAGAATTAATATCAACTCTTTTCCAATCAAATCGAAGAAGTGAAGAGTGAATGAAAGGTGCAAATTAGGAAGCTTTTAAATATCAGAAGTTAGAGTAAGCGCGATGGCAATTAGAGGAATGTAAACATTTCGTCGTTCTAGATTGAAGAAGATTTAGATAACTTAACGTGGCGAAGAATAGTAATTATACGTGATAGAGATCCATTGATCAAGGTGCATACCATTGCCCAAGAGTTATCGCAAGACCTCATCTAAAATTATTGCGATCGTTACCGATACTACAGCACAAGGTAGCATTGACTGTTTAATATACGGATCTGAAATAATATTAGAATCGTGTTTAGGCGAATCAGTTATTGATAGTGGTTCGAGTTGGGTCAATTCGGTAATATATATATATATATATGTGTGTTTTTTCCACCGTAGATTCTCTCACATATATTATTATAATTTAATTTGTTAAAGGATTAAGTTTAATATCTTAATAAAGCTATATTAAGATAATGCAAGCGTCTAGTTCTTCCGTTAATCCTACACCTCTATATATATAGCTCACGCGGATACCCAAAGAGATAATCCCCCCAGGGAAGGATTATCACAGCTTTTATAGTGAATCGAACTAAAAAGTAAAAATAAATAAATAAATAAATAAATAAATAAAAATATATATTATTTAAAAGTAACATATACAAAATTTAATACTTATCTTTTTTAATTTTTACGGTTTATAATTATGATCCTATTGTAGCTTTAGCGCCAAAGTGCATTATTATTGCATTTAATACATTATTATTTCGGGGGCGATAAAAATTATGATTGAAAATTGGGTCGCCAGTAGTGAAAGTTTGAGAACCACTGAATTATGGGCTTCATTTGTTACAAAACACTACTTGAAAAACAAAAATATTGTACAATATAATCGTATTTTTTAGTCGAACAGGGTTGGCCACCCCTGTTCTAAGAGTTGGTGACCACTGCTTTATACCAAAAGTGGGAAGAGCACTTGGGGTTCCTTAGGTATCCGGGTTTAGGAAATCTGGTATTTGGTTTTGTTACAAATTGTTCTCCTTGTAGTGTTTGTTGGTTACATTTCCTTATATATCATCTTACATCATGCGTTGGCGGATATTTCCGGGGTACGGGTTGCTTCTAATGTTTTAAGGTGTTGCAGTTCACCCAGTGGCGTAGGTGTGGAGAATCGGTATTAATGAAAATTTTCTTTTTTTAACACTTGTTTTTGACATCGTATTCCTCTTAAAATATGACATATTGCTATTTTTACTACAAAAACGCAAGCTTGTCGAATACTTGAACAACTATGAGCGACAGCTAGACCTTGGAGCGTGGACGTATTCAATGCAGCGAACACAGAACATACGTGAACCAATGAATCTGAAACCGACGTATGTACCTCGTTGGTTCAATGGCGATTCCCAAACCATTGCAGGACATGGCATCAACTCTAGAACCCAATCTCGTGGAAGCGTGGGCGTGTAAGATGATGTATAAATAGCCAATCCCGTGCTATCGGGGGAAGAACTGACCATCAACATATATTCCCTCTTCAGTTGGTGTTTGAGGAAAAATTCATTTATATAGCTGACATCGCAGTATAATCGTCTTTTTTTTCATTACAGCGGCAGTAAACATGTTAAGCGTCAGCAACCGGTGAAGGTACAACTGTCGTCTAAACATTTATCGAATTCTTTGCTTAAGTAAATACCATCGCATATTTTGTAAAAAGTCGATTATCCACTTAAGTTGGCGTCGGTGTTCCATAAATACGTTCCTTTTAGTATGCGCGTCTTAGGTCTTAGTACAGGCGATCACCTCAAAATTTCTTGACGGTCCACTGATCGATCACGATCGACTTAATGCCAATCCCTGTCTTACATCTTAATTTTTATTGCTAGTTATAATTTTTTTTTCGAATGGAAGGATTTCTCTGAATTGCACAGCAAGCACACTTGACGCTTATAAAAATGTATTGTTAACAAATAAAAATTATAAATACTTTAAAATTAACTGAATTCATGTCAAAAATAGTTAATTCATTTTAATATTCTTTTGAACATGTATCGAATTCATTCGTGTGAAAAAAGTACCGTAAAATCTGGCGTATAACGTGCACCCACTTTTTTAAGGAAGAAACTTGAAATATATGGGTTCAATTCTCTCATATTTTGAAGTCTTTTATCCGAGGTATCAATCCAAACTTTAGAGAAAATAGTGTACTGCACCCATTTAGTACAAAAGGAATTCCATTTCTTTTAGTAAATAAACAGTATTTTGATATATAAATAGTATAGAACAGTGGTCTTTAAACTTTTTCGATTCACAGAACCCCTAGAACTAGACAGTTTTTAAGGGAATCTCATTCCATAGTATAAGAATATATCTTAAGATTATATTTGTTGTTACTAATGCCACCTGATCGGCAAAGGCCAGATCGAGACCCACGAAATTTATCACAGCAAAGGGCTAAGTGACGCTCTTGTCATTATCCGTAGCTTTGAGCTCTATACAAGTGACAGCACGATTTGGCTGGGTTCCACCCCAATTTAGAAGGAGAACACTCTAGGAGTGGCTAGAGGCCTCCCACCTCTCTTTCTCTTCCACCAACCTCAGGAGAGGACTTGCGGCTCGACGGTTATTTAGAGTACCCTCATGCCGCAAAAGCACTATGCATTTACAAATATCCATGTCTTCTCCGGGATTCGAACCCAGGCCATGCGGCACAGCAGTCAGCGTCGCTAACCACTACATCGGTACCTATGATCTATTATAGGTACTTTATGTAAAGACAATTAAAAAGTATTGTATTTGTTATTGAAATATTTTAATATAGACATAATGATCCAAGAGTCACTTACTCATACATTTTATTTAAAAACTGGAATGTGTTCTTGCATGTTTTTTTTTTGCACAAACTATTAAAGTTTGGACATTATTGAATTTATGTCAGTCCCATTTCACATATTCTGCTTTTAATTATTTTTTTTTATATTTCCTTTTTGTATCCATTCACGTTGAGATTTATTTTTCACTAAAATACGTTCTTCTGAATTGCATTAAAATGAGTGAGAATTTGGGTATTATGCATGAATTTACAACCTAAAATTCGGGAGTTATTCTTGTCTAAATTTAGATTTTAGAGTCGAATCTGTTGTCGATGTGTTGATAAGTTGTTCCCTCTCCTTCATTTTTTCCATGAGTGAAAAAAAGGCGCATTTCCCATTAGAATACTATTTAATTTTGGAAAACTTTGTACTAACGAGTATAAAATTATAGTTTTACAAACTTCATAGAGAACGCTAATCCCCATTTTGCATGGACATTTATGATTTTCTTTGATTTTTATTGTGACTTGGGGAACTCCAGGGTTCCTTGGAACGCATTTTGAAGACCGCCGATATAGTAGTCTAATTTTTCTATGCTCATCTCTTTGTTATTATTATTTTTAAAGCTCTCATTTTTATACTCGGCATATAATGTGCACCCGTAAATTTCGATCTTATTTTTCGTGTTAAAAGGGATAATTATATCGAAATATACGAATATGTGTTGAACGCCTGATTTTACTGTAATTTGGTACATATTTTGCCGTACACTTAAGTTAGAATATGAATTTCATTAAAATGTTTCTTTTTTTACATTGCATTCAGTTTGATTATTATGGATCGCTAATACTCAACAAAGTATTACATTATTTTTTTTAAACATTTTTTGGATTTTTTTTTGCTTATTTTAGAAACATTGTGTTTTTACTCAATGTTGTCTAAAATTTTCGAATATAAATTTTAATTATTTTTAAGTAATTGTCTTCTGTATTCATACTCATGTAAATTCTGGAACAAACTTAATTATAAATATTAAAAAATACTGGTTCAAAATATTCAACGAAAAAATCCTATTGCTGTGATATTTTTTTAATACGCGAATCTTGAGTTAAAAATATTATTCGATTCTGCAATCGTCTTTCCATATTCTTTTGTTTCACTCAGGAGAGTACTGGAAATAAAAGCCACTAATTAATTCTTAATGAAACATAGTTTTCCTTTGTATAACATTTATCTTTTTTATCATTCCCAACAAAAGGTTTCCTGTTTGATTTTTTTTTCTTAAAAACTTAGTTAAAAATTTATTGATTAAGTTTTATTACGTATTGGATGAAATATTAAAAGAAAATCAATGACAGAATAGTTTTTAATTAATGCTTATTAAAATCATTGATAATATGAGTTCTTGTGCACTTTCAAAACTCCAATCAAGAGCATATTGAACAATTACTTATTTTAAAAGAATAATCCAATGTAACTTATCTAAAAATAGCTTTTTAACAAAGTATATAAAACAAAATAAGGTTTTTAAGTGAGATCTTAAGTGGCTAGTTGAATCTCATGTCTTTCGTTGAGATGATTATCCGAGGGTTTCTTTCTTTTTACTTTTGAGAAAATGATCTTTATTAAATCAGGGAGTACTTAATTTATTACAACTAAACGCCTAGAATAACTCTTTACTAATGTATTTTAGACAAATACTTTTGAATACTTTTTTATAGTAATATTTTTGGGTTATTTCTTTCTGAAAGTGCTATTGAAACTGCAGTTATATATGACTAAACGTTTCCCAAGCTAGGTATTTCATGATATTATATAATTATATAAGGCCCAGTGGTCGCGAGTGGTTGCGAATCACGCTTCAACACCATAACTTCCACACACTTTCATCCCTCCTGCAGTGGGTTAACAATTGAGTACCAAGCTTGCTTGGGGACTTAACACTGGGGGTCTCGCTTCAGACTGACCACCTGATAGGGACATCTGCTCATGCACCTAAGCACCCAATGGTCACGTATACTGGTATGGGCACAGTAAGCCCTGGCCCTCATGATGGGTTGTTGCACCAATGAATTTGAGTTATATAT